>JANRMT010062791.1:148740609-148753729 GCA_026402145.1 Polypterus bichir lapradei | reverse complement strand
CTGGGCATTCTACCTAACATAAATGAAACAGTCCTCTTTGGATTTAGGGTTCTCACGGAAAGGCTTGATGATGATGGTCACGTAGAATTCTGCCTTTTAGTCCATCCATCATTGTTGGAGCATCATGAAGCTTTGAGTAGGTGGAGGTGGCGCAGGCCACCACCACAAAGAAACCGGAAAAAGAAACAGAAAAGAGAGTAGGGGTCAGTACGGATTGTAGAGCTACCCTGAATAGTTATTATGAGGAAATTGAACATATAGAGTATCAGGATTAAGTTAAATTAAGTTAAATTGAAGTTATAGAAAGGCCATGTTAAAGTAATATGTTTTCAGCAGTGTTTTAAACTGCTCCACTGTATTAGCCTGGCGAATTCCTATTGGCAGGCTATTCCAGATTTTAGGTGCATAGCAGCAGAAGGCCGCCTCACCACTTCTTTTAAGTTTTGTTCTTGGAATTCTAAGGAGACACTCATTTGAGGATCTGAGGTTACGATTTGGAATATAAGGTGTCAGACACTCCGATATATAAGAAGGGGCGAGATTATTTAAGGCTTTATAAACCATAAGCAGAATTTTAAAGTCAATCCTGAATGACACAGGTAATAAGTGTAGTGACATCAGAACTCGAGAAATGTGTTCGGATTTTCTTTTCCTAGTTAGGATTCTAGCTGCTGCATTCTGCACTAGTTGCAAACGATTTATGTCTTTCTTGGGTAGTCCTGAGAGGAGTGCGTTACAGTAATCTAGTCGACTGAAAACAAACACGTGAACTAATTTCTCAGCATCTTTCAGTGATATAAGAGGTCTAACTTTACTTATGTTTCTTAAGTGAAAAAATGCTGTCCTAGTGATCTGATTAATATGTGATTTAAAATTCAGATTACAGTCAACAATTACCCCTAAGCTTTTTACCTCCGTCTTGACTTTTAATCCTAATGTATCCAGTTTATTTCTAATAGCCTCATTGTATCCATTATTGCCAATCACTAAGATTTCAGTTTTCTCTTTATTTAACTTGAGAAAGTTACTATTCACCCATTCTGAGATACAAGTCAGACATTGTGTTAGTGAGTCAATAGAATCGGGGTCATCAGGTGCTACTGATAAATACAGCTGTGTGTCATCAGCATAGCTGTGGTAGCTCACGTTGTGCCCTGAGATAATCTGACCTAACGGAAGCATGTAGATTGAGAATAACAGCGGACCCAGGATAGAGCCTTGTGGAACACCAAATCGGATATCATGTGTCTTTGAGTTGTAATTACCACAACTAACAAAAAATTTTCTCCCTGTCAGGTAGGATTCAAACCAATTTAAGACACTGCCAGAGAGGCCCACCCATTGACTAAGGCGATTTCTAAGAATATTATGATCAATGGTGTCAAATGCAGCACTCAGATCTAAGAGGATGAGAACAGATATATGGCCTCTGTCTGCGTTCACTCGCAAATCATTTACTACTTTAACGAGTGCAGTTTCTGTGCTATGATTTATTCTAAAACCCAACTGAAATTTATCAAGAATAGCATGTTTATTTAGGTGGTCATTTAACTGCATAATGACTGCTTTCTCCAGAACTTTGCTTAAGAAAGGCAGGTTAGAGATGGGTCTAAAATTTTCAAGAGCCGAGGGGTCAAGATTATGTTTCTTAAGAAGGGGTTTAACTACAGCAGTCTTAAGACAGTCTGGGAAGACCCCCGTATCTAATGACGAATTTACTATGTCCAGAACATTATCAATTAGCACGCCCGATACTTCTTTGAAAAGCCTTGTTGGTACTGGGTCAAGGACGCAGGTGGAGGATTTTAATTGAGATATTATTTTTTGTAAATCAGGTAAATCTATCCTAGTGAAAGAGTTTAATTTGTTTATAACAGAATGCTGGGGTTTAGGAGGATCCTTAGTGTTTGAGGGATATACTATGTTATTTCTAATATCATTAATTTTTTGATTGAAAAATACAGCGATAGCCTCACAGGTTTTATTGGAAGTACTTAGGAGGCATTCCTGTGAGTTACCTGGGTTTAGTAGGTGATCAATTGTAGAAAATAAGACTCTGGGATTACTAGCATTGTCATTTCTAATCTTGGAGAAATAACAGCGTCTCTCAAGACGGACAGTGTTATTGTATTCTGTTATTTTGACTTTTAATATTTCATAGTGGATAGTTAGTTTAGTCTTCCTCCATTTACGTTCAGCTCTGCGGCATGTTCTCTTTAAATCCGACACTCTTTGGGTCTTCCATGGTATAACAATACTAGAGGGTTTTTTTACTGTCTTTTCAGGTGCAACTATGTCAACAGCAGCTCTCACTTTAGTATTAAATTTTTCCACCTTACTATTTACATTATCCTCGCTATTATAGTTGACACTATAAACGGACTGATTGCTTAGAATGTTTGTAAGTTTTAAAGCTGCTGCTGAGTCAAAGAAGCGTTTTTTAACAATATGCTTCTCATGAGTGTTTTTTATCATTATTTCTATATTAAAAAGTAGAAGAAAATGGTCCGATAGACCAATATCAATGATCTGCTTTACATCAACTTTCAGTCCTTTAGTAATCACTAAGTCTAAGTAGTGTTAAGAGAAGGAATACATAATTGACGAAGTACGTTAAGTTTAATGCACTACCTTTTTTAACCCTTTGTTAAAAAATTAGGTTCAGTGGGAGCCTTAACCGCGAAAACGAGACGAAACATCGACCAGTGGTCCATGGCCATCCTATTCAGTCTCACATCATAACAGCGTCGCATTCTTGTGGCGCATCCACCATTCTCTCGTCTTATACATCTTTGCTTATCAGTCATGTCAGTTTGATTGTTTTAATAGTTGTGAGACGGGAGATGCAGGGCCGGTGGCGCAGATCGTGGACAGGGGAAAACCCAGCCGCACAGTTAGCTACCGAACAGTCGATTGGCGCAATAATAAGCTTGGACTAGGGCGCAAAATAACCTAGCACCAGCACTGGGAAAATGGTGTCGTGTATAATATTTATTGTATGTTCGTACCATTGAAACGAAAACTTTCTGTGAAACGTCAACGGCCTTCGGGCAATTAATACGCTAAGCAAAGGGTGGTGCCTCACATTTCGCAGAATTCAGGTAATTTTAGTACACAATTGTGTGGCGACCCATAGTTTAGGAAACATTGACCTAATGCAATTCTTATTTAAATTATTCACTTTATGGACCTGATCCATTTCTCTTTTTGAATATAACATAGGCAGACCACTGAAGTCACCCTGAAAATGAAATATGCTGCCGAGAAAACTGATTGATTTAGAAGCAGCAGTTATTAATATTGTCAGGCATATAGAGTATAGTGAAATTCTAACATGTTGCATGTATCTGCATACAGAGATATTATAAACAATAATATATTCAAATACAAATGTTAATTTTAGGAGAAAACACAAATCATTTTACCTAATGCACTTTAACATTTCCAAACGGCTTCAAATGTCTGTTGAGTGTTCCTTTGAAGAAGCCGTTGGTCTAGAGTTTGAAACCTTCTATTACAATGAACAGACAGGTATTTACAGGCTTGTACCATTTTAACATAGAGACTTGTAAATTCAACAAAAAGTTTTTACGTGTGTTTTTTTTTTTTTAATTTATGATAAGGATGCAATGTGGACAGCATTTGCAGTTATTTGGAACTGTTCGAATGTTTGCGCTACACTTTTTCCACAGCACACCTGGGTAGTTCTCATGGTGCACCATGTGCTGCGGCAGTCTGGTTGAAAAACACTGTGCTAGACCATTTGGACCGTAAAGGAACTTGCACCAGAATACTGCTTGTAAACTTAAGCTCAGCATTTAACACCATTTAACAACAACTGTTGTTAACTAAATGTTTACAAACTGAACTGAATGCTTCTATCCCTAAATGAATTTACAGTTTTTGACAAACAGGAAACTGTAAGTTCAGATGGGCTCCCACCTCTCAGACTGTCTCTGTATCAGCACAGGTGCCCCTCGAGGCTGTGTACTACTCTAATCACTGTACACGAATGACAATATAGGTCCACTGACACTTCAGTAAAAATCATTAAGTTTGCCAATGAAACCACCATCATTGAACCAAATAGTAATGTAAATGAAACAAATGAGGTGACTAGTCTTTTGTCTTAGTGTGCTATAAATAACCCGGTATTAAATACCACCAAAACAGTGGAAACTGTAGCTGATTTATAACTTCTTCCTCCAGAAATTAATGATTTCGAAGTAAACTTAGTGGAATCCTTCGAATTTTTAGGCACGACTACTCTCAGCTGCGACACTAACACCACTTTCATTAATAAGAAGGCAGAACCGATGATGTACTTTTTACACTAACTAAAGAAATTAAATATTTTCCCGCCCATTGTACAGTTCTACAAAGCCATAATTAAAAGTGTGATCACTATCTCTATTTTTGTCTGGTTTAGTTCAACAAAGGTCCACTCTAAAAATAAATTACAGAGGTCTGTTGAGAAAATAATTGGCTGTGCTATTCCATCTGTCAAAGACTTGTATGTCGCAAACCGTGTAAAAAAATCACCACGGACTCCAGTCACCCAAGTCATCACTTGTGCTAAAAACTTCACTCTGCTAAATGCTTTAGGTCGATTAAAAGTAAAACAAATAGACACTTAAACAGCCTATGAACCATAACCCCTGCAAACCAGTAATTTTAGCCCGACTTTCTTTCATACTCGTTTGTCCTTTCATGTATTGTATGAATGTGTACATGTAGGTGTGCATTAACATACACACACACGCGCTTTCATTTAAGATGGGTCTAACTGCAGTCCGCAATAGGTATGATATAGGTCACGCAAAGCCTACAACGACATTCATAACGTAACGATGGGGTATTACATGACTGACGTCACTGAATTTTGGGCTGCAATTACACTCTTTTTCATTTACACATCTTTATAATTGCAATTGTCTGCTACTGTTTATAATGTATGTTGTTTAAGTTATATTATTTATGTTAAGCTGCCAAAGTTAGATTCCAGTACATAACATATGTACTGGAAAATAAAAGTGATTGTTTCTGATTAACGGCCTCATTTAAAAACTACCCATTTTATGAAGTAATATTTCTCATTGTCTTAAAATATATGAAAATATATAAGAGGAAAAAACAGCTAAAAAATAAAAAGCACAGCAAAGCCATTGTTTTAACTCTCATCCATTTAATTATGTGGTGCCGTTCATAAGGAAGACTGCAACTAAACAACCACGTTTTTAAAAGCGCTATTAAAATGTATTTTACAAAACAACTACATTATCTACCAAGTAAAGCAACTGTGTACACAACAAAATGTTTTCCTGTGTGTTTAAACAAATCTGAGCCTTTATGAGTACTAATTTAGTACTTTGTAAAATTTACACTTGCATTTTTCCTTAGAGCTTGTCGCGGCGATCTGTGCCTGCACGCAGATTAACAAGCGTCAAGAATATATATTGAAACAATGTTTTCGTAAATGCATTTGAAGTTATTTTAACAGTGGAAATTAGGGAGCGCCGAAATGAATACATTTGCAGCATGTGCAACCTTAGATAGAGACAGCTCGATAGTCTCAGGCGAACAAAGGGAAACGGGCGAATGGTAGCAGCACGTATAAATAATGAATGTATCAGAGATACGTTTTACTATGTATCACAAACAATGATACTCGGCAATCATATTAATCAATTATTTAGGCGGCATTACTTACTCCATAAGGTATGTGCAGTTCTGAGATAAGCAGTAACTATTGACACTAAATTTCAAATGGTGCGGTTTTGATATCACGTGACAGGGTAATTGTTGCTTTTTACCCGGCCGGTTTCAGTCATGTGACCGACAGAGCTCTCTCTTGCTTGCAGTTTGGCCCTCCCTCCTTTAAGCTGCTGGGGATTCCCCAAAACGTGGTGCCTGTATTTGGACTTTAAAAAGCCAAGAAAAGAAAAAAAAAGAAGAGAAGGGGGAATCGTTGCTGGGTGATTCATTCCGTACAAGGGGTAAGACGCAGAATGACTGATTTTGGTGTCGTTTGATTTAGACAGAAGCAAAAAGATTTATGTTTCATTTCTTGTTCGTCCTGTCATTACAAAGTCACAACTGTTAATTTTTTTATTGTAAAATGTTCGGGTGCAAATTTCTCGTTTTTGCTTTGTAACCCTTTTCAGAATGTTAAAATATGTAAGGAACACGATCCACTATTCCATTCATAACATATTTTTCAATTCCCTTTATGGTGCTATAATTGGTAAACTGTAGTTGCGAAAATAAGAACGGAAAGCCAAAACAAAAAGGTTACGATTGTTATTAAACAATGGTGATGTCCCACTGTCTCAGTGATTGCTGTCCGAGTAATGCCTGTTTCGTTTGGTAGTGAATGGACATTTCCTGTGTTGTTGTTGCAATTAGAAAATTGACTTTTTTGTCGTGTTAGGCTTTGTAATTATAATGCATTTCAGTCTTTTAGTTCTATTTGGAGCTGTGAGTAGTGTTAACATCTAAACCTGGTTGAAGGGTCAATCGATTATGTAAGATATATATTTTCTTTTTTTTATATTTTTCTGTTTACTTTTAGGATTTAACGGCAACATGTGGAACTATTCGAATGTTTTCATTGAACCTCTATGTACGTTGGATGAAAATTAATTCATAAAATTAAATGCGGCTTCTTTTTTTGTCTTACTTTGTTAAATCGTGTTTATATAAAAAAAAAAAAAAAAAAATCACATGTACAAAATTAGTTTTTGGGAAATGCTTCAAATATTTCCACTGCCAGGCCAGATTTCCACAAGTTTTTCAAGCAATGGCTACAATATATCATGCTTAAATTTTAAAAATACAGCCTAATACGTTTCACCTAGATATTTTGAGAAAACGGAATATTGAAAATTGGAGAAAATCTGATTTTTTTTTTTTTTAAAGAGATGAACTAGATTTCTTCAACGTTTGCGCCTGAAGATCAGAATATACCATTCTCCAGGAAGGGGTTTTAAAAAAGATTAACTCTTATGACGTTTGCTTATTGTTGGATATTTCAAAAATTGTTTCAAATGAGCATTTGTGTAATATAAAGTTGATTTCACTTAGGCAGAAGGTTTCAATTTGGATTTCAAGTTTGTTTTTGTTAATAATTATCTCCCCACACCCCTTCTTTGACCTTTTCCTGTTTTCTCGTTCACTCTGGGTTGTTCTATTTTGTGGGGGTGGTAGATGTGTTGGGTACGCCTCGATAAATTCGATTTCCAATTTCGGTTTCCAAACGTTAACTTGTTGTAATGTAAGTAATTTTTGTTTACTGTCCGTGAAATCAAGAGTTTCTATGTGTTTTTGTTTTCATGGAATACTCAACCCCCCCCCCCTGTTTTTCGTAGTCCTTTCAACCTCCGCGGAGAAACCATTTCCCCAACTGATTAGTCTCTAAATACGAAATCCCCCTTCAAGCAAAATGTTCACTATATTGTTTCATTTAATGTAAATCGGAAGGGGGAAGGTCTTGTGTGTGTGTGTGTGTGTGTGTGTGTGTGTGTGTGTGTGTATGTATTTGTGTATGATATGATTTGCAAAGTTTCTTCCCGTATTCTTGTAAAGACTCTCCGCTCAATGGTTTCATCCTTGTAGTTTGCCGCCGGCAAGCGTATTTCTCCAGAATTTTAGTAAAACGAACTGCTTGCTGCAATGGCTGTGGATGATAACCTTTGGAAATCGCTGGTAATTTTATAAATGTTATATTATGTTATATTGCTGTTAACTGCCTGTTTGCAGATCGTTCAAAAAGTAAGTCGCCCATGTTGTGCTTAGCTGTGCTAAACTGTCCTCTAGGACGTTTTCAGCGTGCGTTTATTTTATATTGACAGTCAGCAAGTCCAGTGGAGGATTAAACCCCAAACCTCATTGACCGTATCTTTTATTTGTTGTCTACCTGCCCTTCTGTGTCTTTCCTCCACTTTAACCACTGCTAGGTGAAGGTTCCATATCATATAGCACTTTACAAAGACGATATGTAAGAAACAGTGAAGAGCAGAGCTGTCCTCTGCAGTAGCAAACGCGGCTCCTTCATTCTCTGGTAATTTGAAGTCCTCTTTCAGAACTGTGAGGTGGAATAATTAATTTTTGTGAATTCTTTCTTGCTGCATTGCCATTTGATCGGTGGATTGAGAGCTGTCTCATTCTAAAGCACAAGCCACGGTCTGTTTCCTGCTCCCTTAGTTTATATGTGAGGCTTCATACTATGCAATCTTTTCGTGTCAGCCATGTAATAAAAACATTTTAAATGACTCCTTGTGCTGAGTTCTCCTTATTCTTTTCAACAGTGTTGAGTGGCTTGCTTCTCACCGTGGTAACAACACCCATATTGATAAAATGACCGAGGTGGGTTCTGACACTTTGGAGCCACTGAGTCAAGAGTCATTCCAGGACTTATGGAACATGGTGTAAGTATAAAGTAACAAGTCAGTAGGTTATCAAGTTGTCATTCTTGCATTTACAACAAAGCCTGAGATGATGATGTTCATTGAGTCTGACCATATTGCCTGAAGCACATCTTGAAAATGGAAAACTCAATTAGCTAGACATGCTTGGTGTTCCAATAGGATTTTATGTGTCTGGAAACCTCATGCCTCTGTAGAGTAAAAACAGAAATTTAATTTAGAAAGACTGCAGACATTATCAGAAAGGAAAAACCACACTAACACATTAGGTCTAAAAATTAATAGTTTATTGCATTTCAGTTATCGAAAACAAGCATTATAGTGCTGTTGTCTCATGGATGTAGCATCTTGGGTTCATATACAGTGCTTGGTCTTTGTCCATATTATAATGTTCCCTTCTTATCTGATTAGGGTTTTCCTCCATCAGGTTAGTTGTGACTCAGAACTGAGCCTGTATGAGTGGCTTTCCTGGGCCTAACTTGTATTTGATGCTGCCAGGGTAGACTTTGGCTCTTCATGACCTCAATCATATTAGGCAGGTTTGAGACTGTTCCCTTATTTTACTCATTTTAAACCAGATTCTCCGGCTGAATCACAAAGACCATGAGGCAAATTAGGGTACAGGCTTTTGTCGTCCAGTTTATTAGTACAGTATCCAGCTTAATTATTATGTTAGCCAGTTTAACAAGCATAAATTAGAAAATGTACATCTTGAGTATAAAGGTAAGTGTTTCATTTGGCTGCAACTGTAGTGAGGACGCTAAAGGAAATATTCCTGCTTTTTTTTTTAAGGTAATGTTATGTAAATTATAAGAGCTTTCCCAGACTGGATTTAATTTTTCTGGGGTGTTGTCCATACACACCACCTTGAAGTGATATACACTGGGATCTTTAAAATTGGGAATGTATATTTTCATTTTTAATGTGGTGTGTGCGTTTTGTTTTTTTTTTTCTTTTCTTTTCTGTGCACAGAAACACATTGTTTTCACCCCAATTCCTGATAATAATTGTAGTCTAATTCCTCTTTTTGTCCACGTTTCATTCAGTCCAGCAAACTGTATTTAATGTTTAATTTCATAGTTGTAAAACTGTTTTTTTGTGAATGTGTTTCAAAAGTATTTAATAGGCTGTTTACTCATTTTCATATATGAACAAAATATGCCATCATGCAGTACTGTCATGGTAAATAAAGTGAAACAAGTAGCATATAACAACTTTTAACGCACACATCATAACAAAGCAGCTCTGTAGTACAATCGTGTCCATGTATTGAAACACAGATGGCAGAATGGCCTGCACACAGCCCTCACATCATTAATGCTCATGCTTTAGAATGGAATGTCCAACAGACTTATATAGGTATGTCTACCTATAAAATAATACTGAATGTGCGAAGGAACATGACACTGACCAAACAGAGTATGGGCAAATAGTAATATACAGTGTACACAAGATAAACTGATTACACTACTGTATGTATTAAAGCAGTGCCTTTTTTTTAAAAGCCAGAGCCATTGCATTTATGCTTACACATTGTACATTGCAACCTCGCAATAACAATCAACATTTTGTGTTGTGCACTTTTTGTGGCATGTTGTTTGTATGCGTCATAAGAAAAGGCAAAATATGTACTATATCCAAGGCACAATAAACAACTAAATAGAATTTGTTTTTTTCCTAAAACTTGCGCCAAGTTGTGTGTTTTTTTTTTTTTTTTTTTTTGTGTTCTAAAGATAGTAGAAAGAACAACTGAGAGTGATGTGTTTCAATAAGTTAAATAATTGGAAACCTGTAGTTACCTGTTTGTAGAAATTTATTCAAATCCATTTTTTGAGTCGGACCATGCCAATACGGCATTGTGATTTGTCGCAATTTTAAATGAAATTGGAAGGAATCATTGAAATATTGCTATGTGTGCAGAGTTGCAGCAACCTATGAGATAACAGTTCTAACTCCTGCGTTACACCTGCACACCATTTCCCCACCATTCCTTGTACACCCACATAGAAATAGAATCTATCATTTGTCTTGAAAAGATGATGTGAACATTTTAAGATATCATGCAGTTGTAGTGTCTACAAACTTTTGGCCACATAGTATAAATATAGTGTGCATTTCACTTTTTTTTTTTTTTTTTTTTTTTTTTTTTTTTTTTTTTTTTTGTACTAGATTTCTTGTGTGTGCTTCATGTTTTATAATATATTTTATTCATATATATTTTTTTAATTGAAATATAAAACTAGTTTACTTTATAATTCACTTTTTATTTTGAGTTTGCCTCCTTAATTATATCAGAAATCTACCAAAGTGTAGAGTTGGAAACAAAATTTCAGTGAAGGATAACCGTGTCAACATCTTAAACAACTGAAATATTCCAAAAAATGTAGACAAGGAAATGAACGAATTGACCCCAGTATTTTAAAACAGTTTCTTTGCTTGTTTTCTAGATTAATACAGGTAAATATGTATATAACGTTCATTAAAAGGAGTATATTTGAATTACAGCTTAGACCATGTGGGTACAAGCTGTAATTGAAATCCACTCCTTTTAATTAGACCAAAGTATGGAAACCACAGCTTTTCAAATTCGTCTAAATGTGTTGATGTAAAATGCTGTTCTTTTTTCCAGGGCCATTCCAGATCAGGTCACCGGGGATTCTGAATGGCTTGACAATGTAAGTTTTTATTTTAACTGGGTTATTATATTTTTATACATTGGGTCCTTGATGTGGAGTACTCTCCTTTGTGTATTCTGATACAATCAGAAACTGAGTTCTCACATGCGCAAATGATGTGCATTTTCTAAGATAACGGGCATGGTTAGCTGAAAGTGTAGAGAAGTGTTTTTTTGAGCTTTGAGAATGCTGACATCCATTTAAATCTTCCTCCTCTGTATTAGATATAAGCTTGATGAGAAATCTGATGATATGCAGTAAAATCCATAGAGAAATCTAGTTTTGAAAGACTAGAATTCTAGAGCATTGATATTGGATGATAATTAAAAAATCTGAGGAATTAGATGCCCTACAAATATTTGTGAACATATTGACTGTGTGGTAACTTGTGATTTGATCTGCATGACAATTAAAAACGGCAATACTCTGAGCTTATGTACAAAGGAGGGCACTATATAAGAATGAAATAATGTAACACTTAGGGGGCCCCCCCCCCCCCCATCCCATCTGTACAGCTGGGCTTTTTGTTCTGTGAAATTGTCACTCCTAAGTGTTCCAAGAGTACATTTACTTCTCATTCCCCTGTCTAAATATGGACACCGTATCCTGTTTCTGAGACCTCGGCTACGCAAGTAGGGGAGGGTTGACTTGTATGATTGGCTGAATATTTTCATTTGACTTTCTTTTCGCTTTAGGCCTTAATCACTGGTGATATGGACACTCTACAGCATGGATATATCTCAAGTAGCGATGAACTCTTCTCTGGTGTTCCTTTTGAAGCTATTAATCCAGTGCCATCGGGACTTGCTAGTAATGATACGGGTGCTCCATCAGCCTCTGTAGTTCCGTCCACTAAAGACTATCCTGGTGATGTTGGCTTCAAATTACGGTTCCAGCAATCAAGCACTGCCAAATCAGTTACTTGTACTGTAAGTTAAAATTTCTGATTTACTAAAATGGCTTAGTTCTGTGTCAAGATTAGTTAGTTGGAAAATTTAATTTACTGGCAACTTTGTTATAATAAATGCATACATTTGTGTGATCATCAAGATTGCAAAATTGCTTTTAAACCCGACTGCGCTAGTAAAGAACACCTAATGAGTTTGGTCTTCTTGGCTTCAGTAGTTTTTGCTAATTCCTTTTCATTACAAAAATATCAAAATTTGAGATGCTTCCTATAGAGGCCTTAATAAAAGTAAAGGCACCGAGTATGTAATCAGCTATACTAATTTGTTTTAGTTTTGGTTGTTTTTGGGAAGGAATTGAAAAGATGACTGTGGGAAAAGTTTAAGAAATTAAAACAAATATATATTCTAAAATATTATGGCTACATTTTGAGTATGGTGTTTGTGTGTTTTTTTTTTTTTTTTGGTTTTTTTTTTTAACTTGTGTAAAATGTAAGTGGCAGTTGTTTGGAGTGAAGGATGTAGCATTTGAATGCGAGTACTTTTATGCGGACTGCATGTGGTAGAAAAAGGGGCTTAGAGCATGTAGTGACATGCCTTGACAATGAGCTTATGTCGCTGTTCATTCTATAAAAACTTTGCATTCTATAGAAAAATGTATTGTGTGTGTGTTTTTTTTTTTTTTTTAGTTTAAAATGTATATTTTAAATAGTTTATACAATTTTTGTTATTGATACACCAAGATGACTAGAAAATGTTTTAATAACCTCTATCTATAGAGTCTATAGTTGTGTACCATACCTATAAATATATGTAATTTCCTTTTCATACAAATTGTGACACATTAGAATACACTTAGTAATATTTAGGTATTTGCTTTATTTATAAAATATACTAAGATATTAAATATTTAAAATCTTTTTCCATGCACACTCCTATTACCTGGTTTAAATGTGCAATGGATTTATGTGCTGTAAACTAAACTATTAATCTTGGTTTAAACTTGCATTTTGCAGATCTTGGGTAACAGTCCTAATGATTGCTAAAGTAAACTACCTTTAATATAAACTGATTGTTTTTGTTGTTCAAGGTCAAATTATAGTAAATGTATAAATAC
>JANRMT010062791.1:148694558-148740209 GCA_026402145.1 Polypterus bichir lapradei | reverse complement strand
AAAACTTTTCTCTTTTTTCCGATGATATTTACCGTGTTCCTGTTTGGTTTTTTTAGGTTTAATTTAGAATGTGCTTGTATATTTTAATACAACGCAAGTTTTCTCTGTCTCAGTAGCAGTTATTGTATTTTTTCAGACTAACAATTTAATTACAAGGTTTATGGGATATTTAAAAACATGTTTAATGCTAAGTGAGCTGACACATTGTACTTTTATGAGAAGAATGACTTGTCTAACCAATTTTAAAATTCAGTGATAGGTGTAATCTGTAACGTGACTGTATTCACTTTCATTATATACCACGTGAAACCTATTAGTAAATGTTGCACCTTGGTATATGGTTTGCCAATAACGGCTATAGTAATAGTTTTGAATAATAAAATGAAACTGCCTTAAAAAGGAAAAAAAAAAAATCCCAAATCAGTAAGATTCAACGACTGCATTTGCTTCACTTTAGAATTGCATTTTTAAAGAAAGAAACTAAACTTTTACACTCTTTTTCTTACCACCTTATTTCATAATCTGTATAAATGTTGCATCTGCTTTTAGAAAAATGCTGACTTACAACCTTTACAAAAAAAAAAAGCAGAGCGTTGCACATGAACAATGTTTTACATTAAATCACCTTACCGAATTGGAGCACTAATCCAACAAACTGTTCTTCAGGCTGATTGTCCTCTGGAAATATACCTGTAAATGGTTATATGTAAATCATTTTCTCCCAATGGATTTTTCTCCCTTTTACTGATATAAGATGAAGTTTACTCCAAATGGGGGATGGGCAATGCTAGGGTGCCGGCCATTTTCCACATTCAGCCAAGGAAGAGAAATGACTTCTTTTAGACCAGATTCTTTTTTTAGGTTCATCTGGAGATGCAAGGGTTAATGCAGTATGGTTAGGCCCTGCCCTTGTAGTCTGGTAACATGCGCACGCACGCACACACAGACACACACAAACACACCCACCCACAAAATGCTCATTTCTGGGATTTGCCAAGACATGTCTGTTGGGGGGGGGGGGGGGTGTGCGGGGGCAGAAGAGAGAACTTGTCACAGCTGTGCCTTCTGAGACTCAGAGACCACTTCTGCTTTCCAGGTGGACAGGTAGGATGTTCTTCTGTATGATTTGATTTACTGGGCAGCAGTAGCATACATTATGTATACATTTATTATTTAGAAGTGGACAGCAGGAATGAATCCTGCTTATTTTATATGTTTAATACTGGGAAAGTTTCTTTTTACATACGTTTAAATTTGTAGCATATGAAAGTAAACATTTTGAAAGAACTTTGCCTGTTGACAAAAATTAATAGAATTTGTGGATTAATGTTTTAAAGCTACAATACATATATCCAATTTGAGATTAAATTACATATATTTTTAAATATATAAACATTTAGTACATCTTGTACTGGTTTCTTGCTCCAGTCTTTATTTTGCTTGGTACTATTTGCAGTATCCACTCTGAAAGTGTTTTGGGCTCTAGTAACAAATCAAATTAAAAAGCAAATGAGCACAGCTGAAAACCATAGTAGAAATCTAAATAAGGACATAGTCACAAACTTGAGGGAAGGAAATGTTCTCAAGATTTGGGGAATATTTCAACATGTAAACAAAATTCAAATGAATCTCCTTGATTTGCATCACATTGAAACATGGCAACATTCATTTTTAATAGTTAACTGGAAGTACAGCTCAAGAAAACATGGAGTGAGAGCTTTCTATTTAAATTGCAGAGTGTGTGGTGTTTATTTATTTTATGTATCTTCACACAGAGCCTAAGCTATTGTGCAACTTCCCATCTAGCCTTACCTTAAGTTTGTCAGTGTTTTTAAAGCTTTGTTAAATTAGTGACCATAAAAGACACAGCTGAAATGGTAAGCTTATGTATCTGTTATCTGAAGGACTTGTCTTTATATTCCTTTTTTGATATCCATATCCAAAACAGGTTGTTTATGTAGGTTCTTTTATTTACAGTGAACCTTTCTGCACGGCAGGTTGACGCTACCTAAAATTTCTGATTTCCAGAACATATCAGGTCATGTGCTTTTAAGACCAAGAAAAATGTTATAGCCCCAGTAGTTTACAAGAATCAGAATAAAGGACATTAACATTTTTATATTTTATGTATGTATGATGTGTGTGTATATGAAAATAGATTACTGCACTGTCAGTGTCCTTTCATCCCCTCCAAAATGACTGGAAATAATTACCCATTCAAGAAGCTACACTTGGAATTCTTTAAGAATTTTTAACTTTATGTAGCAAGCAAGCTGTGCCTTTGGTTTTATGGTCTCATTATCAATTAGGAAACATATGGAAAGGCAATATTTTTAAAACAAATGTTAAAGGGTGTATAAAATATATCCTGTGCTTGGCCACTTGTGTCTGAAATGCAAAACAAATTTTAAAATCTTCTTAGGCAACTAATATGTGGTATTAGATTATTTTATAAAATGAGAAGACAAGCCATTGAATGAAGCTAGAGCTCTATTAACGCACTAGGATGTATTCTCTGAGATCCCATTTAAGAACCCGTTTGCATGAGCAACTTGAAATTGGTTTAAGTTTTTCTTTGGCCAGGTATGTGGACGTACAACAGCTTATACTTCATGAGAAACCAGATCTCTTTACATTTGCATTGTTTTCTAATTACTCTGCTTCATTACAACATGATCCAGTTTATCTTTTTGCCTTTAATAATACAGGTAAAATTCCGTTACAACAAACTGCCAGACACCCACAAAATTTTGTTGTAATGAGATTCTGTATTTGTTGCTATAGTGCTTTCTTAAACTTGCATCCAGGCGTTTGCAATCATTTCAATAGCTTCTTTCGCATTCATTTTAATCTTCTCCTGTCTACAAGTTATTGCATTTCCTTGCAATAATACACTTTCAGGGTGCAAATGATGCCCAAACCCAATGGCAGAAGCACTGCTGTGCAATTGGGTGGGAGGAATTCAACCCGAACATTATCTAAATGTGGAAGCATGTTGTGTGCAGCACAGTTAACAATCAGAAGCCGAATCATCCTTCATATTGTGAGGTTTCTGAACACTTTTGGGTTCCCCCCACCCAACGGGAAAGTCATGCTGAAGTGCATCCTGAAGTGTGATTGCCGCATCTGTGAAAGATTGTCCGTTGCTGGGGCAGGGTAACCACAGGCTCGCAATGCTGCAGTGAGGTGCCACAGAAGCAAATCCTAAAAGATTGTGGGCATGCTATAAATCCCTGTCTTGCACCCCAAAACACAAGGCTTAGTCTCAGTACTTTAGCAAAACCAGCTTGAATCAGGAACAGCACGGTTATTTATTGTAGTGGAATCTGCCACTCTTCTATACTGGGACACAGCAGTCAGGCAGGGTCATGGCCAGGTTAGTGGCCAAGTAATACTGTCTCCTGCATCACCCATAGAGATCTTTTCTGTTTGCTTTGGTGAAAATCTGCCCCAGGTGCCTTTGTTAAATTGCAGTTATATTTTGGGTACATGGGTCAAGTGGACTGGCAAATTTGTTATATTCCCTTATACATTTAGGTCCATAAATATTTGGAGAGACCACTTTTTTTCTAATTTCGGTTCTGTACATTACCACAATGAATTTTTAAATGAAACAACTCAGATGCAGCTGAAGTGCAGACTTTCAGCTTTAATTCAGTGGGTTGAACAAAACAATTGCGTAAAAATGTGAGGCAACTAAATCATTTTTTAACACAATCCCTTCATTTCAGGGGCTCAAAAGTAATTGGACAATTGACTCAAAGGCTATTTCATGGGCAGGTGTGGGCTAGTCCATGGTTATGTCCTTATCAATTAAGCAAATAAAAGGCCTGGAGTTGATTTGAGGTGTGGTGCTTGCATGTGGAAGATTTTGCTGTGAACGGACAACATGCGGTCGGAGGAGCTCTCCAAGCAGGTGAAAGAAGTCATCCTTAAGCTGAGAACAAAAAAAATCCATCCGAGAAATTGCTACAATATTGCGAGTGTCAAAATCTAGTTTGGTACATCCTGAGAAAGAAAGCAAGCACAGGTGAACTCGGCAATGCAAAAAGACCTGGACATCCATGGAAGACAACAGTGGTGGATGATCACAGAATCATTTCCATGGTGAAGAGAAACCCCTTCACAACAGCCAACCAAGTGAACAACACCTCTCCATGAGGTAGGTGTATCGATATCCAAGTCTACCATAAAGAGAAGACTGCATGAAAGTAAATACAGAGGGTGCACTGCAAGGTGCAAGCCACTCTTAAGCCTCAAGAATAGAAAGGCTAGCTTAAACTTTGTTAAAGAACATCAAAAAAAGCCAGCACAGTTCTGGAAAAACATTCTTTGGACAGATGAAACCAAGATCAACCACTACCAGAATGATGGCAAGAAAAAAGTATGGAGAAGGCGTGGAACAGCTCATTATCCAAAGCATACCACATCATCTGTAAAACACGGTGGAGGCAGTGTGATGGCTTGGGCGTGCATGGCTGCCAGTGGCACTGGGACACTAGTGTTTATTGATGATGTGACATAGGACAGAAGCAGCTGAATGAATTCTGAGGTGTTCAGAGACATGCTGTCTGCTCAAATCCAGCTAAATGCAGTCAAATTGATTGGGCGGTGTTTCATGATATAGATGGACGATGACCCAAAACATACAGCCAAAGCAACCCAGGAGTTTATTAAAGCAAAGAAGTGGAAAATTCTTGAATGGCCAAGTCAGTCACCTGATCTTAACCCAATTGAGCATGCATTTCACTTGTTGAAGACTAAACTTCGGACAGAAAGGCCCACAAACAAACAGCAACTGAAAGCCTCTGCAGTAAAGGCCTGGCAGAGCATTAAAAAGGAGGAAACCCAGCATCTGGTGATGTCCATGAGTTCAAGATTTCAGGCTGTCAGCAAAGGGTTTTCAACCAAGTATTAGAAATGAACATTTCCAGTTATTTAATTTGTCCAATTACTTTTGAGCCCCTGAAATAAAGGGATTGTGTGTGTGTGTATATATATATATATATATATATATATATATATATATATATATATAAATCTAAATTGTTGTTTAATCTAAAATTCATTGTGGTAATGTACAGAACCTAAATTAGAAAAGTTGTCTCTGTCCAAATATTTATGGACCTAACTATCTAGTGAACAGATTTCAATATACTGTTCGACTGGCGTTATACAGAGTTGTATGCCATTGATCCACTCAAATTTTCAGAGAAAAGTGAATACCTTTGTTAAAGTGCAGTTGAGTTTTGCTGCCCCAGTGCAGTTACATGTGTCAGACTGACTGGCAAACCTGACAATGAAGGAAATTAATTGTGATGTTTAATGGGCACTGTAAAAGGCTAAATGGTGTTGGACCACCCTGGTTGTCATAGTTTTGAGAAAATGTAGAAGCCTTTGTTCAGTTGCAGTTGAGTTTTTCACAGACCAATGTGAGCACCTGGGTCAAATTGACTGGGAAAATTTGTCACATTCCAATTTTTAATGACTAGGATTAACTTTTTTTTCATAGCTTTGTGACAAGATTCCCTTTTATGATGCAGTTGAGATTTGCCTGGCTCAAAATGAGTTCATGGGTCAAATTGGCTGGCAAACTTGCCATATCCAATGACTAAGTTTCACTGTGATGCTCAATTGCCATTTTAAAGGGTTAAATGGCACTGGACCACCCTGATTTTTAATAACTTTGTGACATGATGGATGCCTTTTTAAAATTTCAGTTTGAGTTTTTTTTTGCATTTGTCCCAACATGGTTACCTAGGTCATATTGACTGGCAAAGTTGGTACACTGTAATCAGATGAATGAGATTTATGTGATAGTTTTATTGTCCCAGACAAAAGAAAAGTGCTTCGTTTCCTGGGATAGACCCCAACTTCCCTGTGACTCTGCCTCTGCTCAGGATAAAGTAGGTTTAGAAATTGGATGGTTGCATGGATAAATATGCAAATCTCTCTATTATAATATATAAAAAAAAAAAAAAGAAATCTTGGGATGAGACTTTTTCCCTACCAAGAGATTTTTTTTTCAAGTCCTACGAGATGAGACTTTGGCCATGAGATTTTTTTTCAAGTCACGCCCCTCCTCTAAACTATATTTAACCACTTGCGTGGTACTCTCCCCTCTCGTTCATGTGAATGCTTTTGTCAGACACAGTTCCTGCACTCTCTCAGTTCTTACAAATTTTAACATTTTTCACACTAAGTTCCCAATTATAGAAGTCGTGTTCTGTCCAAATCATATTGAAGAATTTCATCAGAAAGGGTTATCAACTGAAAAAATGAGTACACGGGCAATCCTAGCACAGAGAAACGATGTCAATTGAATTAATGACAAAAACGCCGTACGGTCTTCCACCACTCAAATTACTGTATAAAGAAGGTTGTATCCAAGAAAGGTAATGTAGAATATCTTCTGCAGATAACATTAGACTTTCTGTTTACATAAACAAGATATTTCTGGTTTAAGTGTGAGATTTCCTAGTCCCTCCGTATGTTCAATACTAATTGGACATCCCTGTTTAAATACTGTATGTGCCCTAGGGTGGCGTCTTAACAGAAAATATAAACACTAGATGTGATATAACAACATGCAAGTGTCTGTTATAATTAAATGAGTTAAAACATTTCGGCTGCTGAAGTGTACCACATCAGTTGTGTGTGTATTTTGTGGCTTTCACAATTTTATTTCTTTCCCATTTTCTGCTAACCTCTTGCACTATAACTATTGGGAGTTTTTAACAGAGAGAAACATCCACACTTCTAAGTTTTTAGCAGCATTTAAACCTGCCCAAAGTGGGGGTCAGGTTCGAGTCCTGCAATTCATCTTTTATTAAAGGGTTTGATTTGGCCTTTTATTTTACAGAGTATAAGACTGTTATGCAGTTACTGTAAAATTTAAAAATGCAAGTTTAACTTTTACATTCGATGGATAGTCAAATCTAAATTATCTGTATGTGTGCATGGTGAGGGTCTTAATTTTAATTTGTAAACAAATGAAAATAGTTGCTCTTTATTTCCACAAACCAAGGTTAAAACATTGGCAGTTTTAGTATAATTCTCTTTTATTATCATTTACATACATGTATATGCTTTCTAAAACAATATATACACACTTGTATCAATGTACATATGGTACAATTTTAAAATAATATCTCTGTACAATGCCAGAGAATTTGTTATACTTGTATGTCGGATTCTGTGCAGTAGAATTGCTTGCTTCATAATGTATCTAGGCATTAATCATGGATGGATTTTCAAAATGTAATCTTGCACATTTAATTTTTTAGATTATCCATAATTTTCATTCTTTGTGTGTCTCCCCTCATAGTACTCTCCTGTGTTGAACAAGTTGTTCTGCCAGCTTGCAAAAACCTGCCCAGTTCAGATGACTGTGGATAAGCCTCCTCCACCAGGTACTTTGATTCGAGCCACCGCAGTTTATAAGAAGTCGGAGCATGTGGCTGATGTGGTGCGCCGTTGCCCTCATCATGAACAGACTGCTGAAAATAATGAAGGTAAACATTTTAAAGGAATCTTCCTTGTCTTTAGTAAATGATACCTCATTTGGAACTTTTCACTTGAAAGCAAATGATTTTTATTGCAATAAATTCTTGTAAGTTAATATTTAGATAAAAAGAGTTCCTGGATTTGAGCACATGTTGTACTTTTAGCAAGAAAAAGAGACTTGGGCATGGCGATAGTTTTGCTCTTTGCTCACCTTTGGGAACTAAGATGTTTGTTTTTTATTAGGTCCAGCTCCCCGCAGCCATCTGATCAGAGTTGAGGGGAATCATCAGGCAGAATACTGGGATGACCTGAATACCAAGCGCCAGAGTGTTACTGTCCCGTATGAGACACCCCAGGTAATGATGAATTTCTTTTTAGGCAAACACAAGTACTTAAGTTGTGTGAGAAGTTGTAAATGAGCCTTGGCTTGATGGTTTGCTGAGTAAATATTTGTGGGTTTTTCTTTTTCATTTCATAGAGAGCATAGTGCGTATGATAAACATTTTTGTTTCTCAATATAAATGTTCATTTTTGTGTTTTACTCATTCTTGTATAGCTAAAGCAGCTTGTTTAGGTGCGCTTCCAAGATAAAAGAAGCTTTGTTCTCAAAAAATCTGCTTTCATAAAGGAATGCTGTCCCATTGAATTTTACATTGAGGTTTTATGAAAACTGAGAAATTGTCTGTAGTCCTTTTTTTGCCAGGGGTGTCAGTTTAACTAGAAACAGAGTTTCGGATATGTTTGGGTATTTTTGGATGTGGTTTACATTTGTACCAAGATTAGTATAGTTTTTTATATTAGGTTTTTATTTCTATTTTTTTTTCTGACCTTGTTAATTCAGTTTAATTTTAGTTTTCCTTCATTGTTTGTTTTTAGTTTTAATTAAAATTTTATTTCACAAAGACATTTCTATTTTATTTTTATATCTATAAGTTCCAGTTTTAGTAATTATGGTTAAAGAGCTACTATATAGTTTTGTGTCACAATCAGACAGAACTGTACACTTAATGGTTTTGGATATAATTTGAGTTTAATGTTTGTGGAAGCTTACTACACAACATGGTTTACTAACTGGTTTTGTTTTTGTGTGATAAAAACAAACATAATTAAAAACAGATACTAAATATGAGCAATTTTTATAAATTTTAAATATTTTCTGTCATTTGTTCTGAACAAATGTGTGCTGACTGTTTGCACTTTTCACCTTTTCCTTTTCTTGCCCAGAATGGACCTATTTTTGATGAAATGTAGGTGATTTAAGGTTTGAGGGTTTTTTGTTTCTCTCTTTTTTTTTTTTTTTTTTTAAATACTCTAAATGTCTATATCACACAACATATCCTGCTCTAAGAGAATGTGCTTACAATTAATGTCTTCAATATTGAATTCAAAAATCTCCCATACTGGGCTTTGTTTTCTATCGGCCATATTGATCTTTTACTCCATCTCGGGCATGTAAAAGTTATAGACTGAATTTTGCCACCTGCAGGCCTGAAAAGATATAAAAAATCAGAAAATAGATTCTACTGTGTTCTGACAGATGTGATCATGGAAAAACTGGGCTCTTGGGCTTGAATCAGTGTGCAGATCACACCTAATTGTATTGAGGGAAACCAAGAAAAACACGCATTTAGTGTCCAGGTTAGGGGTAATGAAATTTGAATAGCCCATGCAGAAGTACAGTAAACCCTTAACGACCAGAGAAAGGGCAGGTCATAAAAGTATGGACAGCATCAAACTACAGAAACCACATCTGAGATTAGGAACAATATATGCATTTTCTAAACCTACCTATCCAGAGCAGGATCGCAGGAATCCTGGAGCCTATCCTAGCAGGTTTGGATGCAAGGCAGGAAAAATCATTGGTATGTAATATGCATGATATGGCTGACGTGAAGAACAAAGAGTATATTTCTATCTGTTTTGAGAGAGATTGAAGAGAGGGAGATAATCCAGTGGCAGAATTATGTTTAAAAATATTTATCTTCACAATATCAGGTGTTTTGAGCTGTGAATGTAAACTAAAAAAAGATAAATTAATAATAAATAATGAATAAATACAAAAACACATTAGTAGGTTTAGTTTTTCACCACTTGACAGACTTGCTTCACCTACCTACCTGTAGTTCAGCAGAGACATTGCCAACTCAGATTTTACAAGATTTGTATTGCTTTGTTGTCAAATAAATAACCTTTTTAAAGCAAAGATATTCGGTCAGCAACAATATGCGCATCCTGTATGTTGACCTTGTCAGTCTCTCGATCAGTGCCATTTTATTTTCGGAAAAGATTTTTCCTGTGCGAAGTGGCAGGTGAATTATTGTCAACAAAAACAAAAAGCAGGCATCTGAGAAATAAACAAACGTTACTCACTCAAGATTTTTTCTGTCCACACAGTAAGGTTTTTATTTTTTTATTTTATTGATTTTATTGAAATCACACAACAGTCCATACAGATAAATCAATTTTGACAAAAACGGGATCGAAAACAAATCAACCCCCACCCCTGAGAAAGAGCTAGGCCAGCGCAGTAAAACTTAAAAGCTAGTAAAAATAAGTAAATAGATGAAATAAGTGAATGAAGATAAATGGAGAAGGAAAGAAAAGGGGAGAGAATCTGCTTCCTCAGTGCTTTTAAAAGCTTATTCTAAAATGTTATTGATTTAGATCCTGCCAGATTTTGGGGGAAAAAAAACTGCAAAGATCCTCTGAGTACGAATTAGATTTTTTCCAGTTTCTAATAGTATATAACATCAGTTACCCACTGACTTAAAAGAGGAGAGTTAGGATTCTTCCATAAGTTTACGTGCCAATAATGTAGTAAAGGCAATTAGCTTGTTTGCCCTTCTTCACTTTAAGCCAGTCTAGAAGTCCACCAAACACAGCTGTTAATGGGTTAGGAGGGATTGTGACACCAAGGCTGTCTGATAGGCATTTAAAGAATTTGGTCCAGAATGATGATAATTTGGTGCAAGCCCAGAACATGTGGCCTAGTGAGGCTGGAGCTTGAGAGTATCTTAAAATCATTATTCAGAAGTGAAATTGGTCTGTATGATGCACATTGTAATAAGTCCTTATTTTGTTTAGGAAAGATGGTGATTAATTCTTGGCGAAAAGTTTGAGTTAGAATTTAATTGTCTCTAGCTTTTGTAAATGTTGCTAATAAGAAGGGAGCTAGCTGAGTGGAGAATTTCTTATAAAATTCGGCAGGGTAGCCATCATGGCCTGCAGCTTTCCCACTCTGAAGTGACTTTATAGCATCTGGTAATTTTGATAGCTACAGAGGTCTATCCAATCCCTCTGTACTGAGAGTATCTATTTGTGGTATCTGTAATGCATCCAGAAATGCATTAGATTGAGTCTTCTTTAAACCCAGTAGAACATAAGGATTTATAGTAGTTTTTAAATGTGAGCATTATATTTTTATGGTCAATGATTTTTGCCTCCGTTTGGGTTGGTGATTGCTGGGAATTGCATTGTGAACTTCTTGCTTGTGGATTTGTTGAGCTAAGATCTTATTAGCCTTCTCTCAATGTTCATAGTAATGATGTCTTGGTTTAAAAATTAGTTGTTCAGTTTCTTTAGTTGTCAAGAGATTGAGTTCTGAATGCAGAGCGTGCCTTTTCCTATGAAGTGCATCACTTGGACACCTGGCATGTTCTTGATCTATTCTAGCAATTTTTATTTGATTAGCCCCGATACCTTCTTGGTTTCCAATTTATTTCTGTGGGAAAGATGTTATAATCTGTTCTCTTAAGAAGGCCTTCAGGGTTTCCCAGAGTATTCCTGCAGAGACCTCTGAGGATGTATTTGTCTCTAGAAAAAAACTGATTTGTATATAAATTCTGTACAGTTCTCGTCTGCCAATAAAAGTGGGTTAAGATGCCATCTACAAGATGTGTATGTGGGGCATAATGATTTTAGCTCCAAGATCAAAGGGAGATGGTCAGAAATAACAATAGTGTCGTACTTGCAAGATTTATTCGTAGGCAAGAAATTGTTAACTATAAAGAAATAATCAATTCTTGAGTAGCAATGATGCACTGGTGAGTAGAAGGAATATGCTCTTGAGTTTTGGTTTAGAAATCCCCAAGGGTCTGATAAGTTTTGATCAGTTACAAACTGTGTAATTGTCTTTGCTGTGTTAGATGTCATCACCCCTGTGACAGGAGACCTATCTAAGTCTGGATTTAAAATACAATTAAAGTTCCCAGCCATTATAATTTTGAGTGTTTGACCAGCACATTCTGACTTCGGGCGTTTGCGCTTCTTGTATATCAAGATGTAATTAAAAGAAATATGGCTGCTCATCGTAACAGACATTAGACTTGCATGCAGCCTGGATTTTGGCTTAGTGCATGCTGCCTTAATTGCTGTGTACATACTGTGTCTTGGGTTCAGTAAGAATTACAGCTAAAGTGCTGTCATTTATGTACAGAATGAAATTCTGTAAGGGATTATGTGTATCTAATACTTTTTCTTGTGCCCCGGAGATTTGGTGAATGGCAGCTTTGAAAGCTATCAAACTCATTCAAAGCAAAATAATCACCTTGGTATTCAATAACACTTGATCCTGAATCTATCATGCTGTCACTATAGGCTCCTGAAGAACTGTGATTATTCTTGCACAGTAAATCATAATTTCACTTGGCTAAGTATGAGTTTTCTTGGTTTTAGGGTGTCTTAAACAGCCCTCCATGGAGACTTGAGGTCTTTCTAGAAATGCATACCTTGATGAAGTATTTTTTCATGTAATGGGCAAACTAATCCTTCAAAGTTGCCTTTGGAATTTTATGATCATTTTTTAAGAATAGTCTGATTTAGGCCATATCACTGTTATGCAATAAGCTTTTTGTTGCATAAGGATCTCTTTCACTATGTTTCATAAAATATATGTAAGATTTATGTAAGTATTTTCAAATTCATCTCATGCATATCTTTGAAAAAACTCATTTTCACCTTATCTGAACTCTCCCTACTCTAAAACGATCAATAACGAAGACAATTTCTTTATTAATGTAATTATACTGACTACGAATACAGTTTGGAGACATTTGAACCCCTTGTGATTTGGAAGGCAGCTGGTAAAATCTGAACTAATTTGAATTTTGATTCAGTGCTTTCATTTATAAATTTTAGAATTATGAACATCTTGTCATGTCCGTTACAAAACGAAGTTTAAAAATGATTTTAATATACAGTATCATTTTATTTATTGGAACTAATTGGGATCAAGTTCAGTTTGGTTAATCAGATAGTTTGTATAAACTGGGTATTCAAATGTATGTTTAAAGTATAATTTGGTGTACAATTTTTAGTGCTTGCAAGGTTGTTAGTAATCTTTTTTTTTTTTTTTATCCATATTTCAGAATATAAGGAAATTGTTTATAAATAGTAACCAAAATATTTTGAAAAATCATTGTATACTGTATTATATTGAACCTGCCTAAATGAAAATGAGGGGTTTGAGTCCAAACCAATGGCATAAATGTGTAAGCAGTAAAGTTAATGGTTACAATAATCTGAATGTGTGCTATATTTACTTGGAACTTGGACATTCTGCTTTGATCCTGAAGGATGTCCAATTTACAATTTTTAAGTGCCCCATACCCTTTCCATTTCCATACACAGTGTATGAAGCCATTTTCTGCTCGCATTTACTATCCTTTTTAAGTTTTGAGGTGCAGTGAATCTGTTTTGACTCTGAGTGATGTTTGAGAATACTCTAGTGAAACACGTGTCCCTCTAGATTGTAACAGTGTTGGGAAATGTAAACGTAAATTTTCCAGCCCTCTTAATCCATTTCAGGATTGTGAATGGTGGATAGGCTGGAGTTTTTACTGGCAGCACTGGTTCCATGATGGGGAAACAACCCTATGCATGCACATATTAGAGCTGATGTTGAGTAGTCCATTAACACATCCTACTCGTCTGAGGAAATTGTTAAAAAAAGAGGAAGGTCCATTCAGATATGCACATATATTCTATGTGGATAACAACTAGCTGTGGAGTCAAATCCAGGATGGCAGCTCCATTAAACAGCAGTGGTATCCATTAAGCTATAGTGGATATGCTATTTTGCTTCTGTTAACCTGTAGAAGACTTGTTTTGTATTCCTTCTAGCAATTGGATCTCAATTATATTTCTTAAATATATGGTATTTTCTTTTCTGATAATGCTATTAGTATTTTCGTAGCATAATAGGGTTGTGTGGAATATGGTACTTGTACAATTTTTAAAACCGTATGGTACCAGCAGTTAAGTAACTGTTGGTACAAGTAATATATGGTAGGTATAGGAAGGAGGTGCATGAGGGAACTGCACATTTTTACAGCACACCAGGAAGGCTGGAGTGAGACTGATGGGTTATCTGTTATTTTGCTACCATGTTCTAAGATGTGAAAGCTGGTATCAACAGCAGACCCAAATATTTTTTTTTTTATACCAACCCAACACTACTCCATTATTATCGTGCAGTAATCTATGCCATATTAATGACATTTAGTAATGTGTCTGGGGAACAATATATGGTTCTAGCCTTCTACCACACTTTTGCAGTTTTTTTTTTTCTCTTCTCATTAGTACTGATCCTTATGGTGGTTGAGCAGATCTCTCTGCTATTCTGTAAACTCAATACCAAGTAAGAAATGTACTAGTATATGTGGAAAATAATGGTACAAGATTGTTAATATCTGTACCCAACTTTAAAAGTTCAAGCATAGTGTATAAACTCCAGTAGCACCTTAGTTGATCAGCAGTTGAGTCATTAAAATTAGACCGTTCAATTGGGAATTGGATAAGATGCCTTTATTAAGCTGGTTTTACTTTTTATATTTGATATTTAAAAGTGATAGGTATCTGTAGTGTTAAAGAGCAATTACTCGTGAACATTTTTTTTTTCTTTATAAATTTCCCCCACACAATGCAAATTTATATTCCTTCATTTAGTGTCATTTGGGTATATGGTTACCACTAATTTGTGCGTCTTGTGTAGAATATTTTTCTTGATCCTTTCATCTGCCCACAGCTGGGATCTGACTGCATCACTGTCCTCTACAACTACATGTGCAATAGCAGCTGTATGGGAGGCATGAATCGAAGACCCATAATCACCATAGTCACCTTGGAGACCAAAGAGTAAGTCTTTCTGCTGTATAGCATAGTGTTTTCATTAAAAATGATTTGCTGATCTTCTGTTCTGGTGGGACAGCAGTCAGAGAAAAATTGGGTTTGGTCGGTGGGATTTGGGCTTGCTCAGTCTTTGGCAGTATTTAAGTCCTTTTCAAAAATAGTGTAAATTTGATCAATTTTTATATATAGTATACCATGTCTCTCTAGGTTTTTGTTTTGAATAAAAACTTATCGTAGACCCCTCGGTATTGCCTCACAATTTGACGGTAATACATAAAGCAGTATTCCTTTGCAGAGCTGCGCCACTGCCTAAGAAATAGGCAGCATTCAATCCAACTGAATGGAAAAAATTGGAGAAATGAAGTTGGATGCAACTGGAACTTTGGCTAATTGACTTACTCAGTGTCGCATGGTGAGTTAATGCTGAAAAATGAACCTGTATCATTTGGTTTCTAGTTCGGCTAATTAGCCTTTGGCCACAATGCCTTCAACAATGATTAAAATAATTATACATTGCTGTGTGCTGCTTATTGTGACTTATAGTGTTGTATAACTTGCAGCCCAGTATACCTTCATTTTAATTTGTTACTGGAAAATTTCTCTAGGATCACTGAAGTATGGCCAATTTAGTTTTAACTCTTTGTCAACCTTAATATTATGTCATAACGTTTGGAAGTGGAAATAGAATATTATTGCAGTGTGTTTGGTTGTAATCATTGTATGAATACACTGACATTTTTTTTCCCCTCTTTATTGTGTGCGAAGTATTTTACTATTCATGATAAACTAGGGTGGTTAAATTTATACTAAAATTGTGTGTTTTATATATTATAGTTTGAATATTCAATATAGAAAGTTTCCAACTAGTGTTACTCTAGACATGCTGTGCAGCTTTATGGGATTTGACAGCTTGTGTTTTTATATTCACACATCTCTTGTAGAAGCAGCATGCTTGCATTTTTGGTTAAAATACTTAAGTTGCGATTAGTTTTAATAGACAGTTTTCAGTCTAGTGAGGAAAAAGGAGCATCATTTCTCTGTTTCACTAGCAGCTGCTGATTAGAGAGAGAGAGAGAGAGAGAGAGAGAGGTTGGGAGCGTGCACTGATAGCATGTTGCTGCGCCCACCAGGTTAGAAAATGACTGGCCAGACAACTATGTTGATTACTTTCACATGATGAATGCAAAGAGACTCTCCTTCCTTATCCGGGCTATGTTAGATGTATTTATTAACCTGGAATCCATTTCATTATCATTAGTATTGAACACTTGTGCCTGGTCACATCTCTGTTCTCCCAAAGCATACATTTTGTTCCTGAATGCATACTGTAATATGGAAAAAATGGCTGTAATTAAAGTTCCTTATGTGTGTTTAGTTTGTCTTTCAAAAACCTTAATTTATACTGTGTGTGTGTGTCTGCTTGAATAAGAGAGGCAATAATTGGCCAAGTTCATAACACAACATTTATAAAAAAAAAAAAAAAAAAAAAAAAAACTTTCATTATACAACAGTTAGGCCACAATGTGGTATAATATATTGTGGTATTCCTTGTGATTTCTAAAACTATGTTGCTATAAATGGCTCAGATGTTGGAATGGCAGAATCATTTAAGTTTCTGGGCACTGCTCTGCCTTATGTGGGTCTATAACATCACATGATGTATTAAGAAAGCCCATCGGAGAATGTTCTTTTTGGGTCAGCTGAGGAAATTCAGTCTACCTCAAGCAATATTGGTCCAATTCTACACCGCCACCAGAGTCCATTCTGACCTCATCTATAACTGTCTGGTTTGATGCTGCTTCTGTTAGTTTCATGTTATTTTTAGAGGAGCTAGGCCAGTCTACAAAGCATTATTAAAGCCTGTGAAAGGATCATAGGCTGTAACTTAATGCATATTTAAAATCCTATTTGAGCCCAGGGGTGAGGAAGAGTGCTGCAAAGATCATTGCTGATCTGACTCGCCCAGGGCATCACCTGTTCCAAACACTTCCCTTTGGCAAACTTCTTCGTACAGTGAAAGCTAAAATGACACATTGCCTAAACAGTTCCCCCACCACCCCACCGTGTCTTACTAATCAAATCTGAGCTTCTGTTCCATATCTATGTATACCTGTGTATAGGTCTGCATGGACATTTTAAATCTTTTTGTATTGCCCTTGTATGTTGCATCATATTTTATCATTTTATATTTTATCTTCTTATGTTCCATTTGTTCTAAAATTCAGACTCATTCTGAGAGCTTCCAAATTAAAACTGTTTAAATTTAGGCTGATGTTTGTATTGAATACACATAAATGACTGTATACCTCTGTCTTTTGGGGGCACTAAATGTATGTATCTTGGTCATTTTGTACCTCTAGAGGCCTCTTGATTGGAAGGCGCTGTTTTGAGGTCCGAGTATGTGCCTGTCCAGGACGAGACAGGAAAAGCGAAGAAGAGAACTCCCACAAACAACAAGAGAATGCTACCTGCAAATCTAGCAGTGGTACCAAACGCAGTGAGTATTAATTGTTCGCAAAGTGAAAGAATGAGTTGTATCCCTAGCAATGCTCAAAAATACATTTATAGTCTAAAAGCAGACCCAGGTGTTAATACAGTGCAATAATTACATGCTTATCATCCATCCATCCATCGTCTAACCCGCTATATCCCTCATTCTCAAACCCACTTGTCTAGATTGTTCTTAATATTGTAAAAACATTAGGCCTTTGGAGTAAGTTACTTTTGTAGACCTTCAAATTTTGGCAGCTTTTATTTTTCCTTAATTCAAACTAGGGGGCTTCGCTCACCAACCACTCCACCCAGGCCAGTGATACTTGCCATCCTGTGTCTCTGCTGCTCGCGTATGCGGATTTCACTTATTGCCAAACAAGAAATCTTTTAATTCTCGCGGATACTGTAACAAGAATGTAAGTTTAATGTCACTGTGCTCTGTACAAGAAATTTTATAAATCCATTCACATGTTCAGGCCAGGCCAAAAGAGGCTCTCAGCATTTAGAAGTGCTTAACCAAGCATAGGACAAGATGGACGGAGACCACTTGAGGAATGTGTAAGTCGGCCTAAAGACAGGTGTATGGTATTTTGTCCTGTAGTGGAAGTGAGCATGGGATCTTCTTTCCTTGTTTGGAAATGGACTATTTGCCTACGTGGGGGTCTGTACGTGAAGGAACCAGTATAAAAGCCTTGGACAGCAGCCAAACACTTTGAAGCCGATGGACGGAAGATTATGTCCTCTGTCCTGAAAATCCTTTCAGCGCAGTGACGAAAATGACAAACTATACACAATATTGTTATGGCTTCCTTTCGTCTGTTATGCCGCGTAAATCGTCATTAAAGAAAGCGGTTATTTTCTCTTATGTAATTTTTACTGCCGTATCGCTATGGGAGGGATATAGCCTTTTACATTATATCAGTATAGTTTCTGGTTACTTAAAACGCTGCAATTTAAAGGAACATACTCCAACTAGGGAGCTGTATTGCCCCCCCTAAAGGAAACTGATACACCTCTTCATTGGGAAGAAGCACTACGTTTCCCTGATAGCAACACAAATTAAACGATCTACAAGTCTCCAACTTAAAGTTTAAATCTGAATAATATATTCAATGTCTTTCCACTGTTCTGTTATTTCACCGAGTAAAAACTGTTTGGGCTAATGCGAATTTGAACTGTAAAAGCTGACTGATTCTGAACCCTCAACAACAGAGGAAAACACTAAAAAGTTGATCTATACTTGGTGTAAAGGAAATTTTCAAGTTTTGCACATGTACAAACTGACTTGTAAAATACTTGGCACTCTCAGGCTGGGGAACAGAAATTTTGTGCAGGAGAAACTCTGCTGACAAGTTTTTGTTTCCAGATACAGTAGTGGATGACAAGATAAAACATATTCGTCCCCCTCTTGTATAAATTGAGGAACTGATAACTTTTACAGGTGAGACAAATGAATGTACTGAAAATGCCATGATGATCAGCATGTGGTTCATCTTTTTTGTCGCACATGTTTTTCTCTTTTGATAAACGTATTCTCACACGCTTTATTTTTTATAGTGTTTGAATATAATACCATATATTTAAGTGACTAACGGGATATATTCAGAGTTAACTAACAGCGAAAAAGAATGTTAAATTAAAGCACACAAAGCTTAGTCTTCATCTGTGCCAAGACTAGATGAAAGCTATTGTCAGAATATCTGTTGTTACATTTCATAGGTTCATTCCTGTAGAAAAGCCTAGGATTAAAACCTACTCTGTGTGTGTGTGTGTGTGGTTTTTTTTTTTTTTTTTTACGCTCATTCAGTACTCTGACACAGACTATAAGAACTACATGCTTTTTGGACATGGTATATTAATACTTGACCCGTCAAGCTTCAAGGAAGCATTAGGAGATGAAAAAGGGGTCAAAAAAAATCTTGTGAATCATCGCATACAAAAATTTCCTGCATAATGTAATGTAGTTCAACATAAATGTATGCCTTCTCCATTCATATTTAAACATTTTTTTTAAATTTAATAATTAGTATATGTATATGTTATTGCTTCAGATGATATCCCTGGTGTGCAAATAAAATCTATATATTTCAAAATTACATAGTTGATCTTCTAAATTCTAAGTTGCCATCCACTAAAGCTAACTGATGTAACGCAATGTCCACAAACCTATTAATTACATCTAGCAATAAATTGGTTATACTAGTGCCAAAGTATGTATTTTAAAGGAAGTGAATTGCAATTTAAAGGGTGCATTAGAAGTGTTCATCCAGTACCGATAAACTATAAGACTGAGATTTAGACTTTTAATAAACGTCTTCTTTGTATATCTAGTAAAACAAGCAGGTTTTCAGCTTTGTGTAAAGAAAATTTAGTTAACAAATGCACAAAAATATTTGTCATTGTACTGTAGTACTATATATTGAGGGTTTAATAATTTTCTTATGCAACACTGTTTATCTTGCAGACATTAAAGACGTCACCCAGCCAATTTCGCACCCTGAGTCGAGCAAGAAGAACAAATCCAGTTCAGATGAAGAAGTTTTCATTTTACAGGTAGAAATAAGGAAACATTGGGGCTGGTTTAAAAGTTCCCAAGTTTTAGTGCTGCATGCATCGCTTTCCACTTGTTTCCAACTGTCTTCATAATCTAGCTGAATTGTCAACATTTTATATTTATAGTTTTCTGCTTTCGGAGGCAAGGAGTTTTAGTAATTTATATGTATGCCCTTTTTTTGGTAGGGTGTTAACCTAAAATATGCAAAAATCCTCAAAGGAGTGGATTTTTTTTTTCCATTTGTTGGCAGACTCTCCTTTTTCTATAGATAGAATCCCAGTTTAACAGCACACACACTCCTATCTATGCGATATCAAGCACAAAGGTGGTTTTTACTGTTATGTGATCAACTGTTTCTGAAAGTATTGCATTCAGAAATATTAAAGGAGGATCTGGAAACTATTTAACCTTTTATTTTAACTCTTGACGGTACATTCAAGCTGAATATACCATTAACTTGCATATATTTCATAGTTAATTTCATCTCCTGTGGTGCTGCACTGACTGTTTTAGCTTGGTTAGATTAAAGCCAATGTCACATTACATGCTTTCTAGCTGGAGATGTTCTTAAACTTGACAACTGCAGTTGGTGATCTCCTGGCCACGGATGTCAGATTACACAAGTAGGAATTGCATAGTATGTTAAATTAGATAACTTCTTGACGCCCTTCCAGCATGGTTTCACATTTCCAAAGTATCCTGAGCTCTCCTTTTTTTTTCTGCCAGCCAATATTGCCTGCTTTTTTTTTTTTTTTTTTTTATAATTCCTTTTCTCATGATTTAACCACAATATGTAGCAGGGTCTTGTATTATGAAAAGCGTTCTGTTCCTATAGGTATGGGTAACCCAATTTTTGTATGCAAATCAGTACTAGTCCTGAAAAATATCCATTAATGGGAAAAATGCTTTATTTCAAAGTTATTAGTGACTGAGGTAATATTAGAGAACTTTCATGACAAAAAGCAACTAATATTAAAACTAATTCAAACTAAAGTGATCCATCGGTATGCATAGTGTGTCGACATTATGCCCAACATTCTTCAGTTTTTGATAATGTTATACTTGATGGAGTTAGAAAAGCTGAACTTTTGGCACAAGTTCTTTATTAAATAAAGTTTCTGAGACGCATACTGGTTTAGTTGAGGGAATGCTCAGAGTGTTATGTTCGCCTCCCAGGTACTATACTCCCCAAGACAACACTTACGAGACGTATACTTTGGATGCTTCAAAATGCCAGCAACACATTCTGCTGCTCAGATAAATGGCTGCCTGCCAGTCTTGCTAGCTACCTGTGACTAAGCTTATTGTACAGCCATTCACATGGCTTACTACAAAATGCAAAATGGGAAGGAAAGCACAAAATTAAAGTAGTAACCATGTATGTACTGTACCATGGCCTTGGCTTTAGTGATGGTTACAGTGTATTTATCTGTGTTTAAAATTAGTTCACTTTGTTTAAAAAAAATAAAATAAAAAAAAAAGTTGCTAGATGAAAATTTTAATAAAATTTGTTTTATATGCTATTTGTTCCTGCAGAATTTGTTGTATGATTACTATAACCTGAGGAGCACCTGTAATTATATGGTGTTCAATTCAGTACACTTGTGAATTTATCATTGTACAATACCCATCAAATGTCTATTAATATAATGCTTTATTAGTAATACAAGGGCAATGTCAAGATACTGATTGTAAATAACTGTCATACAACCCTAGAATACCAAAATCTTGCCTAGCAAAATCTGAAGTAGTATTATGCGAAAAAAACATAAGATTTGATACAAAACTCTGATTTACTCCTTTCATTGCCGGTAATTAACAGTGTGCATTTTCAAGAATTTTAATTCAATGCCATAGCCTCTTCATTTCCCAGAGCCGACGACAATGAAGCAATTTACACATTCTTTGCAGGGTTTCTTTACCCGTTTGCCTACCTGTTGTATTCATCAAATTCATCCATGGCACAATGTGTCTATCCAGCCTATTCTAACAGAACTGGGCATAAGGCAGCAACAGTTCTGGATGTGGCAGTAGTTAGTATTCACTAAAAACAATTCAGTTTTAGCATATAATTAGACCTTCCTTCCACAATTTTAAGGAGCCACATATAGCTTTTATACAAAACTATCAATTTACAGTTGTGTAACAAGCTTTTTTTTTTTTTTATGTTTAGGGGCTGCGTCTGCTTTGTAATTGTTTGTGGCTAAAGGCACTATGTAAAATAAATTAAAAATGTTTAAACTGGCATAATCTATTTTGCGAGGGTGAAACCTTAGTCCTGACTTAGAGTGCCTGGTAACAGCTTGCTATCAGCCGCTAAAAGCCTCAGTTTTCCTGAATGGGCCTCCCTTTGGAAGGCAGCATCTGCAGCCTTATCTGATAAGATTATCATTTCCAGACCTTGTAACAATCGGGTACATCTCTGTCTAAGACATGAAATGGGCTCAAGTCCTGAACAAAGGACCATAAATCCAGGATGAGTAACATTGATGGACAGAACTTTACACCAGTGGCCAACCAAGATGATGGGCTTATGTGCACACAAGAAGCCAATGATGCAACCTCCATTCCTTTCCTATAAAACTGTGGTAACACCCTAATTTCTATTCACTCAGTACGGTACAGTTTGACCAAGCTATGATTTGGCTGCCCATGGCTGACAGAGGGTGGCCACAACAGAAGTCATAGCAATCCATTTAATCCAGAGCGCAACTAGGCTGGACTGAATAGGTGGAGTGCTCGTCAGTGTTGGCATTTTGACAAGGTTGCCATTAGTCCAACCTTTCTGAGGAACAGTGAGAACAGGAGTGAGAGCGAGACCTATGTAAACCACACATTTTGCCTTGCTAACGATGGTCACTGACTGATCACCAGTTGACTTAGGAGGCGTAACTTTGCTAACGTTCAAGGACACTTTGTGTGAAACACTTGAGAAAACTGCAGTACCTTCTGCATCTAGAAAGTGCGATCAAAGGTGAAGAAGGAGACCTCCTGAACAAAAAAGAAAGCATGCTGAAAAATCTCTCCATTTGTCTGGAGAAAGCTGACCAGGAATAGAACCAATTATCGCTCACCTCAAACCATTTGTATACTTTGACTCTGAGTACTGTTAACTGTAATTTTAAATAGACAGTACAAAGCCAGCAAATATGCTATGGTATTGGTGTGAAGTGTTACTAAAGGTAATGATCTTGTGAAGGATAAGTTCTTGCTATTTAGTTTCTCACACTAAATCCAAAAAGAGCGGACCGAGCAGCATCTTGCACACTGCACAAGAGCCCCATATTACTGCTTCTTGCAGAAAATGTTGCCTGTCAAAAGTATTTAGGCTACTTTTTTTGCGGAAGAGTTGAATGGTGAATATTTTTAGACTGGGTGGCACAGTGGGTAGCGCTGCTGCCTCTCAGTTAGGGGACCCGGGTTCACTTCCTGGGACCTCCCTGCATGGAGTTTGCATGTTCTCCCCATGTCTGCGTGGGTTTCCTCCCACAGTCTGAAGACATGCAGGTTAGGTGCATTGGCGATCCTAAATTGTCCCTAGTGTGTGCTTGGGGGGTGGGGGTGTGTGTGTGTGTATGCCCTGCGGTGGGCTGGTGCCCTGCCTGGGGTTTGTTTCCTGCCTTGTGCCCTGTGTTGGCTGGGATTGGCTCCAGCAGACCCCCGCGACCCTGTAGTTGGGATACAGCGGGTTGGATAATAGATGGATGGATATTTTTAGACTTGGTGCTGATTTTGACTTGGCACCGTTAATTACTGTAGGTACGGTACATTCTGTATATTCTTTTTCAAAGTATAAATTTGTACATTTATATCATTATTCACAAGTTGTAGGGGTTGCTACTACAATGTTGTGTATAAAATGTGTGCAATGAATTGATTTGATCAAGCGGTTAATTATCGGTACTGCCTTTGGAAAAGTTAAAGTTTAAAAGTAGTAAAAAAAATAATTTGTTAGATGCCCACCCAGAAATGTCATTGATGCATTGGGTGGGCAATAGTTACAATTCTCACACACACAACGATCTCCTCTCGTTCGCCTTCCAGCAGGAGCATTATAAATATGAAGAGATGTGCACATGTTCATAATTCAGTGAAAGTCTACATTAAATAACTTTCTCTTTTGTGAACCAGACATGGTAATAGGCTGTTTTTCAGCAAATAACCCAAACACACTTGCTGCAATTAACCAAATACAATTTTATTCATAACGTAAGGATGATAGATGGATGCATGCACGTGTGTTTATGTATACAGAGGGAGATGAATATGCAGTCTGTATATAGATGTATACAAAGGACCATAATCAACCAAGCTGTCATAATTTTAATCTTTTCACTCCTATAGAAAAATGCACATATACTGTAACTTATTCATCTTAACCACATAGATTAAATTTCATAAGTTCTTCCGTCATCTACACCAGGATGTTCATTTGCTCACAGCTAGTCTACACTGGGTTAACACCGTTTCTGTGTGTGCACATGTGACATGCTGCTTGGAATTTTCCAGCTGGATTTAGGATGAAACTTATAACAGGTAAATATTTTTACAAAGGTTATTACCTTTTATTTGTGGGGATACCAATGCCATAATTAGCTGGATTTATCCTAACTTAAGTTACAATTAATAGTTCTTAGAATTGAAGCAGGTGTACTTAAGATTTGGTATAGGTGATGCTTTTTTCCTTTGTTGGCTTCCTACAGCACACATGGAAGGATCTTCAGTGCACATTTCTTTCTTCAGGAGCTCTTCTGCTTCACCTAGGTCACACCTTCTAGTTGTGGGTAGTACTGCAGTTTTCCACAAGGTTTCCTCTTTTTGCCATGTCTTCAGCAAGATGTGCATGTGGCTTTAACTTGGATCTCTACTGCTCGTGCACTTGCTCTTGCCTCTAACTGTAATACAGACAAGTCCACCACTCTTCCCATCCAGCACCAGGTTATCCTTTGGAGTAGAGGAGATCACTCCAGCCTTTTAATGCCATAACCTAGGCATTCTTTTTGGTTGACTATTGGTGCAAGGCTTTGTTCATCAAAGTTTCCAGTTGTTGGGTTACGGCTCTTTTTTCCCATGCTAAATGTTTTAACAGGTATCATGAGAAGACATCTCTTGGGTATCCCTTGGTGAGTAATCATGTTATCAGAAAAGGTCCAGAGGCTACATTCTAAAGTGGCCCTGTGGAGAGAAAACTGACACTCTTGCTGGAATTAGGAGTGTTTGGCAGTTTTTTTGGTAGCAAAGTCTGGTGTGCCAAAACCTAGAAAAATGGATAATGCAATTTTTCACAGTAATAGATATATTAAAATGGGGATATTCTGATAATTCATTGTTGGGCAAATCCTCACACAAAAGGGGAAGTTAACTGCATTATTTTCTTTCACCTAGGTACGCGGCAGAGAAAGGTATGAGATGCTTAAAAGGATCAATGATTCTCTTGAACTTAAGGATGTCATCCCGCACACTGACTTGGAAAAGTACAGACAGAAGCTGTAAGTGTCCAGGATGTTTTTACACTATGACAAGAATAGTCAAATTTGTGGATAAAAAAAAAAAAAAAAAAACCTTTTTTTTCTTCTTCTCCCCAAATGCAGGAATTTAAAGAATTCAAACCGCAAGGACAAGGAGAAAGTGGAGCCTAAGGAAGGAAAAAAGTTGCTTGTTAAAGAAGAGAAGAGCGATTCTGACTAAATGTCCAGGACTTTGCAAGGATCAGCTTTCATATGGAAAAAAATTGATTTAAGCTGCCTTATTTTTCTACTTTTATATTCCAAGTTATAAAATTACTGTATTGCATGTTTTTTATAGATTTTTTGAATTATGATTTTTCCTATGTAGTTGACTGTAAATGCCTTATTGATCATGGTTTTACAGAATCACAATAAACGTACATTTAGATTGTACTCAAAAGGTTTCTATATATCATTGATAAATGAACCCAGCATCAATAATAGTTCACCCATGTGTCTGCCAGTAAAACCTCGTATTAGTTCAACTGCATATTATTGGCAAAATATACTGCATGGCTTGAAGAAGGTGCTTCACTCTGGAGACAGTTCAGCTTTAGCACACATTGTTTGTCTGAGTTCTGCAGCTGCTCACTAAGCAGCTTATGTGAAGTTAGTCCTTGTTTGAGAACAAACACAGATGGGCGCACCAGTGAAATTGGTGACCGATGTTTAAGTTAAAGTGTCAGTTTAATTTCCCAACTTTATCTTAAGAGATTTGTGATGGCATAGCTGTGGAGTGATTTATGGCTTCCTCCTTAGCAACCTGGAGTTTAATCCCATGTCGAGACTTTTGCCTGTGTGTGTGTGTGTGTGTTTTTTCTCCCTTTTAGTTATGGCTGGCCAATACAGACTTAAGTTGATATTGCGACCCAATTTTTTATTTTGATGCAAAATGTATTTAATATCTGTTTTCAAAATGACTTAAATTGAATACAAACAGATTTACATTTTTCTGTGCAGAATGCAAACCTGGTATATTTTTGAATGAAATATTAGTGAAGCAAACATGATTTATCTTTTTACTTCAAAATTCAACAATATCATGACTAGCTGTGAATCAAACTTCAGCTAACGTGTTTAATTTTTTGTTTTGTTCTCTATCCCCTCTACTTACGAGTAAACACAACAGTAAAAGCCAGGCTGAAATTTGTTGCTTCTGTTTCTCAAGATAAAATGCGAAATGCTTGACTACAGTTTTCTTTACAGCAGAGGTTGGAAGCACATACTGATAACACCACACAATGAATCACCTCGGGAACCCAAATTAGGACCCAAGTGCAGCCATGCAAAGGGTGACCCCTCAACACCACACATGAATGAACAGGGTGAAGTGCTGTATGGTGTGTGTGTTTTGTTTTTTTTGTTTTTTTTTTTTTAATGCATATATGCAGTGGCTGGTGTGCCAATCAATCCTGCCGCCCACCCCCATATTTTCTCTGCACCCCCAGGATGCAGCAGTTGCTGATTTAAGGGCCTTGCTCAAGGGTCCAAAAGATTGGAATCCCTTCTGCCATTTATGGGATTTGAACTGGCAACCTTCCGATTTCTAACCTTAGGGCCATCACTCTGCTTATTTCTCTCAATATTTAAGAAATAATACTAGGCTTAAGTTTGTCACGTGATTTTAGGTATCCTGCATAAATTGAGTAATTCACATAAATTCTAATTTTTAATGCACAAATTTCTAGTGCACATTTATGGTGGATTCAGAAAGTATACGAACCCCTCCTCTTTCCACACAGTTTACAGTGTTGTAGATTTAATTTTAAATGGATAAGTCTGTCATTTTTGCTGATCGGAATACACTCAATAACCAATAATGACAATGTGAAAACATGTTTCTGGAAAGGTTTGCAAATGTTTTAAAAATCTAAATCTCATTCATATATGTATTCCGATCCTTTGCAATGGAACTTCATATTGTGGTCAGGTTTAATATTGGTTTGCCTTAATTCTCCTTGCGATGTGCCTAGCACTTGAATGGAGTTTCACCTGTGCCAAACAGAGTTGATTTGGCATCTTTTAAAAGGGCACATACCTGTGTATACTGTATAACGTTCACAATTCAAACTGTGATCAAGTTGTGTGTGGTTAGGCAGAGATCAGGGCAAGGGGCTAAAACTGTTTGTAAAGATATGATTGTTTCCAGGAGCACACCCACCAGGTAATGATGGGTGAAGAGAAATTTTGTAAAGCATGGATCTAATTTGAAGCAAATATGCTGGACATTGCTTTGGGGTTATAAAATATTTGACACTTGCCTCTCTATTGACTTCTCCTGGCCATTTGTATTAACATTACACAAACTGACATCTTCAATGACAGTCTTTGAAACATCAGACATTGAAAGCAGCTGATGATCTCCTACTTGTCTTTGTGGCCGTGATGAGATGTCCTTTTCCAGTCCTTAGTTAAAAAAAAAAAAAAAAACTAATTTTGGTCTCGTCCGTTGCGAGAGATGGACGTCCGAAGCGGAGCTCCGCTAGCAGCAGTGTTATTTTTTTATATTATCTTCTTATTATCCTGAGATATCCTGTATTTATCCAACCTGAGGGCACTACTACAGTATATACAAGCATATATAAACATGGCCAGCAAGAAAGGGGTTCAGAAAGAAACGAAAACTAAAGCTACAACCAAGCTCAGATCGGTAAGTTCAAGCTCTAGATACGGCCGTTCAGGGACTGACCTGGACCAGATGGGTGAAAGCCCAGACTCCTCTGGACCATGGTCTGCTACATCGTCCTCGGCTGAGAGCGAAATGGGGAGCGAATGTACGAGTGCAAGTGACACAGGTCACGATGGCTCGCCGATTGGAGAAGATCATCTGAAACTGAAAAAGGCCTTGCAGTCCGCGCTCTCAACTACTTCACGTGAGCCGGGAACACCGGCTGCAATAAAGCCCACAGCCTCATCTATGGTGCACGAAAGCAGAAATGATCTGTCTGAACTGAAGGTGATGATCGCTGAGCTCAGGCAAGAGATAAAGAAAGATATAAAGAAAAGCGAGAAGACAAGGGAAAAAGCAAATGAGAAGCTGCGACAGATGCGGCAGCAGGATAATAAAGACTTGGAGGAACGCATATGTATTCGCTTTGAGGCAGTCTTTAAAGATATGGTGGGTAAAATTGAAGAGCACATTCATGAAACCTCATCTAAACTAAACGCACTTGCTGATCAACTGGAGGATGTCAAGGATTCTGATTGAGTCGGCCGAAAATCTAGCTGCCAGTGCTGAAGAAAAAGCAACAACTGCCAGCTCCGAATGCAAAAAAACTCGGAGACAGACTTGCTGCTTTGGAAGATGGAAGCAGAAAGAATAATATTAGAATCGAAGGTCTACCTGAGAATCGAGAAAGTCCAAACCCAGTGAAATTCGCAGCTGAACTATTTTCTAAAATAATTGAAGAGGACTTTAAAGCAGATTCTGAGATCGAAGAGGCTTATCGCGTACGCAGATCAAATACCGTTAGACCTAGATCTTTTATTATTCGCTTCGAGAGATTATTATTTAAGCTAGAGGTGATGGCACTCCTCAGACACAAGCAAGAAATTATATATGAAAATAACCGCATTCGTATTTTCCCTGATTTCTCTCCAGCAACAGCTATTAAACGTGCAGCCTTCTATAACATCAAGCAGCGGTTACGGCAAGCCAACGTCAAATACAGCCTCTTGTATCCTGCCAAACTGAAAGTGGAATTGCACGGACAATTTTATGTCTTCACCAGCAAGGAAGAAGCAGAAAAGGAATTAAGAAAGCTGATCCCGGCACTATTCTGAAACATAATAGTGAGTCGTAGCCTATTATGACATGGCAAGGATAAATAACCTACTGTCTGATCTATTTGTTAAGATACGGGTTTTTATCATTATATATCCTCTTTATTACTGGGACGCTATCTGTTTATGTTTTAATTACAGTTATAGATGTTAGTGCTTAATTCTTTTTTTTTTTATTAATTTTTTTTTTTAACTTATTTATTTTTTCTCTACCCTAAAGGAGATTGTTTAACATCATACCCTTGGTTTATTGTTATTGTTATTATTGCATTAAGACTTACTATGCTTATTCTGGACTACTTTCTAACACCATTCCCCGGGTTTATTATCTTAATACATTAAGATTGCTGAAGATTATATATATTTTAAGTTCATAGTTTGTTAATGATTATATTTTGGGCATGTAATATTTAGACTATATTGGCAATAGATATCTCTATTTTTTAATCCTAAAACGCCGCTGCATCGGGGCTTGTTTTGCTTTGGACGTGCTCTGTCCCTGGGTATGTCAGAGGACCAGGACTGTTTGAAGTGGGGTGCAGCCTCACATGGGGAGGCAAAATGGGAGGGTGGGGGGTTACGGGGGGGAGAGAAAGAGAGCAGGCTTGATCTATATCTAATCTACCCTTTTAACCTTTATAATTATAACTACCAACGTAACAATAGGCTGCATGGCAATAACTCTTGGGGAAATAGGAAATTAAGGTTAAAGCTGTCTCACTTCCATTTAAGACTACAAAATGACATCAAAAATTCAGAATCAATGTCTTCATGATGGGACAGTTAACTTTGTGAGCTGGAATGTTAAAGGCCTGAATCACGAATTAAAGAGAAAGAAAGTACTCGCTCACCTAAGAGGTTTAAACGCTAAAATAGTATTTTTACAGGAGACACACTTACTAAGCAAGAATCCGTTCTGGCTGCAAAAGGACTGGACTGGCCAAATGTTCCATTCTAGTTTTACAAAGAAAACTAGAGGTGTGGGAATTCTCATACATAGAACAGTACCATTTGTAGCATCAGATGTAGTATTGGATCCTGAAGGGAGATATGTGATGGTCATGGGCAACTTATCTAACTGTAAAATTATTTTGATAAATGCTTATGCACCTAATGTCGATGATAAGGAATTTATACAAAATTTATTTGCATCCATTCCCAATGTGAACACTCAATAAATTATAATGGCTGGGGACTTTAATTGTGTTTTAAATCCACTCTTAGATAGGACTTCTATCACAGGGGGGATGACGTCTAACACTGCAAAGATAATTACAAAGTTTATAACTGATCACAACTTATCAGACCCCTGGAGGTTTTTAAACCCAAACACAAGAACGTATTCTTTCTACTCACCAGTACATCATTGCTACTCAAGAATTGATTATTTCTTTATAGATAATAACTTCTTGCTTATGATTAACTCTTGCAAATACGATACTATTGTTATTTCTGACCATGCCCCTCTGATCTTGGAGCTAAAGTCACTATGCCTCACACACTCTCCTCGGAGATGGTGTCTCAACCTACTTCTATTAGCAGACGAGAATTGTACAGAATATACTGTATATCCAAACAAATCAGTTTCTTCCTAGAGACAAATACATCCTCAATCAATCAATCAATCAACATTTATTTATATAGCACATTTTCATACAAAAAAATGTAGCTCAAAGTGCTTTACAAAATGAAGAATAGAAAAATAGAAGACACAATAAAAAATAAACATAGGTCAACATTAATTAACATAGAACAAGTAAGGTCCGATGACCAGTATTTACTTAATATTAATTAATTAATTAATTAAATATTTATTTAAATATTTTAGTATTTCTGCAGGAATACTCTGGGAAACTCTTTTAAGAGGACAGATTATTTCATATCTTTCCCACAAAAATAAATTAGAAACCAAGAAAGTATCAGAGCTAAGAACCGAAATTACTAGAATAGATGAAGAACATGCCAGGCTTCCAAGTGAGGCTCTACATAGGAAAAAGCAGGCTCTGCATTCAGAACTAAACCTCTTGACAACTAAAGAAACTGAACAACTAATTTATAAATCCAGACATCATTACTATGAACACGGAGAGAAAGCTAATAAGTTTTTAGCTCAACAAATTCACAAGGAAGGAGTCCGCAACGCAATCCCTGTATTTACCAACACGAATGGAGACAAAATCATCGACCACAAAAATATAATGCACACGTTTAGAGACTACTATATATCCTTATATTCTACTGAGTTTAAAGAAGACAACACACAATCTAATGAATTTCTGGATACATTACAGATACCACAAATAGACACTTTTAGTGCGGAGGAACTAGATAAATCTCTGACGTTATCAGAATTACTAGATGCTATAAAGTCACTTCAAGGCAGGTAAGCAGCAGGCCCTAATGGCTACCCTGAAGAATTTTAGAAGAATTTCTGCACTCCGCTTGCTCCCCTCTGATTAGCAACATTTACAGAAGCCAGAGACAATCAAACCCTTCCTCAAACTTTTCGCCAAGCATTAATCACAGTTTTTCCTAAACAAAATAAGGACTTATTACAATGTGCATCAAACAGACCAGTTTCATTTTTGAATAATGATGTTAAAATGCTCTCCAAAATCATAGCTAGAAGGATGGAGAAAGTGCTTCCTTCAGTAATATCACAAGATCGAACTGGATTTATCAAGGGTCGACACTTATCTTCCAATCTTCGACGCCTGTTTAATGTAATATGCTCACCAACTAAGTCAAACACCCCAGAAATATTATTATCATTGGATGCAGAAAAAGCATTTGACATGATTGAATGGAAATACCTTTTTACTACATTAGAGAAATTTGGGTTTGGCCCGAACATTTGTGCCTGGATCAAACTACTGTATACCAATCCAGAAGCTTCAGTTTGTATTAACAACATTTGTTCAGACTACTTTAAACTAGAATGAGGTACCAGACAAGGATGCCCCTTGTCACCGCTGCTGTTTGCAATCGCCACTGAACCACTGGCAATACACTGCCGAAATACTGATCAGATAAAGGGGATTATCAGAGAAGGACTGGAACAGAAAATTTCTCTATATGCAGATGATATGGTACTGTATATATCAGACCCACAAAATTCTGTGCCTGCAGTCTTAATAGCACTTACAGAATTTCAAAAGGTCTCTGGTCTCAGAATTAATCTGAATAAAAGTGTGCTCTTTCCAGTGAATTCTCAAGCATATAATATTAGATTAGACACCCTACCTTTTATCATTGCAGATCAGTTTAAATACCTCGGGTAAACATCACAAGTAAACATAAAGCTCTTTATCAACAAAATTTCGCCGTCTGCATGGAAAAAATTAAGCAAGACTTGCAGAGATGGTCAACCCTTCATCTCACTCTAGCTGGAAGAATTAACACTGTTAAGATGAATATTCTTCCTAAACTCCTTTTTTATTTCAAAACATTCCAATATACATCAATAAATCATTTTTTAAGCAATTATATTCAGCAATAACCTCATTTATTTGGAACTCAAAACATCCACGTATCCAAAGAGCGACCCTACAAATACAAAAGGCAGAAGGTGGCATGGCTCTACCTAACTTCCAGTTTTATTACTGGGCAGCAAACATACAAGCGATAAAAACCTGGACACAAATAGACGAACATACACAGGCCTGGTCCGCAATAGAATTAAAATCCTGCAGTACTTCTTTATATTCCCTGCTCTGTGCCCCAATAAATGCAAGTTATCGGCAATATACTAATAACCCAATTGTGCTTCACTCACCCAGAATATGGAACCAATGTAGGAAGTATTTTAATATGGAGAATCTTTTATCAGTGGCACCTCAGCAAGAGAACCACCTCTTTCAACCTTCGCAAACATATGCAGTTTTTAATATCTGGAAAAAATTTGGGATTAAATTGCTTAGAGATTTTTATATAGACAACATCTTTGCATCATATGAACAATTACAATCTAAATTTAACATTCCAGCTACACATTTCTTTCACTATTTTCAAATTAGGAACTTTGTTAAACAGAACCTGCCTGATTTTCTCTCATCTTGCACCCTCATCCACGCTGGAAAAAATATTGCTCAATTTCAAGGACTTAGACACTATCTCTGCAATATATAAAATTAGTTTACAGTCCCTCCCTTTCAAAGTTCCAAGGGGACACTGGGAAAAAGATCTCTCAATATTAATATATCAGAAAAGGAGTGGAAAATAGCAATGCAGATAATTCACTCGAGCTCCATATGCGCAAAGCATACAATTATACAACTCACAATTATATATCGAGCACATCTGTCTCGCCTAAAACTCTCCAAAATGTTTCCAGAGCAAGATCCAACCTGCGAACGCTGCAATCAAGTCCCAGCCTCACTGGGTCACATGTTTTGGGCCTGCACCAAATTAACATCATTCTGGACCAAAATTTTTAATTACCTTTCAGACAGCCTTGGCCTCACAATCCCTCCTAATCCATTAACAGCTGTGTTTGGGGTTCTTCCAGATGGGTTTAAAGTGGAGAAGGACAAACAAACTGTGATTGCATTCACTACACTTTTGGCACACAGACTGATTTTGCTAAACAGGAAGAATCCTAACTCTCCCCTTTTAAGTCAGTGGGAAACCGATGTTTTATATTATTTGAAACTGGAAAAAATCACATACTCAGTTAGAGGATCTGTAAAGATTTTTTTCAAAACATGGCAGGATCTAATCTATAATAATAAAAGGCAAAGCCCTCACTCACTCACTGACTGACTGACTGACTGACTGACTGACTCATCACTAATTCTCCAACTTCCCATGTAGGTAGAAAGCTGAAATTTGGCAGGCTCATTCCTTACAGCTTACTTACAAAAGTTAAGCAGGTTTCATTTCGAAATTCTACACGTAACGGTCATAACGGTCGATAACGGTCGACAACGTCCGCCATGTTGAACTTTCTTGTTTATGGCCCCATCTTCACGAAATTTGGTAGGCGGCTTCCCTGCGCTAACCGAAACCGATGTATGTACTTATTTCGATGATATGACGCCACTGTCGGCCGCCATATTGAACTTTCCAACGTCACCAATTTTCAAACTTCCCGTGTAGGTAGAAGGCTGACCCCATCTTCAGGAAATTTGGTAGGTGACTTCCCTGCGCTAACCGAAACCGATGTACGTACTTATTTCGATGGTATGACGCCACTGTCGGCCGCCATATTGAATTTTCCAAACGTCACTAATTCTCCAACTTCCCGTGTAGGTAGAAGGCTGAAATTTGGTAGGCCCATTCCTTACAGCTTACTTAGAAAAGTTAAGCAGGTTTCATTTCGAAATTCTATGTGTAACGGTCATAACGATCAACAACGTCCGCCATATTGAACTTTCTTATTCATGGCCCCATCTTCACGAAATTTGGTAGGTGGCTTCCGTGAGCTAACCGAAACCAATGTACATACTTATTTCGGTGGTATGACGCCACTGTCAGCCGCCATATTGAATTTTCCAACATCACTAATTCTCCAACTTCCCGTATAAGTAGAAGGCTGAAATTTGGCAGGCTCATTCCTTACAGCTTACTTACAAAAGTTAAGCAGGTTTCATTTCGAAAATTCTACGCGTAACGGTCATAACGGTCAACAACGTCCGCCATGTTGAACTTTCTTATTTATGGCCCCATCTTCTCGAAATTTGGTAGGCGGCTTCCCTGCACTAACCGAAACCAATGTACATACTTATTTCAGTGATATGATGCCACTGTCGGCCGCCATATTGAACTTTTCAACAGTCTTTGTTACTTATGGGCCCATCTTCAAGAAACTGGGTACGCGGGTTCCCAACGCTAACTGAATCCTACTTACGTACATATATACGTCCATAGCCTGCAGCTCGGTCACTGTGTGAGGCGGCGTTAGGTCCCCCATCTCAACGCCTCTCACGTTGTTGGCTGCCTGCCTTTATAAGGCCGTCTTTCGCTCCAGTCTCTATATTCCCTTCCTTGCTTCACCACGGTATTCACGTCTCCCTGCTGATAACTACAGCCTTTTTATTTAATCCACGGCTTCTCCGCTGTTTTATTGTTCATTTATTACGATTATAGTTATTGTGTAGGTATTTTAGACTTACTTTACATTGTTCAGGTACCCATTTCCTTTATCATTCCAACCGTACCCCCATTAACATGTCTATCGAGGTGATCACCATCGATCAAAGAACTGTCACTTACCAAGTGGTTTCCATGCCCGGAGATGGCACCTGCCTTTTCCATTCTCTGTTAGATATTGCACGGCCATATCAGGCTCACTCTTGATATCCGGAGGAACATTGTGTCTTATGTATTGAATGACTGGGAGAGGTTCAAGGTATGGACTGATGACGGTACAGGAGATAATTATAAAACACAGGAGCACTAGAAGAGTGAAATGCTTAAGCCCTTCACCTATGGTTCTGCATGTGAGTTGATGGCTGCCGGTGAATTGTTCGGTTGGTACTTTCAAGTGTACCGAAATGGCCAAATATCTTACACCTTTGGACAACCGCCAATGCCTCTTAAACATCTTAGATTCACAGGTGACGATTTCAGTAGTGGACACTTTGATGTTTAGAAATGTTTAAACTCTCAAAAGCTGGATGTGAAGTTATAAATGAAACTGGTTGTATACTTACAACGCTTGACAGATGCCGAATGTCTCTTCATCACAAGTCCTACAAATATTGTCGTAATTGAAACAAACCATGAAACTCAAACCGATTATGACAGCAGCAGTCCAAGCTGTGAGATTTGAAACAAGATTACTGTTCACATGGCCAACTGTACGTTGCATGCTCAAGAGTAAGCTCAGCGCACAGCTACATCTTGGTCATATTACAACTGGAGGGCCAAACTGACAACGTGGCATACAAAGAGATCCTTAAATAATTATTGGTATATTTTCCCTCAGTTTAAAAAGGTTTAATTTTCTTCTTAATAAAAATTTTAAGGCAGTACTTCGCCGCTGCGAAGCGCGGGTATTTTGCTAGTCAGTAATATTTTAGAATAAGCTCTTAAAGCAATTATTTCTGTATTTCTTTTTCTTCTCCATTCATCTCTATTAGCTTATCAAACTCATCAATTTAGGTATGTTTACAAGCCTTACGTTTTACTCTTGTCACACAGGTGCGCTTCGGAAGCAGTCAACAAGTCCTAAGGTGAGCGATATAACAATGGATGAGGGTTTGTTTCAGGGTACTAATGCCTCTCTCTCTGACCTTACAGAACCAAAGAAGACAAATAATACAACCATTCACATAATAAACAATAATTCCAAGACTGGGACATCCAACACTTCATCTACCATATCATTTCTGGCTCCCAGAAATTACTTCACTTCCGGTCCCTCCGTGATGACATCATTTCCGTCTTCTGACGATGACGTCACTTCCGGCTCTGCACTAATGACGTCACTTTCTGGCTCCTGGTGATGACATCACTTCCGGTCCCCCACAGTTGACCGTACTTCCCACTCCTGGTGATGACGTCACTTCCGGTCCATCATTGATGATGTCACTTCCGGTTCCCCTTTGATGATGTCATTTCCCATTTTTGATCATTTCCTTCAGCCATTTTGTCTCTTCTATAAAAGCCACCATTGCACCAATATATGCTGTCGAATATTTGAGTTTTTCATTTACTTTGACCTACTTATTGCAATCAAGCATTTAAAGGGGCAATTCCCCAACTCTTTTAAGTTGTCGTGTCAACTTTATTACCACAATTGGCGTAGCCGGCAGGATCCTATTGTCCAAGGATGAGCGAGGGACAAGACTTGAATGCTGTTTTGAACACTTTGGCTGCTGAACTTCAGCAAGTAAAGATTCAACTAGGGGACACCAGGACCCGTCTAGCAGAATTGGAGGCACGTGCAGCGGCAGCAGTAAGGGTGGAGACGTCACGATCAGTACCTTCTTTATTAACATATCTTACCGAAGAAGATGACGTTGAAACCTACTTCCTGGTTTTCGAACGGAACGCTAAACGCAATGCCTGGCCGCAATCGGAGTGGGCCTACATTCTGGCACCCTACTTGAAGGGGGAAGCGCAGAGGGCTTATTACGATCTAACGGAGGAGCAGGCTGACAATTATGATACTTTAAAAATAGAAATCTTTACGCGCTATGGCGTATCAGCGGATCAGCAGGCGACTGAGTGGAGAGAGTGGAAGTTTGGTCAAACCAGATCAGTCCGTACACAAGTGTATGAAGTCTGGGGCAAAGTGGGACACTGGTTAAGGCCAGATATAAATAGTCCCCAACGTATGGCTGAGATATTAACAATAGAAACTTTCATTAACGGTCTCCCTGAAAAAGTCGCCCAGCAAGTCCACAAACAGGTCGTCAATATGGATGATCTTGTAAAAATCATTGGGCAGTCTGTAAGTCCGAAGGGTCGGAACAGTACTCTCACCCACCCCGACAGGTTCGTGTACCTTCTAATGAGCCTATATGATCTATTTCTGACATCTCTACCCGGAAAAAAGAGAAACCAGTAGTAACATTTCTATTGTTGCTCGCCATTATGTCTTACCGCGACAGTGGCTAATGCATAAAATTAGTCTCAGATGTATACATGAAGACACTCGATATTATCAGGCCGCCTCTTGTGTCATCTCAGTGGACAATGTCATGCGATCCATGATAGTGGCTGTAATGACTAATCCACCATACGCAGTGATACTCGGGCTCGACTGGTCAAATATTAAATGCGGTACAGACAGTACTCTCCCGTTAATAAAAGAGAGCTTGGTCATGGATAGTAAAGAAGCTATTCCGACTGCTTCCACGCCGTGTAATAGCTCTCAGAATTCTAATTTAGATAGCATAGATAACGGAGATGAAGCCACGTCAGGCACTACGGGAGGCAATCCACCTTCCCAAGGACCTGAGGTGACTGTAACTCCGCCCCTTAAGTAGCACAGGATCCCATAACAGAATTTGTTTCGCAATTTAAACTTACCCCTTCTTCCTTTAAAAGAGAGCAATGGAATGACGATTCCTTAAAATTTGCAAGAAATGCAGTTGTGTCAGTAAACAGACAAATGTCTAATGATCCTATACCACGGATGCCTTACTTTGTAATAAAAAATGATTTATTATATCACGTAGCTGAACATGAAGGTGAAATAAGAACCTTACTATTAATCCCACACACTTATCGTCGTCAAGTGTGTGAACTAGCTCATTCTCATTTACTCGAAGCCCATTTGGGGACTGATAAAACATCAGAATGTATCAAGTTCAGATTCTATTGGCCGGGAATAAACGAGGAGATCCGACGTTTCTGTACTTCATGTCCGGAATGTCTGATTCGTCAGATTCCTAGAAGGGACTGTGCTCCTCTTATTCCTCTTTCTCTCATAGATATTCTCTTTGAAAGAGTTGGTATTGATCTCGTAGGACCCATTTAGTATTAGTGGATTGAGCCCCTGAAATGAAGGGATTGTGTTAAAAAAATACTTTAGTTCCCTCACATTTTTATGCAGTCTTTTTGTTCACCCCATTGAATTAAAGCTGAAAGTCTGCACTTCAACTGCATCTCAATTGTTTCATTTAAAATTCATTATGGTAATGTACAGAACCGAAATTAGCAAAAAGTTATCTCTCTCCAAATATTTATGGACCTAACTGTATATAAATATACGTATCGCTACGTCTCAAGGCGGCTGCCTGTTGCATTTTCTGTTTGCCTTTTATTCAAACGACTACAGGAGTTCACACAAGGACAGACATATCCTGAAATCTGCAGACGACTCTGTCATTGTGAGTTTTCTACAAGATAAGGAGGACAGTCATGGACTGGTTGTTGATGAGTTTTTTTAATGGTGTGATCGTCCATTTTTTTACAGGTAAAAATCTAAAAGACAAAAGATAAGGGTGTAGAACTCAGGTGCTTCCCTCCTTCCAATGTCTCAACATTAGTTAAAAGGGAGACGATGGACACGGCGGACAACTACAAATGATAACATAGTAACCTTTGATCTTAACACAGAATGACTTTGTAAGAAGGGTCAGACTGCAGTCTCTGAGCTGTACGACAGAAAATCAGAAACAAGTCCGACTCACACAGTAGCCATCTTCTTTTTTCTAAGTTCAGGCTGCAGATTTAGGTTTCTGAGGGTAAGGAGCGACTAACTTAAAAATTCTTTTATTCTCAGAGCTATAGGCATTTTTAATTCTATTACTTGTAGAGGTGCTGCTGAATTCTGAATTGTTATTATTTTGTACTGTTTAAGGTAAGTATTCAGATAGATAGATAGATAGATAGATAGATAGATCTATCTGATACTTTATTAATCCCAAGGGGAAATTCACATTCTCCAGCAGCAGCATACTGATAAAGAACAATATTAAATTAAAGAGTGATAACAATGCAGGTAAAACAGACAATAACTTTGTATAATGTTATTCTTCTTTGTACAGATCTTGAGTGTGTGTACTTACGATAACACTGGATATTAGTTGTTTGTCTTGGCTAATTTTCTTGTATCTGTGTAACAATGTTTCATATTTTGTACTTTCCAGCTACAAACAAATTTTCTTCTGGGGAAAAGAAGAGTCTACCTAACCGTAAGTTTCTAAAGTATTATTTTTTCTCTAAGTACACATTTTTCACATAATATTATTACCATCCTTATGATACCCTGATATGCAATTCCCATTTAGCTCAGTGTTGCCTCGGCCTGTTTGTTAGACTTCGAGCGACCATAACATCCAAATTGTACCTGACGTTACTTCTCCCCCATGCTGCTCTCTTATTTTTTAGATACGGTATGCAGTCAACCATAAATTGAATTAACTTCCCTGTACCTGCTGTCAAGACTGTCAATCCACTGCCGGGCACATTCAGCTCATTGTTTCATAATCTGAATGAGTCGAGCGCATTTGCATGCTCTTCAGTGAGTGTGGGTTCCTGGGACATGAGGACAGAAGTACTTTATTTGTTTCCTTTATAAAGAGTTATGTATCTACAGTATGCTATACCAGTAGAATCAGATTTCAGATGGTGAAGTTCATTTAAATAAAGCATTTTTGCAAATATTCCACATAACTATGACAAAAACCATTGTTTCCGTAAAGACTAAAACCAATTACTTCATTAAACGACATATTTGTCATTTACACAGTTAAAAGAAAAAAAGCAGAAAGGAAATCAAAATTCTAAGGTAAATATGCTACTGTGATGAAATCTGGTGGTCCGGACAGACTTGAGGTGTTTAAGATGGAAAGACGAGTGAAATGAACAAAGGCGGGGAGCATTGGGGTCTGCCACCCACTTTTGTGATATTTCATATTGTACAGTATTCTCCTTTGCTGTGTAGGCCACCCTGTGACAGTAACATGTGCCATATATAGTTTTGATTAAATAAATAACATTAGTTATGGATATCCAGATGTGAAGCTCCTGAATGTCTGACGACCAGACACATTTACTTATTCAGATCTTTGCTGCACTGTCACTTCCCAGCTTTATGCAAATCGCTGTCTGCATTTCAGTCCCCTTCATAAATTCTGGCAGGCAAGAGCTACGGGCCATTGCTGTTCTCTTCTCCACGGCTGCATCAAAGTGTCTGGGAGCTCCATAAGGTATGGCATGTGCCCGTCTTTATTGGATTCAAGTCTGCTACTGATACAGTTTGGTGTGGATTGAAACCTGCCACCTGTGTTGGTTTGATGGCACTTTATTTAATTATTTTTTGACAAAAACTAGAAATATTTCATTCCTCTTTGTTGTTTAATCTGCACTTACAGGAGCAAAATGGTACAATATGTCAATATTTAGCCTATTTATGAAAATGGTTATTAAAATGGAAACATATGCAAGTGCCCTAAGGCAATATTCAGTGAAGAGCGTTATACACAATCAGTTGATCTGAGCAGAACCAATTAGGAGTAAAGTTCATGTGTATTGAGGTGTTTGTTTTATTTTTATTAGTGATGTGCCACCTACGAGGTCACTTTCACATGTATCGTCTGGTCAATGGAAAGAATTATTATGGGAAGGACTGAGCAACACATAAACAGGAGTTTTACTGAACAGTCAGTGTGGGTTCAGATGAGGGAGGTCGTGTCTTACTAACATGCTGGAGTTCTAAGAGGAGGAAACAAAAAGATACGATCAAAGTGGAGCTTATGATGTTATTTATCTCTACAGGAGTTCAGGGTGTGGTGTGTAAATGGGTGCAGAATTGGCTCAGACACAGGAAGCAGAGGGTGATGGTGCGACAAACCTCATCAGAACTGGACGATCTTAAGAGTGGTGACCAGCTGGGGTCAGTGCTAGGGCCGCTGCTATTTTTAATATATATAAATGATTTGGATAGGAATATAAGTAACAAGCTTCTTAAGTTTGCAGATGATACCAAGATAGGTGGATTAGCAGATAATCACAAATTTGTGACAATGTAAATAAATGTAAAGCATTACACATAGGAAGTAAAAATGTTAGGTTTGAATACACAGTGGGAGGTCTGAAAATTGAAATTACAATTTAGAACGCATAATGGTTTGGACATGTGCAGAGGAGAGATGCTGGGTATATTAGGAAAAGGATGCTAAGGATGGAGCTGGCAGGCAAGAGGAAAAGACAAAGGCATGAGAGAAGGTTTATGGATGTGCTGAGAGAGGACATGTAGGTGGTGGGTGTAACGGAACAAAAATGGAGAGGACAGGAAGATATGGAAGAAAATGATCCACTGTGGTAACTCCTAAGGGGAGCAGCCAAAAGAAGAAGAATGGACTTTTTACTTACAACTGCCAGAGAGTGTTCAGAAGCCATTAAGAAGGCTAACAGACTGTCAGGTTATATAGCGCCCTGATTTGTGGAGTACAAGACCAAGGAGGTTCTGCTCAACCTTTATAATGCACTGGTGAGGCCTCATCTGGAGTACTGGGTGCAGTTTTGGTCTCCAGGCTACAAAAAGGACATAGCAGTGATAGAAAAGGTCCAGAGAAGAGCGACTAGGCTGATTCCAGGGCTACAGGGGATGAATTACAAAGAAAGATTAAAAGAGCTGAGCCTTTACAGTTTAAGGAAAAGAAGATTAAGAGGTGACGTGACTGAAGTGTTTAAAATTATGAATGGAATTAGTCCAGTGGATCAAGACTTGTATTTTAAAATGAGTTCATCAAGAACACAGGGACACAGTTGGAAACTTGTTAAGGGTAAATTTCACACAAACATTAGGAGGTTTTTCTTTACACAGAGAATGATAGACACTTGGAATGAGCGACCAAGTAGTGTGGTGGACAGTAAAACTTTATTGACTTTTAAAACTCGACTTGATGTTATTTTGGAAGAATGAAGTGGACAGGACTGGCAAGCTTTTTTGGACTCTATGGCCTGTTCTCATCTAAATTGTTCTAATGCTGTAATGGCCATTCAAATCGGGGAGGATTTTGTTTTACTCATCTCAGCTGTTAGTTGGACGCTTTAAGATCATAACTAATATTTGTTTATTAAATCCATGTATCTGTACTTTGTGAATATCCATCAGTCCATTTTCTAGCCTGTGTCTCTAGTTCAGCGTCACAGGTAAGCCAGGGCCTTCAGGATTGTATTGATATTTTGACGTATATATTGCAGTGTTTTTGTCTTTACGATTGTGCATTTTGCATGTCAGTTTTAGGGTTGGCTCATGCTTTGAGTCAAATCCAGCTCAGTCCCTGAGTTCTCAAAACAAATGCATGGTGCCTTAAGAAATCCATCCAACAGGGAACTGGACAGGGGCAACATCATCGTTAGACTGAATCTTTATTTGGATTTTTGCAATATTGTTATTATTATTATTTTAGTGGTTCACTTTTATAAATATTGTATGTTTTATTGAATGACTTTTTCTAATTAGTCAGGCCAATAAAAAATGCCAATTATGTAATTAACAACTTTGACTGAGATCATACAGCTTATAGTAAACATAATGTTTTATTTAATTAGGATTTATTTAATTTATTAAGGTGGAAAATCTTGACATAAAAAATTAATTCAAAGATTTATTCTTTTGAATGTAGTTGCAATGGAATAAATTGTAGTAAACTCTACCCAGAATTGTTGAAAAGATTCAACTAAAAAACAACTTACAAATGAAATATGATTATAAATTTGGGGATTTTCATGGAAACAAATTGTACAAACACTTATCTTAAAAATCGGGAGTGGTCTTCCCGAGACTTTCTCATATACTCAGACATGGAGATGGATATTTGAAGAGTAAACAGTAAACATGTGTCAGCATCATTAAGTGGTTAAACACACTAAATTCAATGAAAGTTAATTTCATGTTTCTCCAAATTGCTTTGTGATACAGTTAATCTGAAATTACATTTGTGTTCAGCTTGAAGCTGTCATAACCATCAACACGTGTGTTTTCAAATGTATCTCAAATTCAGACCCATCCTTTGTCCTCACCATTCCCTACTTTTCTACCCCAGTGCTGGGGATGCGGATCTAATTCCTAATCAAATCAGTTCCTCAGAGGCCTGGCACCCTTTCCAGAGCCATTTTCTGCCTTGGCCAGGGATGACAGGATAAGCTCCATCTCTGTTTATCCTCAGTTGTGATGCTGTTTCTTCCTTCTGTGCTTAAGGAGTATTTTCTGAGATGCATTACTGGTGATACAGTGTTTGACACTCCACCTTTTGTTATTCTTTTACAGTGCACTTTAGCTTTGAATATGGAAGTCAAGCAGTTGGCAGCATTTGTCTTCTTAGGTGAGTACGACTCTCTGATCTTAACATGTTCTACTAGATATGTTACCCAGCATTGCCTAAGTCAGAAAGTGGAATGGCAGAAAGGAGGGGGAAGTTGGGAGCATGTGCTGATGGTTCATTGCCACACCCACCACACGACGAACCACCTGGATTGGGACCCGAGTGGAGTGGGTGACACCTCAGCACCACATTAGAACAGTGTGAGGTTTTTTATGGTGTGCCAATCCTGCCTCTAACCCCTAAGTTTTACCTGTAAGTTGGAGAGCTGGATGCAGATTAGCATCATACCCAGGACAAAGCAATTGGAGGTTAAGGGCCTTGCTCAAGGGCCCAACGGAGTAAAGTCACTTCTCGCATTTATGGGTTTCACACTGGCACCCTTCCGATTGTTGGCTCAGATCCCTAGCCTAAGAGCTACCACTCTGCCTAATGACAGAAAGGAAAAAAAGTAATTTCAAATTATATGAGTGACGTTTCCAAAGTTTTCAATTTTCATTGGAAACAGTGAAGGCGGGAGGAATAGTAATTAGTCGTGTATGAGAGTGTCATGTGACTAGTTCTGTCTGGCAAGCCGGCTGCCCTTGCAGTTTAGTATAAGAGTTGTCGCCCTGTGGTGAAGATGGCTATGAAACTTATAAATTGCACCAAAGAGGAACAGCGTTCTGTCATATGCTTTGTGTGGGCAGAAGGTGTGTGGGGAGCACAAATTCATATCTATACGCGTGCTCAGTATGGGGATAAAGTTCTCTCTCGTAGAGTCATCTATGAGTGGATTGAATTATTCGAAAATGGTCATACTAGTGTGACGGATGCATAGGGCTCTGGATGTCCAGCTACAGCCATGAGGAATGAAGAACGAACCCTGATGTGAAAGCAGCAGCTAATCAGTGGCTACTCGCTCAACCAAGAACATTTTTGCTGATGGCATTAAAAAGTTGCTATGACGCTGGGAAAATTGCATCGCAAAGGAAGGTGACTTTGTAGAACAGTGATGTAACTTTTTTTGAAATTCTTAATAGAGTTAAAAAAAAGGTGAGGAAACTCTTTGAATGTCCCTCGTAAATTACTAACCTCTACTACTCATACATTTTTTTAAATTTTAGTACACGACTGTTTTTGGGCTTCTTTGCATCCAATATTCTTGGTTTTTACATCTGATGTAAAGAACCTCAAATAGCAGTAAGTTGCTACAGAAACAATATGGCCCCACGAAGGGTGGAACTGCAAAAACAGTGAAGGAAAAAGTTAAATGCGGTATGTGGGAATTGAATCCAGATTTCTTTGCTAAATGAAGACAAGGTAATCACAACACCATCCTCGTAACCTCTGCGGTGCCATTTCTCTGTTGATATCACAACATTTTGAAACTGTAGCTCTCCTTCCAGCTTTGCCTGGGCATTATGGCCATAGTTCAAAGTCAGTTTAAGGTAGGAAAAAGTATTCTGTTTATAGTAAATACAATCATTGATGCCAATTCATTAGGAGATTATGAGTGTTTTAGTTCTGGGCCAGCTGTCCCCAATTCTCTAAGAGGGGCAACTTGTCAAAAACCTGACATGTGCTGCGGCTTCAAGTACGACAAGGAAACAGTGGGACCCAGGGTGTGATGGTGATGTGATGGTGAAAAGGTGAGACTCCAATAAATTCAGTGCCTTCAGAAAGTATTCAGCCCCTTCACTTTCTTTGCATTTTGTTATGTTGCAGTCTTTTGCTATAATCATTTAAATTCAGTGTTTCTCTTATCAAACAACACTCAATACTCAGAAATGACAAAGTGATAACACAATTTTTGCAACTTTATTACAAACTAGCAGAATACCCGCGCTTCACAGCGGAGAAGTAGTGTGTTAAAGAAGCTATGAAAAAGAAAAGGAAAAATTTTAAAAATAACATAACATGATTGTTAATGTAATTGTTTTGTCATTGATATGAGTGTTGTTGTCATATCTAT
>JANRMT010062791.1:148655955-148667746 GCA_026402145.1 Polypterus bichir lapradei | reverse complement strand
CTATCTATCTATCTATCTATCTATCTATCTATCTATCTATCTATCTAATACTGCTCTGTACCTCTAAAATTTACAACTTAGCATTTCATGTGGTTGGTTTATAAAGGCAAATTAAGCAGAAAAGAGATCAAATTCCTAAATTCCTTCTTGACGCAAAGTTTATAGATTAAAAACTCAATTTCTCTACATTTACATAGATGTGATAAAGAGAAAGTGAATACCAAGAGAACGAAAAAGAAAAAGACACTATAAGAAAGTGTGTGAAATGCTTTTCTCTTGGCCAGCAGGGCAGGTTTGTCTAATGGCCGAGGGCTTCAACTGGCCAGATCAGGCACTACCACAGACTCCCAATGTGACTGAACGAGCCTACTAACCTCCTAGTGTAGATAGTCGGTCACAGTCACTCAAGAGTTGTACCTGTTATGAGGCTAGCAAGGATGTCTGAATAATAATAAGGAGAAAAAGGCAAAACCAAAAAAAAAATTGTTGGAAACCAAGAAGTCCCAAGGTGGAATTCAAGGAAAAAAACAAACTGAAAAAATTCTGGGTTAAGACAAAACTAGAGAAGCAGAAGTAACAAGATTTAAAGGCACAAACAAATTGTTCTGAATTCACAAACTTGGATAAGGAAGTGCTACCAAAGGCAATCTTCTAAACTGCTGCATTGTTAAGCAAAGGTCACAACCACTATAGAAAAAATGGTGAGGTAGATGGATGGAAGGAAGAGCTTACACAAAGGAGTTGTTGATGTTGGTGGTAGTGAAGGTGTGCAGTCCTCAGTTACATTGCTTCACTTCGTGGTGGGACTCCATGTGTTTGGGTGGGCTCTTGTTGGGACATGAGAGGGATGCTGACTCAGTCTTAGTCAGGACCTCACCACTGACCCTGTCACCATGGGCGGCCCTACAAGGAGTACACGACTCTGACATCACTCAAGGGATCATTGATCACACAAACCACTCCACCATGGTAAGGTATTGGGTCAGTGGAAACAGACCAAAATAAAGAACAAAAACAAAAGGAAGCATTAATTATGAATACTCTTGTGAGACTGAGGTTCTAGGACTCAAGAAAACCCCTAATGGCTGCTGGATCTTGTAAAAAGATGGAGAAAAACATGCAAAAATGAAAATAATAAACCCATTCATAATACACCTGTAAACTGCCTTGGAAGGGGGTTCATCGTTTTTATTTGTGATTCTCCGTCTGTATAATGTTTAAATTGAAGCAAGAGACCTACCAGTTCATTCATGTTTTCTAGAACTGTTATCTATTTTCTCTAAAATAAGGAAATAAAAACATAAGAAATCTGAAAAACGAGAGGAGATCATTGACTCCATCAAGCTCATTTGTTTATCTAATAGCTAAGCTGTCCCAATGTCTCATCCAGTTTCTTCTTAAAGGTCGTCAAGGCTCCATGTCTTGGTGGTTTGTCTCAGATTTCCCCAACTATTTGTGTAAAGAAGTGTCATGATAAAAACAATATCGTGTGGAGCCATGATAAAAACAATAATTAAATGCATATATAAAATATCAAGGTTACACTAAAATGAAGTTATAAGAAAGTCATATTAAAATAATGTGTTTTCAGCAGTTTTTTTTTAAAATACTCCACTGTATTAGCCTGGCAAATTCCTATTGGCAGGCTATTCCAGATTTTAGGTGCATAACAACAGAAGGCCGCCTCACCACTTCTTTTAAGTTTAGCTCTTGGAATTCTAAGCAGACACTCATTTGAAGATCTGAGGTTACGACCTGTAATATAGGGTGTGAGACATTCCGATATATAAGATGGAGTGAGATTATTTAAGGCTTTGTAAACCATAAGCACTATTTCAAAGTCAATTTTAAATGACACAGGTAACCAGTATAGTGACATCAGAACTGGAGAAATGTGCTCGGATTTTCTTTGCCTAGTTAAGATTCCGGCAACTAATGTAACCAATTGATATTTTTGGGGGGAGTCATGAGAGGAGTGCGTTACAGTAATCTAGTTGACTAAAAAGAAAAGCATGAACTAATTTTTCAGCATCTTGCAAAGTTATAGGGATCTAACTTTTGCTGTATTTCCTAAGTGAAAAAATGCTGTCCTAGTGATCTGATTAATATGTGATTTAAAATGTAGGTCAGAGTCAACAATTACCCCTAAATTCTTTGCCTCTGTCTTGACTTTTAATCCTAATGGATAAAGTTTATTTCTAATATCCTCATGATATCCATTTTTGCCAATCACGAAGATTTCCGATTTCTCCTTATTTAGTTTGAGAAAATTACTACTCATCCATTCAGAAACACAAGTAAGACTTTGGGTCAGTAAGCCAAGAGAGTCGGGGTCATCAGGCGCTGTTGATAAATACATAATTAAATGCATTTCCCCTTCATTTGTTCTGGTATCCTCCAGCATATGATTCACTCTTTAGTTGTAAGAATTCTCTAGGATCTACTTTATTGTTGCCTTTGAGGATTTTAAAGACCTGGATGAGGGTTCCCACCACTGTTCCCTCTAAGCTGCGCGATTGCGCGGCCGCGCAAAAGCAAAACTCAGGTTGCGCAAAAGTTTTTATCTGCCGCACAAAAATCATTAATATATTAAACATATTTTTATATATTTAGTTAATGTTACTGACATTCTGCTAATAAAGTTTTAAAGTCTATATTCAAACCGCAAAACCTATGTTTTTTGGTCTATCGGTACATAATTTATGTAACATAAGATATCTATGGGTTGCGCGTTTTTTACGTCATTTACATGTCAGTGTTGAGTCTGTTGACTTCTGTTTCCCGTGTTCTGTTTATTTCTGGAAGATCCGATCCGATATTTAGTTAATAAATTGTTATTTAAAGCTAGTAAAATGTCGAAACGCAGTTTTGAAGAAAGCGAAAGCGATAAGGGGACGAAAAAGAAAGTCTGCGTAAAATTTAAGGAAGAATGGTTGCAAGAATATGTACAAGCCGACATGCCAGATTCAACCGGTAAGCGACGCACATTTCTGAGAAAATTTTTAAATATAATCCAGTAACATCTGAAGTTGTCTGTATCATCTGCGAGCGAGCGAATGCCCAGTGCGATTTAGCTTACGGGAAGCGATGGGATGAATGGAAACTTGACTATTTAAAACGTCATTTGCTTCAGAAAGTTCACGAAAAATCTGTTAATACATTACGAAGTCAGCGTCGAGGAACAATTAGGACCTTGTTGAGCGAAACCCGAGAAGACAGAGAGAACAAAATTGAATTGTCTGAAAGAAAATCGGCCGACGTTGAAGAAGTAAAAATTCTTATTGATAATGTCCTTCTTGCAATAAAATTAAATTCTTCAATGCTGTCTGTTCAGGAGATCCATAATCACATAGCAAAATATGTTAAAATTCCGGAGTCTTGGAGAAGTAAAAATTACGCTTTCGAATTTCTGGAATGCATAAATTATGTGATACAAAAGGAAATGTTCAGTGATTGGCGTAGTTCATCTTTCCACACTCTCATTATTGATGAAAGTACAGACATTTCTGTGAGCAAAATGTTAATTCTTTATGTAAAATTTAGAAAAGCAGAGGAGACATCTTACTGTACTATGTTTGCTGGGATTCTGAAGCTTACAGAATGTACAAGTCAAGCTATAGTAGAAGCCATTACGCAATTTTACAAAGAGAACAATCTGGATTTGATGAAAATGATAATGTTTACGTCAGACGGGGCTTCCGTAATGTTAGGAAAACATAACGGTGTTGCTGCAAAACTTAGACAATCTATTCCATATTTACTTGAGCAGCATTGCGTAGCACATAGAGAGGATTTAGGACTTGATGACGCATGGAAACATGTCTCTTTAATGAAAGACATTGAAACCCTAATACGAACAGTCTATGCTATTTTTAATCGTTCATCTGTGAAGAAATCCCATTTTGAGGAACTCTGCCAGGCTGCAGAACATGATTCAGTTGCATTCAGACATGAACTACATGAAGTCAGATGGCTTTCTAGACATTTTGCCGTGAGAGCCATGGTCAAGAACTATGATATGTTGATTCAATATTGCAGGGAACAAGTTGAAGAAAGCAATGACCCTATCCACAAGTACTGCTTCGAAAAGTTGACCAAACCAGAGTATCGTGTTGCCATAACTATTTTGAATGAAGTACTAACAGAACTGGCAGAGTTATGTCGACTTCTTCAGAGAAGTAACCTGACAACTATAGAAGCGTTCCAGTTTACCAAAGCCAGAATTAAGAAACTTCGATCACAGTATCTTGGTGAAAACATTCATTTCTCAGCAGAAGTTGATTACTTAATGACATCATATGTGCTTCCGGTCGACACCACTGCCGTTGTCCGTTTTATAGAGAGAGTTTGTGATCACTTTAACAGTAGATTTCCTGACAATGAACTCGGTGATTGGTCTGTTTTTGATAAAGATGCTTTCGATGCTTCTGAAAATTTGAATAATTTCTTATTTGGATCAGACAAATTTGAAAAGTTGGCAGCAAGATATAGCATCTTACTAAACAAGCAAGAAACAGATTTTAAGAAGAACTTGATTGCTCAGTATGTAGACTTTAAATTGATTATTAGTGAGAAGCAGGCAACAGGTGCCCTTAAGAATTTTGATGACATGGTTGCTTACACTAGGCAACAGGAGCAGTTAACTGACTTGTCTGAGCTGCTGGACATTTGTGCTACCTTCCAGGTGTCCAGCGCTGATTGCGAGAGAGGGTTTAGTTTGATGAATCAGATTAAAACAAAGTCAAGAAATCGCTTACAAGTCGACCATCTGGATAACCGTATAAGGATCAAACTTTACTTATCAGGACATACAATTAATTTGAATGAAGTTTATTCTTTCTGGAAGAGCAGCAAAGGACGACGAATTGTTTCTACAGCTGAATGAGCTGATATGTGAATTTTGAAAAATTATATTTGAAATTAATCAATAATAAAAACTAGTTTCTCGAATATTTTCTTCTAATGTGAATTTGTCTTTCTCTGCATGTTTTATTTTCACCCCAATATTTTGCACAAAAAAAAAATTACAGAGAAAAATTTTGCACACGCGTGTATGCCTTTGCACAAGCACCAGTCAGCCTTAGAGGGAACATTGGTTCCCACGCTGTTTCCTCTGCTTGAGACTAAATAGGTTTAATTCTCAGAGTCTGCCACAGTAGGACGTGTCCTTAAGTCCTGGGATGCACTTGGTTGCTCTCCACTGCACAGCTTCAGGTGCTGCCATACCTTTCGTGAACTTTACTGTTCTTTACTTTGTTGTAGCTTCTCTTGTTTCAGTTGATTTATTTTTTCCACAATAGATGGCAGGGGGCTAGTGGTTGAGACTCTTCCTTGTCTCTGTGATTGTTAAGATTCTCTCTGCATCCAGGTGGATTTTCTCCCACGTACCAAAGATTTGTGTTAATTGAGTATATTCATTGATGCCACCAAATTGTGATGGTGGTGTGTGTGCAATGGCACCCAGGTTGGTGTACCATCCAGTGTTGGTTCTAACTACACTTTTAATGCTCTCAGAGATACACAATTGCATCTAGGGACTCTAATGGAATCAGTAGGTTCTGAAAATGATGGACATAAGCATTACAATTCTACTTCAACATAGATTTCTGGTGCTTATTAAAAATGAATGCTGAGAGATTTGCCAATCTTGTGTTTTTTTTAAGAGGGCCTAATCAAATCAAAATATATTTTTTGACAAATGGCATTATATAGTAAAACCTCGATTATCTGTCAGGGGTCGGGACCGATGCCGTGACATATAAGAGAACAGCTACTTTAAAAATTATATATGTTAGATTAATTTAGCAAATAGTCATATTTATTTACAAAACAAAACTATCTTAACAAAATATAATATAGTATTAACAAAATTAATTATTTAATTATAATATTGTAACAACCAGCGTAAAAAGCAAACACAACTCAGAGGTAATGGAGTTTTCTACGTTTTACTTGAGTCTTTGTTTTGTAACAAACGATGGCCCTGTCTTATACTCCATTATCTGGGTTATGGAGCACACCTCCAAAACAATAAAAGAAAGCTCTCCCTACCAATCAGTTTATCTCCTGCCACTCATGTCCTTTTCTTCTCTATACCACAAACACTCCTGCTTATTGTCTCCTCACTCCCTACTCCCTTCCACCACACCTTCCTTTTTCTCCTAACTTCTCATGTCCGTCCCTCACAGAACAGAAGCACTTCACCCAGTCCCATCACTTACAACATTACACACTTTCTGCTCTCCCACAGCACATCACAAGCTGCCTGCATGTCACAATATATTAACAAAACATAATATAACAGAATTTGAAAAGAAAATTACAAGACAGGAGAACATTAACTTAATACATTAACATTAATGCAGAATAACATTACTGTCAGTGGTTTTCATTTTCAACATGTTTTTCACATTTGTCAGTGTCATGCTTTATAACGTTCAATGTTGTTCTTCCTGCTCCATAAATTGAAGCTGTACTTAAAGGACTTTTACCATTTTGTAAACGTTTAATAATTTCAGTTTTTTGTGACGATTTCAATAAATTAATTATAACAAAAGAGAGAAGTTTCGAAACGTTATTAAAACTGAAGGTATGTGACTGACACTGTGATTTCAAAATGCGACCTGACAGGTGGTGTTGGGGAAGAAGACTACACGCTAGCAGAAGGGAGAGTCGTTCCAATGTGCGGAGCTCACAGCGTAGCACACGAGGAGTAATAGTGCCGTAATAGGTAGGCGCTGGCGTGGGCATTTTTTTTCTTTGGCCCTGATGGTTAACAGAGACTGATGGTTAATTGAGTGACAAATAATCAAGGTTATACTGTATTAGAAAAAAGAGTTACAAATAATCTTTTTAACAATTTACTAAACACCCAAGAAAACCATCATGGAGACCACTATAAACTGGGCCTAGATTTCATTTGGGGGTCTATTGCCAGGGAAGAATCTGGCCAGTAAACAAAGCGTCTGCAGCTGAAGTGACTTTTCGACTAAATATCACAAGAGTTGAGGGCAGGAACGGACAGATTTAAAGGGATACTTTAGTCGATTATAATTCTAAACTCCACAGAATGTTAACTCAAGGTGAGTAGATACGCTCTTCAGTGTCAGTTTACTTGAAAATTGTTTACGAAATGTTGTTTGCTTTTCGATTCCATTCACTGATGCTTTAAAAATCTTGCTCAGACTCTGAAATTTTAGTTTTTTTAATTTCCTTGTTTGTGTCCTTGTTTTACACTTTTTTCGCATAGAATTAACAAGCTGTATTCCTCGTATTCAGTCAGTCAGTCATTTTATAACACACTGGAGTCTATTCCTGCTACTATAGGGTGCAAAGCAGGAACAAACCCTGGACAGGACACCAGTCCAGTGCAGAGCGAACACACGCACCCACCAACTACAGACCAGGGCCAATTTAGGATCAATTTTGGGGCCAATTCACCTGACCTGCATGTCTTTGGACTGTAGAAGGAAACCCACACAGACACAAGTAGAATGTGCTAACTTCATTCAGGGAGGACTAGGGACACAAGCCCTGGCCTCCATACTGTGTGGCAGTAGTGCTACCCCTGCGCCACTGTGCTGCACTATTCCCCCAAAATTTGTCGTATGGACAGCTTAAATTAATTTTTTTTTGCCTTTGCTTTGCATGCTGGATGGGGATCTTACTCCCTGATCTGTGCTACTTGCCTGATTTGTGTGACACATGTACAGGAGTTTCACACATTCATGCTGTAGAAGTACTTCAACTCACATTGCTGCCCAATCTGCTGTGTACACGTGTGAATGATTTACGGCATACGCACACATGCATGATGTCCCTACTCGATTGGTAGTTTGCACCCTGCATGTGTTTAAATGAGAAGTATTTTCATTTGAGGGCTACTTTAGCTGATCATAATGAGAATATTATGAGAATACTTATGCATCAATTTATTGTGTCTTGTGTGCTCATTTCTAGATTTAGCATGTCAAGCTCCTCGCTATGTAAACTAGAACATTAGAATGATTTAGATGAGAACAGGCCATTCAGCCCAAAAAAGCTCGCCAGTCCTGTCCACTTAATTCTTCTAAAATAACATCAAGTCGAGTTTTGAAAGTCCCTAAAGTCTTACTGCCTACCACACTACTGGGTAGCTCATTTCAAGTGTCTTTGGTTCTCTGTCTGAAGAAAAACTTCCTAATGTTTGTGCGAAATTTACCCTTAACAAGTCTTGATGAACTCATTTCAAAGTAACAGTCTTCATCCACTTTACTAATTCCCTTCATAATTTTAAACAGTTGACATTCTGTTAGGTTAAACTTGCTTGTTTTCACTTTGTAATTATGGGTTAGTAAGTGTAGATGAAATGGCAAATCTATCCATTTAAAATTACACAATAGTGTAGTGCAGATAGTGAAGGAGGCTTTATGTATCCTTTTCTAGTAGAACTGAATTATATTTCTTGGGTGTCATATTTCATTTGCCAGATCAAATCCCGTTACTGCCAGAAAGGATCCTACTCTATTGACTTCTTAAGCAAGGCCCTTATCCTAAAAATATCTCCAATATCTCCAGAGACTGTACAATGGCTAGCCCTGTGCTCTGACCACCAAAGGTCATGGAAAAAGACAATTTCCCCTCCGTTTATCAAATCAAAATCAAAATAATCAAATTTGCAAATAAAATTAAATTGAAAACAACTAAAATGGATTGCATTACTTTTAATAGAAGCATTAATCACAGAAATAATGTTTAGGGATATTGCCATCACCCAACTGCCTTATTAGACCATTAGAACATTAAACCGATCTAGATGAGAACAGGCCATCAGCCCAACAAAGCTCACCAGTCCTATCCACTTAATTCTCCTACAATAACATCAAGTCGAGTTTTGAAAGTCCCTAACGTCTTACTGTCTACCACACTACTTGGTAGCTTATTCCAAGTGTCTATCGTTCTTTGTGTAAAGAAAAACTTCCTAATGTTTGTGTGAAATTTGCCCTTAACAAGTTTCCAACTGTGTCCCCGTGTTCTTAATGAACTCATTTTAAAATACAAGTCTCGATCCACTGTACTAATTCCCTTCATAATTTTAACACTTCAATCATGTCACCTCTTAATCTTCTTTTCCTTAAACTGTAAAGGCTCAGCTCTTTTAATCTTTCCTTATAATTCATCCCCTGTAGCCCTGGAATCAGCCTAGTCGCTCTTCTCTGGACCTTTTCTAGCGCTGCTGTGTCCTTCTTGTAGCCTAGAGATCAAAACTGCACACAGTACTCAAGATGAGGCCTCACCAGTGTGTTATAAAGGTTGAGCATAACCTCCTGTGACTTGTACTCCACACATCAAGGCGCTATATAACCTGACAATCTGTTAGCCTTCTTAATGGCTTCTGAACACTGTCGGGAAGTCGATAGCTTAGAGTTCACTATGACTCCTAAATCCTTCTCATAAGGTGTACTCTCGATTTTCCGACTGCCCATTGTGTATTCAAACCTAATATTTTTACTTCCTATGTGTAATACTTTACATTTACTGACATTAAATTTCATCTGCCACAAATCTGCCCAAGCCTGTATGCTATCCAAGTCCTTCTATAATGATATAACAGATTCCAAATTATCTGCTAATCCACCTATCTTGGTATCATCTGCAAACTTAACCAGCTTGTTGCTTATATTCCTATCTAAATCATTTATATATATTAAAAATAGCAGCGGCCCTAGCACTGACCCCTGTGAACACCACTCTTAACATCGGCCAGTTCTGATGAGGTTCCTCGCACCATCACCCTCTGCTTCCTGTGTCTGAGCCAATTCTGCACCCATCTAAAAACATCACCCTGAGCTCCCACTTCTTTAGTTTGATGCCCACCTTCTCATGTGGCACCTTATCAAATGCTTATGTTGACTTTACTCAAAATACATGTTTTTAACATTTACAAAAAGATTTTCCTACTTAAGTGTTTGTTCCTATTTTATGTTGACAGTTGCGAGGATGAGTAATGCACAGTGCGATTTTTCGTGTCAAATCGTGGTCAGGCGACTATTCACACTACATGGAATTGCCAGTTGTGCCTGTGCTCAAACTGCATGGACACGTTCAGTCCAATTGACATGCCACGTTGTGGGTGCTCAGACTAGATGTGCACGTGGCCGGCCGCGACAGACAATTTGCGTGTTCAAAATAACATGATGGCCACAAAGCTTCTCTATATGTCAACGAAGAACTGGCTCTTGATGTACTGTGTTCTGAAAGTATAAAGAAAAAGAAAAAAGGTGTAACTGGACACACGAACGGCTGAGGCACGACAAATCTGTTTTTGTTAGAGAGGTACTTAGTCTCTGTAATTTACAGTTCTGTGTGTTTATTTCAGGTTCTTCCAGTAAATGTTCCCTAAGATGCTTTTGCCATTGGCTGTTTAGTTGTATGTGTTGCTATTTAAATTTTTGAAATCAAAAATGTGAAAATGAGCAAGACAACAGCAATAACCAACGTACTGTGATCAACATACAATGAAATTTTATAACAACATCAAAAAATTAGGTCGGGAGACTGCTCACACTGTAAGATGGCTGAAATTTTAGACATGACACAAATTTGTCCGATCATGCGACAGCCCAATCATAAGATGCAATACGGCCTCACTTTCTGAGGAACCTAAAGAAAGCCCAACTCCTGGTTAACTTCTTCAGGTGCACCATAGACTCTGGTCATGTACTGCATAACAACATGGTACCTCTGAGAACAGGAAGACCCTCGGGCGTATCATCAAAACGACTCAGAGAACTACTGGCACTCAGCTACCATCACTGGACGAAATCTTCACTGGCCGCTGCAGCAGAAAAGCAAAGAACATTTGTAGAGAGCCAACCTGCCCCGGCCATAGCTTTTTCACTCCTTCAGTGCCCTGCATACCCACACTACCAGGCTGAAGAACAGCTTTTACCTCAAAGCAATCAGCCTATGAAATGCACAGCGATCACTGGCCCTTCCCATAACAGAGACCACCACTGACTGAACTGAACGTCTGCATCAACCACACACAGTCACACACTTCTGCATGACCCGTGTGGAACTCATGACCATTACATTGACTGTAATCTGCAATATGACTTCATTTATTATTTATTTATTCTTGCAGATTTACCTTTACTTTTACTCTGAGTATATTTGGAACTGTTTATAGTAACTGTACTTCCCGTATTTTAATGTCTACCTTTAAATTTGTGCTTCTTGTAGTTTAGTGTCTACTTATACATACGTTTATCTAAGGCATCTACAGGCTCACTCCCAATGATATTTTATTGTTTTGTACAGTGACAATAACCATATCTTCCTTACTCTTACTCTTACATCACAGCACTGGTCACAGTGCACATGAAGCGATGGTCGATGGAGTTGAAATTTGGGCTGACTCAGAAAACCAGTCAGCCATTATAAATTGCGATTAAAATTGTGCCAATCTTATGGCTGGCATAAGAAGGTGGCACCCTGTCCTAGGTTGAACCCTCTCTTACACCCAGTGCAGCCAGGACAGGCAGTGAGTCTCTGAGACCCTGATGGACACAACAAAGCCTTGTTATAATAATCCAAGGATAAATGCAAAGCCTCCATTCTTTGATCACAGATGACTATACTACTGTGTTAAGAAGTGAGCAATCTCACCATTCACTCAACAGTTGATTACTCACATCATCACTCTTTTAAAGCATGAGAAAACCATTTATAATTCTCTAATATTATAAAAGTGGCATTAATGAATGTCTGTTTATGCACTGAAGGCATAGATGTCAGATTTTTTTTTTTT
>JANRMT010062791.1:148576353-148611195 GCA_026402145.1 Polypterus bichir lapradei | reverse complement strand
ATAGATAGATAGATAGATAGATAGATAGATAGATAGATAGATAGATATGGAAGGTGCTATATAAAAGACAGACAGATAGATAGATAGATAGATAGATAGATAGATAGATAGATAGATAGATAGATAGATTCGGTCTACAGAACATATATCCAGCATACTGTAAATTACTCTCAACATGAATGCATTATAGATCTTAAAAGCAAATGCAAATTTTGAGTATACATAATTATATAGTTAGTTTAATTATGTATGCTTTCGTTCATTCTATTTTCTGCCAAATACCTTCATTTTAAGCCAAGTAATTCATGATGCTAAGTCTTGTTAAGAATAAAAAATCAAGCACTGTCACTTTCTGGGGTGGTGCAGCGGTAGTAAGGAGGCCAGGGTTTGTGTCCTGGGTCTCCCTGTGTGGAGTCTGCGTGTTCTCCTTGCGTCTGCATGTATTTCCTCCTGTAGTCCAAAGACATGCAGGTTAGGTGATACAAAATTGGGTGTAGTGTGTGGTCAGGGTGTGTTTGTGTGTGTTTGCCCTGCAATAGACCGGCGCCCTGTTCAGAGTCTGTTCCTGCCTCCTTGTGCCCTATGCTAGCTGGTATAGGCACAGCATACCCCATGACTCTGATTAGGACTAAGTAGTTTAGAAAATGACATGACTTTCATTTTCTTTTAAACTTAAATTTTATACCATTTTTCATTTAAGCTTTAAAATGAAAGACTTGCCCTAGAAAATCTGCTCATAAAAATAAAGTATCAAAAACCATTTATGGGTTTACATTCTGGAGGGGTTGCATCGGGATAAAGGAGCCAATCAAAGGCACACTGAAAACAAGACAGAAATGTCGATGCCAGTGGCATATACTCATTTCAGGCTGAACTTGACATCACTTGTACACACTTCAGTGAGATTCTTACTCAGTTTTTGAACTGCACATCAACCTCTCCATTATGTGCCTTGTTAGTGTGAGGAGACTGGAGTACCCACATCTATGAGGAGCACAGGCACACTTACTGTGCATAGCACTACAGTATGGTGCTAACCTAACCTCTGCTCTCCTGTGCCACATATCGTACAATGTTGAGAGATTACAATTAATCATAATAAATCAGCCATGTTCTGATAAGCTGTATGGACACCGGCACCCTGCTACACTCAACTGGAAAAAGCAGATTAAAAATGAATGGATGGATGGTTGTTGTGAAAGTTGCTTGCAACTTATAGTTTACCATGCTGAAAAAAATTCTTCAATACTTCAGTTGTAAATTAAAAATGTTTAATAATTGGATCTTAATGCTGAATTCTGCTTGAGACAAGCTACCTTATTTTCTTATTATTTTGCTATTCTTGCTCTTCTAATTTATAACTTATTTACATTTTTCTTACTGTGCTTGTAATTATTATGAGGAAGTGGGCAAGTTTTGATGTAATATGAAAATTAATTGCTTTATAGATATGTATATACAAAGTCTGTCTGGAAAGTATCCAGCCATGTATGTAAAACAGACACATTTACGGAAGAGGATACAAGAAACAGTGTACAAAGAACAATGACTCCTCAGGCCCCTTCAAAGCAGACACCTTGGGACCTCACACAGTTGTCCCAACACTCTGCAAAATCCTTTGCTGAAATCGCCATCAGCTGTCTTCTCGTATTTTCCTGAATCTCATCTACAGTCTTCCCTTTCAAAGGTGATTTTAGTTTTAGGAAAAGCAAAAAGTTCAGAAACTGGATCACTTTCAACAGATTCTCTGCCATCTTTGAAGCATTTGTTCCACACTTTTATTTGTGCTGCACTCATTGCATCGTCCCCGAAAGCCTTCTGAATCATCCATTACCTATTATTACAGTAATAGAATTAAAGAAAAACATACAATTAACATGAATAACAAAAATAGAAATAAGATAAATGAACATAAATAAAATAAATAATAAATAGAAGTAATGCTACATAATCATAATGAGGAAACCATCAGTATTACTAAAGGTCACCGATTGTAAGTGAGTAGAAACCAGTCTTTAATCTCGTTTTGAACAGTTCAATTGTAGACGACTCCTTTATATGATGAGGTAAAGAGTTCCACAGGTGAGGAGCAGCAGCTGCACAAGTCCTGTCTGTCCCCCTTAGTTTTACACTTGGTACGAGGGACAACAAGAGACAACTGATCAGAAGAGCTAAGCACTTTAGATGGCTGGTGTAAAACACATAGTTCAGATAAATAGGCAGGAGCAACCCCTTGTAAAGATTTAAAAACTAGCAACAAGATTTTAAAATGGATTCGAAAACTGACAGGCAGTCAGTGTAAAGAAGCTAATATTGGAGAAATAGAATCAGACTTTCTTGCCCCAACCAGAAAGCGAGCGGCAGCATTCTGGACCAACTGTAACCTGTGTATCAGAGATTTGCTAATCCCAGAATACAGCGAGTTGCAGTAATCAAGGTGAGAAAAGATAAAAGCAGGAGTAGCTTTCTCAATATCCCTAGAAGATAAAAAGGCTTGATCTTACCTAATAGATGAAGCTGGAAAAAGCAACTCTTGACTACAGAATTAACCTGTTTCTCAAAAGAGAGGTTACTGTCAAAGATAACACCTAGATTGCGGACTTGAGGTTTGCAAAAGACAGAGAAAGAGCTGAGAAGTTTAACAGGGGGCTTCGGAGTAGCGGCCACGTCTCCTTGGGGTGCATTCAAGCCCCCCTCTTCACAATGCAAGTGGCAGTTGCGAAGCGAGCAGGGGGCAAACCCCCTAGTATATATATATTGTCACAAAAGCCACAATGAGACATAGCAAGGTTTGGGGCAGCCACCCGTATAATTTGGTTTCCTGGCTGCAAATCGTCTTTTTAAATGATAGCACTGATGTGCACAAAACCAAGTCCAATATAGAACCGAGGGAATAGGGAAAAGGTGGAGGCTTTTAAAGGGGAAGACAAGAAGTGAAGTCAAAGGGGTCGGGCTCGTGAAGGTCTTCTGCCATTGGTGCGAGCCCGGACGTGACATCACAGGGGCTGGAGCCAGCCAGGTCTCCTTCCATTGGCTTGGTCCCGGAAGTGACGTCAAGAGGACCAGGTGGGATCTCTCGTGAATGGTCTGTAGGCAAGGGAGAAAAAGAGTCAGTGCACTCTGCCACATCCCGGTAAGTCTCAGAACTGCCCTTACTCAAGCCCATTAGCTGCCTCCCATGCGCACGTGTGTGACAAGGCTACCCCCTCAGCCCAGACCCGTCGGGTCGGACGATCCTAACCGAGAGGTCGTGAACCCGAGAAAGGGCATCAGCGTTGGCGTGGAGAGTGCCCCGACAATGAACAAGTGAAAACCTGTACGGCTGGAAGTCAAGAAACCACCTGGTGACCCGCGGATTTGACTCCTTGTGTAGGGCCATCCACTGTAAAGGGGCATGGTCCGTGACAAGGGTGAATTCCCGGCCCAACAGGTAGTACCTCAGCTGAGTAATCGGCCATTTAATCGCCAAAGCCTCTCTCTCCACCACCGCATACCTGGTCTTCCGGTCCAACAGTTTCCGGCTCAGGAACATAATGGGGTGTACCGCACCATTGACGTTTTGGCTCAGCAGGGCCCCCATGCCTGTGTCCAAAGCGTCCGTCTGGAGGATGAAAGGTGAGGAAAAGTTAGGAGCTTTCAAAATAGGTGCGGACGTAACGGCCTGCTTCAAGTCACTAAATGCAGCACCTGTCTTTTCAGTCCATACCACAATGTTTGGGGCCCTCTTCTTTGTCAGATCAGTCAAGGGCACCGCTCTCTCCAATAACCGGGGCACAAACCAGCGGTAGTACCCCGCTAACCCGAGAAAACCTTGGACCTGCTGGTTGGTTCGCGGACGGGGCCATTTCAAAATGGCATCTACTTTGGAGCACTGTGTTTTCACGGTACCCCAACCCACCAGGTAGCCTAAATACTTGGCTTTGCTCAATCCAAAGAAACATTTCTTGGGATTAATCCGAAGCCCGGCCTCACCAAGTGTCCGCAATACCGCTTTTACCTGCTTTCGGGGTAGGTGTTCCATCCACGTGCTGGAATAGATGACCACGTCATCCAGGTAGGCAGCACTGTATGAGTTATGAGGCCTGAGTACTTTGTCCACCAGACGCTGGAAGGTAGCTGGAGCCCCGTGTAACCCAAATGGAAGGACACGGTACTGCCAGTGTCTGCTAGGGGTGCTAAACGCGGTCTTAACCTTCGCGGAGTCCGTTAAAGGAACCTGCCAGTACCCCTTTGTTATGTCCAGTGTAGTCAAATATTGAGCCTGTCCAAACCTCTCGAGGAGGTCGTCCACTTGTGGCATTGGATAAGCATCGAATTGGGAGACTTGATTAAGCCGACGGAAGTCATTGCAAAATTTCCAACTCCCATCAGGCTTAGCGACCAATACAATGGGGCTGGACCAGGGACTATGACTCTCCTCGATTACACCTAGTTCCAGCATGTGTTTGATCTCAAGCTCCACTTCAGCCCTTTTTGCCTCGGGAAGACGATACGGGCGTTCTCGGACTATAACCCCGGGTTTTGTCACAATGTCGTGCTCAACCAGAGAGGTCTGTCCGGGGTTTTCACTCACTACCTACAGGACAGACAGGATAACTGCTTCCAGCTCCCGTCATTGTCTGGGACTTAAATTCACATCGAAGTTAAGGCTAGCCGTGTGAGCAAAGAGTGAGCGGGGCTGACCGGAGGAGGGATCGGGATCCCTGTCCTTCCATGGTTTCAGCAGGTTTACATGATAGACCCGCTCCCTCAGCCGACGATTGGGTTGACTCACCAAATAGTCGACGAGTCCTTTCCTCTCCTTAACTTCGTAGGTGCCTTGCCAATGGGCAAGCAACTTAGAGTGGGAGGTAGGTATTAGGACCATGACGCAGTCTCCCTGGCGGAACTCCCGGAGAGACGTGCCGCGGTAGTAATATCGGACCTGTGCTGCTTGGGCCTCTTCCATGTGACTTTTAAGGAGGTGCCGAATCTTACCAAATCTATTGCGTAATTGCATGATATATTCCAGTATGTTTGTAGAGGGAAGAGCCTCTTCTTCCCATCCTTCTTTTAGGATATCTAATATGCCCCAGGGTTGTCGCCCATACAATAATTCAAAGGGGGAGAACCCTGTGGAGGCTTGTGGGACTTCCCGGTAGGCAAAAAGGATGAGGGGGAGGAGCTGATCCCAGTTCCTGCCACCCTCGCCGACCACCTTACGAAGCATTTGCTTGAGAGTCTGATTGAACCTTTCTATTAAACCGTCGGTTTGAGGGTGATACACCGCAGTCTTTAAATGCTTTATTTTAAGTAACTTGGCAGTCTCCTTGAACGTCTCCGAGGTAAACGGCGTCCCTTGGTCCGTCAGGACTTCCTTAGGAATGCCCACACGCGCAAAGACCCCTAGCAATTCCCGTGCGATGGCTTTAGACGTAGCTGAGCACAATGGAACAACTTCGGGGTATTTGGTAGTATAATCCACGAGGACTAAAATGTACTTGTGTCCTCGGGCTGAGGGCTCCAGGGGTCCGACTAAATCGACCCCAATTCTGTGGACGGGGATATCAATCGGGAATAGGAACGAGAGGAGCACGGTCTTTCCCAGGAATTTGTCGCAATTGACACTCCGGGCAAGAAGTGCAAAAGCGACAAACCTCCTCATTGATACACGGCCAATAGAAACGGAGCTTGAGCCGCTCCAGGGTTTTCTCGGTGCCCAAGTGGCCACCTAGGAGGTGGGTGTGTGCTAACTCACAGACCTGCCTCCGGAAGGTCCGCAGGATTAGCAGTAGCCGTCTCTCCTGCCCATCAAGCATTGCTACTCGATAAAGAAGGTCGTTGTCTAACACAAAGTGAGGGCCCTGTGGCATCGACTGGTTAGTGTGCTGGCCATTGACAAGGACTACTGCATTTTTAGCAAACTTCAGGGAGTCGTCATTCCATTGCTCCCTTCTAAAAGAAGCCGGCGTCTCTCTAAATTGAAATCGCAGAAGGGAGGGAGAGTCTGAGTTGACCTCAAGGGGCGTGGTTTCCTCGCGTTCCGTCTCGGTGCTGGAGGATGACGTATAAGTACGCGACAGTCCGGGAGTTGCCACGCCACTCAAGGCGGCCGCTTTGTCTCTCTCTTCTGGCTGGTTACACGGCGTGGAGGCAGCTTGAGGCGGCTCGTCCCCGTCTATCACTAGGCCTAAGTGAAACCCAGGAGTGGTATGTGTCTCACCGCTTTTAATTTTAGACCAGTCCCGTCCCAGTATCACCGGGTGTGGTGGATTTGGGAGGACTGCCGCGGTTAATTTCTTTAGCGATCCTCCGCAACTGATGAGACAGACGGCGGACCTGTACCAGCGGATTCCTCCGTGGACACAGGTTATACTGGTTTTAAGTACTGTCACAGTAGCACAAATCGGCGGGCAACAATGGTAATGTTGCTGCCGGAATCAAATAAAGCCTTGGTTTTATACCCGTTTACGATCACCACACCTGTGTGTGGGACCGCCAACGGGTTAGTTAGAACGCACCAATCCCTTCCCCCCCTCCACCTGCATTCCTCTTTGCTTCCAAGCGGTTTGCAAACCCGTGACTCTGGGGACGCTGGCACAAGCTCCGGGTATTACGGTGCGGGGGGCTAGATCTTGGGACGTAGTCCGGCTGAGTTCGACGCAGGTGTGGTTTTGCTCCCCTAGAGTGTGAGGCTGCCCTTTGTGTCTCCAGAAGCTCTATGAGCTCTGCCATGTTCTTGAACTGCGTATCCCAGACCAGCTGGGTGAAGCCACAGGGTAGCATTCTCAGGAGCAGATAGTAGGCTACCTGCTCTATTATTTGGTAGGGCTTATTCTTAGTTGGCCGTCACTGCCCAATCATTGCCCAGAGGGACCAGGCTTGTCCGTGGGTTGGCCGTTCTGGGTCCAACTTTCAATTTTTTAATTTTTTCACTCTGCCAGTTTGGGGCACCCCAGGTGGTACTTGGGGCTCTGGTTTCACAGGGGGACGGGGACTCTCCTCTGTGAGAGCATAGTAAGCCCCTTTTGTCTCCCCCCTCCGGAGCAGCCCACCTCTGTGAGCCTCTCCCACATACTCCCTGGCCTCTCTAGGTTGCCCAGTTAAGCGTGCCAGGAGTGGAGCCTGTACCGGGTCTCGCTGAACCACGGGACACCCTCCCCGCCTGAACACTCGTCCCCGGTATGCTCCAACCTGGGTTCTGTCTCCTTCTCTTCCGGGACTTCTCCATCCTGCCGACTACGCCAGTGTCACAAAAGCCACAATGAGACATAGCAAGGTTTGGGGCAGCCACCTGTATAATTTGGTTTCCTGGCTGCAAATCGTCTTTTTAAATGATAGCACTGCTGTGCACAAAACCGAGTCCAATACAGAACTGGGGGAATAGGGAAAAGGTGGAGACTTTTAAAGGGGAAGACAGGAAGTGAAGTCAAAGGGGTCGGGCTTGTGAGGGTCTTCTGCCATTGGTGCGAGCCCGGACGTGACATCACAGGGGCCGGAACCGTCAAGGTCTCCTTCCATTAGCTCGGTCCCAGAAGTGACATCCAGAGGACCAGGTGGGATCTCTCATGAATGGTCTGCAGGCAAGGGAGAAAAAGAGTCAGTGCACTCTGCCACATCCCGGTATGTCTCGGAACTGCCCTTACTCAAGCCCATTAGCTGCCTCCCATGCGCACGTGTGTGACAATATATATAGTGGTAAATAATCAAGCCTTGACTTAACAGAAAGGTTTGGGGCAGCCTCCTGTATACTTGAATGTGATAGTTTGAGAAAATGGTCTTTACAGATAAGAGTCCAAAACAGAACTGGTAGGCAGACAAAAACATGGCAGATTTAAAGCTGGGCAGGGGAAATGATGTCGTCTGGGCAAGAAGAGGAAGTGACATCATCCTGGCTTGAAACGGAAGTGATGTTATTGGGCCTGGAACTGGAAGTGCCGTCATCGAGCCCAGGTGGAATTTCTCATGTTCGATCTTGGAGAGGAAAAAGAGATCAATGCAATCTGTCATCCCCTGGCTTGGTATTTATCTTTTATGAGCTCTTTAGCTGCCTCCCATGCACACAATATATATCTTCTTTTTTTGGCTGCTTCCATTAGAGGTCGCCACAGCAGATCATCTTTATATATATATATATATATATATATATATATATATATATATATATATATATATATAGTCTCACCCTTTAAGTTCCTGGGGACCCACATTTCGGAGAACCTATCCTGGTCCACCAACACCTCTAGCCTGGTCAAGAAGGCTCACCACCGCCTATTCTTCTTGAGAACACTTAAGAAGAACCAGCTGTCCTCAACTACTCTGGTGAACTTCTATCGCTACACAATAGAAAGCATCCTAACCAACTGTGTCACAGTTTGGTACAGAAGCTGCTCTGTTGCTGAGCGTAAGGCACTGCAGCGGGTGGTGAAAACTGCCCAGCGTATTATAGGGACTCCACTTCCAGCCATTGAGGACATTCAAAAGAAACACTGTGTGTGTCGAGCACGCAGTATTCTTAAGGATTACTCTCACCCCGCCCACAAACTGTTTTCTCTCCTGCCTTCTGGTAGGCGCTTCAGGTGTCCCAGGTCAAGAACCAGCAGACTGAGGAACAGCTTCTTTCCCAGAGCTGTCTCCTTATTGAACTCTGCCCCCTACTGACACCTGCCCACACCTCACACACCCCTATACTCTTCGCATTACCACTACACTATTTAATATGGACTGCGCTACAATGTACATACCTGTTTGAAAATACAAATATCCATGTACAATACATTTGTACACTTCTGATTGAGTATATATTCGTACATGTCTACTTGTAAATTCCTGTCTATAGAAAATAGCAACCTGCACATTATGTACATATCTATCTGTATATGTCTACTTGTAAATTCCAGTCTATAGAAAAAAAGCAACCTGTATATTATGTTCATATCTATTTGGAAATTCCTGACTACAGTTAATAGCAACTTGTATATACTGTTCATCCATTGTAAATTTATAAGTATAGTTACTAGCAATCTGTATATTATGCTCACATAATATCATTCTGTAATAGTTACCCATAGCCTCTCCCTGCACATATCCCTTTTATGTTGTACTTAGAACTTATACCTTTATCCTGCACTTTCTGCTAATTGCACTTCTGGTTAGACCTAAACTGCATTTCATTGCCTTGTACTTGTACATGTGTAATGACAATAAAGTTGAATCTAATCTAATCTAAATCTATATATATATAATATATACAAACTATTTATATATTTATACTATATATACTCCAGAAGAAAAAGGGTCAATTTGTTGAAGACATGTGTGTGCCTTGATGATGCCTTTGACTAATCGTCTCTCTGCTTGTTTTTTTTTTCCTCTTTCAGCTCCTTCTCCTCCCACCAATTTGTCTGTAATCGAATGGCATAGTGACAGCATTATTGTGGCATGGCAAGCTCCGATTAATAATATCTTAAGTAACTATAACTTGAGTGGCAACAATTTAGAAGTAATTCTTCCAGCCTCCACAAACAACTACACGTTTAAACAATTGACATCAGGAACTAATTACACAATTAGTGTCTACAGCTGCGTATTTGATCCGTACAACAAAAGCTACATCAGAGGAAACGCAGCATCCATTAACGCACATACAAGTAAGAAATTCTTTTTTTATGTGTTTTTGTATTGGGTGGCGGGGGGGGTTGAGCATTAACTAGCAATGTTTTCTTCATTGTTTATAGGACTAAAGAAACAGAAACAAATTAATGAAATTGTTCATTTGTTTAAGAAGCAGATAGCACAGTGGCTGGAATTGCTGTCTCATATCTGCTCAGACTTGGATTTCAGTACCAACTCGGTTGCTCTCTACATGGCGTCTACACATTCCCTCTGCCTTTGCGTGTTTTCTTTGGTCACTTCTTTGATTCTGACTGTTACTGCTAACTTGAAGAATTAGAATAAGTGCACAAATCACTGAACATTCACCTGCTTAGCAAATTGAGGCACTCATAGAAAATCAATTGCACAAAATGCTGATGTTATGGTGTCACCCCAAAAATGAATTCAATACACAGAAGATGAAAATAAAAATGTGCCTTTTTGAAAAAAGACAAATTACTAGTGCACAACCAATAACAGTCAGGTGAAAACGTAAGCTCACCTACGACTTATGGGAAGTGCAGTCCCTTGCGGTTCATCTGAATGTGCTCTGGAGAAGGTGGTGGTCATTAGCTGTAAGTTTTGTACCTTTTGTTTTTGTTCTGCTCCTCTATTTTTTTTTTAACATCTCTACTCTGATTTTTGGATTCTCCAAATTGGATTTGTATTTTTGGGATCATGTTGCTTAGGACTGCCTTTTGGGCATATTTTTTTTTACATTTCTTTTGAGTATTTTGATGTTTTCCTATCAAGTTTGGAAATACATTTCTTTATTATAAAGATTCTTTATTTGCCCTGTTTTGTAGAAATCTGGGTGTTGATGGTTACCCCCTCTACATTCTTATTATTTTTGGATCTTTTGAACTTAAGAGAGTAGAGCTCCATAAAGACCTGGAGTCAGATTTGTAAAAAAGAGGCATACAATGTGCATGTGCAACTCTCCATGAGAAAATTGGGATTTACATAAGAAGATCTGAACTCAAAAGTGACGAATAAGATGCACTGACTGTATTTCAGATCCCTTTTAAAAGGTCCAGTGCTGCATATTTGCACTGAAGACCCTTCTTAGTCAGTTTATATTGGCTACCTGTTGTCATTTCTCAGGATTACAAACCAATGCAATCTCTTGTTTCCAATAGCTGAATGAAGTAAAACCATCGGTGGGATTCACTCCCTGTGTACAGAAAGCTCTAAATCTTACACCCCACGGCCTATTCATAATCTAATGTTTTGACACAATATGGCCTGTTTGGCACCGCTTGAAGATTATCCAAATGGCCCTATATGAAATGAATGAGCTGTTAGAGACTGCAGGATTTTTTTTGCTCATGATGATGACTGGCTAATGAGCTGATCTAGGCTCCCATGAGCCATTTTCTTGGAACTATGTGTTGAGTTGGGCCAGCATTAGAAAGACAGATTGTTCAAAATCACGCTATACCTGATCATACACAGGTTAGGTTTTCGGGTAACAGGCACCTAAAAGACCGAACTGGCCGACAGATCAGTAATATCTCAACTGAACTTCAGCTCCATCATGCCCGCTGTGATGGAAGCCATTAACCGACTGACAAAGTGCTATATTCTGATTCTGCATGGTGTGGGTGTACAGGTCAACCGTTCAGCCATGTCCAGTTTTCTTAATATAATCAGGTCAATCGACAGCACTCCTAAAGCAATAAGGGCCCCGACAAGTATGACATTGCTTTCACTAACCATAAGCAGTTTCATTCCTCTAATGTTCAATTCATCTGTGATGCCACAATGAGACTGACAGACACTGTGGTTTGGTTGGCTGGGTCAACCTATGATTCATTTATTTTGAAGCAAAGTAGCATTGATTGTATGACTTGCTGAAGGTGCTGTATGTAATGGCTGGAGGCATCAGGTGGGAGTCTGCTCTACCTGCCAGTGAAGTTCTACAGCATCGTGATTGCAAATGTATGAGGTTGATTAGCATACTCCATATTTAGATGTTTCAGAGTGGCATTTGAGGCATCTTCATGTACCCACATTTACAAGATGATTGTGATCTTATTGAGGTAGGTTGCATACAAATGTGCACACACAGATTTGATAACAGATTTTGCTATTTTTTGCATTACAACAACAACAACAATATTTATTTATATAGCACATTTTCATACAAATGATGTAGCCTAAAATGGTTTGAATGATGAAGAAAGAGAAAAAAGACAAAATAAATAAGAAAATAGAATTAGGGAACACTAATTAACATAGAATAAAAGTAAGGTCCCATGGCCAGGGAGGACAGAAAAAACAAAAAAAACTTAAGATGGCTGAAGAAAAAATAAAATCTGCAGGAGTTCCAGGCCCCTCTAGGCATTGTACCTAACAATCAGTCCTCATGGTATTCAGGGTTCACATGGAAGGACTTGATGATGATGGTCATGTGGACCTCTGGCCTTCAATCCGTCAATGTAGGGACAGTATGGTGCTTTGATCAGGTGGTGGTGGTGCTGATCTCCACCACAGAAAACCGGAAAAAGAACAGAAGAGAAAGTAGGGGTTAGTATGGATTATGGAGCCACCAGGAATAATCATGATAATTAAATGCATATACAAAGTATCAGGATTAAACTTAAATAGAAGTTATGAGAAAGCCATGTTAAAGTAATGTGTTTTTAGCAGTTTTTTTTTAAATGCTCCACTGTATTAGCCTGGCGAATTCCTATGGGCAGGCTATTCCAGATTTTAGGTGCATAACAGCAGAAGGCCGCCTCACCACTTCTTTTAAGTTTAGCTCCTGGAATTCTAAATAGACGCTCATTTGAAGGTCTAAGGTTATGATTTGGAGTGTAAGGTGAAAGACATCCTGAAATATAAGATGGAGCAGATTATTTAAGGCTTTGTAAACTATAAGCAGTATTTTAAAGTCAATCCTGAATGACACAGGTAACCAGTGTAGTGACATCAAAACTGGAGAGATGTGCTCGGATTTTCTTTTCCTAGTTAAGATTCTGGGAGCTGCATTCTGCACTCATTGTAACTGATTGATATTTTTTTTGGGTGGTCCTCAGAGGAGTGCGTTACAGTAATCTAGCCGACTAATAATAAAAGCGTCAACTAATTTCTCAGCATCTTGCAATGTTATAAGAGGTCTAACGTTTGCTGTTTTTCTTAAGTCAAAAAATGCTGTCCTAGTGAACTGATTAATATGTGATTTAAAATTCAGGTCAGATTACGCATACTTTTACACTTGAATCTGCATGAAGTTTTATAAATGAGATCCCTGGTATAGGCTAAAGCCATGCTGCCCTTTAGAGTACCTTTTCTGGGTAGACTGGTGGGATTCAGGCCTCCATTTTTTGAGGCCTCATACCACTTTGGTCATTATTTGTGCTGCATACATAGCAAAAGACAGACGTTGAAAACCATGAAGGCAAAAATAAAACCAGAAAGACAGGAATCGAATGATGAGTCAGATATAAAAGCAAAGGTGAAAAACCTAAAGTCAATCCTTATGCTATGGCTTATTTAGAATTTAACTATACTAAGGAAAGGGTGGGCGGCATGGTGGCGCAGTGGTAGAGCTGCTGCCTCACAGTTAGGAGATCTGGGTTCGCTTCCCGGGTCCTCCCTGCGTGGAGTTTGCATGTTCTCCCCGTGTCTGCGTGGGTTTCCTCTGGGCGCTCCGGTTTCCTCCCACAGTCCAAAGACATGCAGGTTAGGAGGACTGGCGATTCTAAATTGGCCCTAGTGTGTGCTTGGTGTGTGTGTGTGTGTGGGTGTGTTTGTGAGTGTCCTGTGGTGGGTTGGCCCCCTGCCCAGGACTGGTTCCTGCCTTGTGCCCTGTGTTGGCTGGGATTGGCTCCAGCAGACCCCTGTGTTTGGATTCAGCAGGTTGGAAACTGGATGGATGGATAAGGAAAGGGTGGCTGGGATTGGCTCCAGCAGACCCCCGTGTTAAGATATAGCAGGTTGGAAAATGACTGACTGACTGATGACTATACTAAGGAACTTCAGAAAGTAGAATCTACTGAAGGGTGAAGACTGAATAAACCGCAGCCCTCATCTAAACATATATATTGCAACAAGATCCGCATGATCGTCAACTGATGTCAAACCACAGTGTTTGTCAGTCTCATTGTGGCATCACAGATGAATTGAACATTAGAGGAATGAAACTGCTTATGGTTAGTGAAAGCAATGTCTTACTTGTTAGGGACCTTATTGCCTTAGGAGTGCTGCAGCTGTCATGATCTGGCTATTGTTTTCAATTTATTAGCTTCTAACTGCTAAAATGATTGAAATGTTTTTGCTGGTTTCAGAGGTAATAACATCTGTTTTTGAGTCAGACATGTTTTTGACAATGTTAAAAATAAATCATGTTCTCCTGTTCGGCCATTTTTGACTTGTGTTTGCTTGGTGGTCCAAGCAATTGCTAGGCAGGATGGAACATGTAATGTCATTATCGTAATGGTCATTGCCTGAAGTGGAAACCAGTAAGCGCTCTATTTGCGCACTTATCTAACAGTCCATTCTAGTAGTGAGACTATTTCCTAACTGGCTTAACTAACACTCAGTTTTACAGATATAGCAAAGGAAGTTCTATTTTAATGTTAACTTACAGGGGGTAAAAGACTATATATCATATTCTAAGTAACTATAAGAAAATGATACTCTGTTCTTGAAATTAAGTAATTCTTACATTAACATTAAACTTTCTAGGATTGGCTCGTACAATGCATATTACATCATACAGGTTGTCCCCTTGGAGTTTCAGTCACGATGGCGGGAGTTTCAATCTGGATGATATTTGTACATTATGTTGGATCAGGGGGATTGTTCCCCCTTGAAAGTCAGAGCAGGAAGTATTGGTACTGTAGGTGCCATGGAGGAAAAACGGGCATCCTTGGCGGGATAAAGGATGGGCTGGGTGAATGGGCAGAATTGGAGCAGTTTATTCCTTCACACAGCAGGTGGCAGTGTTCCTCAGGGCTGAATCTGATTAAGACACTTGCAGGGTGACATGGGAGTTGGAGTCTGGAAACGCAGCCCTGTTGAAGTCTTTGGGTGCCGCCAGAGGGTGCTGCCGGGGGGTGGTTGGGGGATACTGCCATGATTTGCACACGATTAGGATGTGTTCCGGATGACCTGGTAATGACTGCAGAAGAAGCCAAACCATTTACTTCTGATACCCGTCAACGAAAAAGCTAGTGTGAGTTTTTGTGTCTGCTGAAAGTCTCTTCCAAGGAACCTTTTCCATCTTAAACTCAGTTTATGTCTTTCATTCTGGCTCTTCTGTGACTTGATTTTGCTCTGTCTTGTGTCTTGGATTTCGTAAAATTCCTACTGTGTGGTATCAATGATCTGTCACCCAGTTCCACAACTTATTGAAACTGCCATTGCCATGTGTAGTCAGTAGTGCAGCGGCACAATATACCCCGAAATAGCAGCACTCACAAGAATGGTCAGAAACAAAATGGCACCAGAATGATGGCACCAAAAGATAAAAATAAACAACATAAAGAAAAAAAATCACTAATGTGCAGCCTGGTGATTGGAGATGTGGAGAACATGAGTGCCACCAACTGGCATCAACTTAGCATTGTTTGCAAGGAACCAGAAGATAAACTGGTGAGCATCTCATCTGAGCAATTTCATAATTTTATTTCAAGGATGAGAATTTCCCTCAGAGTAAATATTAGTGGCGCTGTATACTTCTTTGTGGGCTTTATTGATTTTGCTTCCTGTGTGGGGTCACCACTTGGAGTCTTCATGGTGCTACTGGCAAATAACATAACAAATTTGACAAATGAGAGGAGACGATTCAGTCCATCAAGGTCACTTGTTTAGCAGTCCTAATATTTCATTCAGATTCTTCTTAAAGGTTGTCAAGAATTCTGCTTTAGCTCCATGTCTTCGTAATTTGCACTGGTTTCCTACAACTTTTTGAGTAAAGAAGTGCTTCCTCCTGACCTCTGTGTCTTCACTTCCATTGGTGTCCTCGAGGATGTGATTCAAAGAATTCTGCTGGATCTACTTAATCAATACCTTTGAGGATTTTAAATACCTGAATTAGGTCCCCACGCTGTCTCCCCTGCTCGAGACTAAACGGGTTTACTTCTCTGAGTGTGTCAGAGTATGTAATGTACTCAAGTCAGGAGACACACTTGGCTGCTCTTCTCTGCACGGTTTCAAGTGCTGCTATGTCTTTTTTTATCGTGGTGACCGGAACTGCACAGAACACTCCAACAGCAAGGACATTATATTCATCACATCTGCTCCGAATCCATCGGGGGGGTTGTTTTGTCTGTGGCTAAAATAATGGATGAATCTACTGTATGTGACCAAAACGTTCCTCCAAATCAGAATTACAGGACATCAAGCATTCAAATCCCATTATTAATGTTAGGCATACTAAGATTTACTGCATAATACAAGTGACACTGATTTTGTTTTAATTTCTTTTTAGGGCCAAATCCTCCTACCAGTCTTAAGGTCACAAAATTGAACACCACCTGCGCCATTTTGGAGTGGATGAAACCAGTCAATGCAGAAAATGCTTTAAATGAATTTCAAGTAAACTATACAAATGTATACTGGAATGACTTGAAAAATTTGACAACATATAACACTTCAGTTACATTAAGTTCCCTTTATTCAGGAGCAATTTATACAGTTTATGTGAGCACTAAAGCACAGGATGAATACAGCGATCCAATCAGCGTTAACTTCACAACTGGTAAGAATCATTCATTTGGAATTTCTAACTTTTAAATGAGGCGGCACGGTGGCGCAGTGGTACTCCCTGTGTGGAGTTTGCATGTTCTCCCCGTGTCTGCGTGGGTTCCCGCCGGGTGCTCCGGTTTCCTCCCGCGGTCCAAAGACACGCAGGTTAGGTGCATTGGCGATCCTGAATTGTCCCTAGTGTGTGCTTAGTGAGTGTGTGCTTGGTGTGTGGGTGTGTGTCCTGTGGTGGGTTGGCACCCTTCCCAGGGATTTGTTTCTGCCTTGCGCCCTGTGCTGGCTGGGATTGGCTCCATTAGACCCCCGTGACCCTGTAATTAGGATATAGCAGGTTGGATAATGGATGGATGGAACTTTTAAATGGGGATTACCTTCTCACCCATGCATAGTCATGGGATCAAATTCCTGTGGAATTTGCTTATTCTACGTGTACCTCAATGTGTTGTCTTCAAGTATTCTGCTTTCCTCTGACATCCTAAAGACAAAGCAGGCTGGACTGAGTGAACACGTACAGTTTATGTCCATGAGCGCGCCCAGAGGTGGACTGACATATCATCTGGGTTTCGAAATGAACCACAGCATTTGATTTTTATCAGTTTTTGCTACAGTCTTGCCACACGCCATCTTGTTAATTTATCTATTCATTTTGTAAAATGAAATATACAGAACAAAAGCTACCAACCAAGCAAAAGAGCAAACCAAGTGATATCAGCACACATGTGACACTCGAAACTTCAGCGAAACCTGAACGTGGCCTTCAAAGTATTGCAGTGCTTGTGCCCTTGGGATAGCCGTCACAAGACATGGAAATGGGAGTCTGTGGGTCCACCATTTCTTTCCAAATCTTTGAATGAGAAAGCTGACCGATTTTCTAGGTTTATGTTTGGAAGGTACTCTCCGTAGAGATTTGGAGCTGTGCTTGGTTTGTTACGACTGTGGCCAAGAATAGAAATCACTCACAGTGGACTCAGAAAGTATCCTGACCCCTTCACTTTCTGCACACCTTAATGTGTTGTAGATTTAATGTTAAATGGATAAATTGGCCATTTTTGATCATCAGTCATCACTCAATAACCCATAATGACAAATTGAAAACATGTTTTCAGAAATGTTTGCAAATTATTCAAAGTCAAAAACTGGCTTTTGAGCCGTGCTTACCCCCATGAAAGTCATTCATTCACTTTAGTGTTCATTCTGAAATGCATTTTGGGGGCACAGCTGGCTTTCTGCATTTCTGTTAAGTCTGCTCTCTTATGTGCCACAAAACGCCTAGTAAAATGGTGAAAAAAAACCCACTTTACCTGACGGTGACATTCACCAAAGTGGCGTATATACAGTGGACTCAAAAAGTATCCAGACTCCTTCACTTTGTGCACACGTTACTGTGTTGTAGATTTAACTTTAAATAGATAAATGTGCCATTTTTGCCCCTCAATCTACACTCAATAACCCATAATGACAATGTGAAAACGTGTTTTCAGAGAGGGATACAAATTAATGAAAAAACAAACACCTGTAGGTACCCAGACCTTTAATTCAGTACTCTGTGGAAGCTCCTTAAGCAGCAGTTCCAGGTTTGAATTTTCTTGAGTAAGACTCTAAAAGCTTTGCACACCTGGATTTGTGCAGTTTATCCCATTTTTCCTGGTCATTGTTTTCTTAGCATTACTCAACACACAGGTGTCAAATGACAATCTGAGTTTGTCTAATGTGGTTGGCAGGATTGACCTGGCCAAGCCAAAAAACTTCAAACCATTCCTCAGAAAAAAGAAAGTGGTCATAGTATCATTTATTAGGGGATGGGCACACATGTGCACACCGCTTTCTTGTTTGTTTAGCTCACAGGTTAATCTCAATTTCTCTTCAGTTGGTCGATGAGCCCCATCTTAGTGAGGACATGTGGCTTCGCCTGGGAAGCACTAGTGAAAGAGGCCTTATTTGAAGGGTGTGTTATAGACCACCCAATACAGAAAGTAATTTCAATGCACAGCTATTTAGTAATATTAAAAAGGCAAGTTTAAAGGGGGATATTATGGTCATGGCGGACTTTAATTACCCGTATATTAACCCCATTAATATTTGTGTAAACCTTTCACATTTAACTTGTGTTTACATGAGTTTAAACACAGCACACACATTTTAAAGACACACAGCTGACCCTGACTGTTAAGTCTAAACTCGACACAGAGACTATAGAGGTATCACTTAGTATGAGCCCTGGTTGTTGCCAAGATAGGCATCTTCCCTTGTGAGCCTGATAAGGTAAGTGCATTCCCAAAATCAATTCATAAACTTTCAAGGCATTGCATCTTTTCTGCAGAAGAAAACTAATGATACAATGTTTAGTTAAAACCACTGGGTATCATTTGTTAATGGAATATTCCACACAAATATTATATTTTGTTATATGTTACTCCATGTAATTTGTAGTGATGGCCAAGAAAAAAAATTTAATCTGATGTTTTCATGCAGAACGGAGATCACAAAGTTACTGATAAAGTATGGGCCTATGGTGGCCAGTGCTGGACAACAGCAAACACTATCAAAAAGTCCATGCAAAAATCTCATGTTACTCGTGCCGCATAATCCACATGTCAAGTTGTCCAGTTGTATGCTCACAATGTCTAAAACAAATGTATTTTTTATATAAAATATAGTTATAAAATATTGTTAAATAAGCCACTTCTGGTAAACAATCTCACGAATGTAAGAGGACTGGACTCAGATACGCCGGATCATAAAGGACTGGCTCATTCATTGCTCAGGTGTCCAGTCCATCTAAACTGTACATTTATATTACAGTATTACAGCATCCACAACGTTAAAGTTGATACATTTTGGTGCTTGCAAGAAAAGAACATACTGGGCTCAGGACCCCATTGATCTGCAACTTACAAGGATGGTGACAGTTAATCACATACTTCTGCAATTAACTGTGTCTTTAAGAAGAATAATCAACAGCTATAATTCAGTCATTGCCTTCATTGTACTGCATGGCTCCATGTGTGAAATAAAGGCTTCTCCTTCCATCCTGAGAACAGCTCTGTGAATTTATCTTGGACACCCAGTAACATCTTATTCATTGGCTAAAATTGTGTTTTATGTGTTACCAACACAAATTATTTTCTGAGAGAAATGTAAAACTAAAGATTAAAGAAAACAAGTAAAGAAGAGTATATGCCTCATAGTTGTGCACATCAGTGATGCTTCAACAAGCAGAAGGTTGAATCACCTGTGCGGTTTTACAGACGGTCACTAAATTATCTCATGGTACTCTAGTTGTTTTATATCAATATAAACGCAACAATGGCAGGTGGAACTTATTAATTAATATTCAAGGGCATCTGAGCACATTCTATGTCATTCATGAGGGCATTTTCCAGAAGTAGTCTATTTAACAATATTTTACTAAAATACATGTGCTAGAAGTGTGGTGAGCATACAACTTGACATGTGTAATACACAACACAAGTAACTTGAAATTTTTAGTATTGTTATCTCTTGTCCAGTAACTTTGCTATATCCATTCTGCATGAGAACATAAGATTACATTTTTTTTGTTGTCATTATTACAAACTCTATGGAGTAAGTAATATATAAAAATATAATTTTGTGTTGGAGCATTCTTTTAATGCATGTGTAAAGTAGGCAATGGATTAAGCAAAGGTATGAAACTGTAAATCAAAGTCTATGTAATAAAATTACATTTAAAAGCCTTAAGGTATTATAAAAACACCTGCTATGGTTGGAAGAGGCTGGATGAAATTTATTCAGAGCATGTAAAGGACTGGCGATTCACATGTATTACTGACTGACTCCACCAGGGGGAGATTGCTCCCTGCTACTGTGTTCATGGAATTGGAAGACACAATTGAACCTGTACATATACCTCTTATATATATATATATATATATATATATATATATATATATATATATATATATATATATATATATAAACTGCTCAAAAAATTAAAGGGACACTTCGAAAACACTTGAGATCTCAAAGGGAAAAAAATCCTGCTGGAAATCTCTACTGATATGGACTGGGTAATGTGTTATGAATGAAAGGATACTGCATTGTTTAATGGAAATGAAAATTATCAACCTACAGAGGTCCAGGTATCACCTCAGGCTACCAGTAGTGACACTGACCACAGCCAAATGCAAAACTAGTGAAAAAACAGATGAGGAGGGAAAAATGTCAGTGGCCTCCATCTGTTAAACCATTCATTCCTGTTTTGGGGGTCGTCTCATTGTTGCCCCTCTAGTGTACCTGTTGTTAATTGAGGCCCACCAGGATTGCAGTTGGACACGCTGGCCATTATAAATACCCACACATTTTGCATATTCAGAGAGCTTTTCATGAAACTTGCCAGGTATGGGTAACTATTGAGCTTTTGGTATATTAGGACTCTGCACTTCTGACACCCAGTGGACCTGCTCTAATCACTCATGGCCTCTGCCTGAAAGTGATGGGTCAGGCCTGCTTTAATCAACCAGGATCTTTGCCTGAAGGAAATGTCCTTACTTCAGTTGCATGTATGCAAACACAGGTTCACAAATCACAATTATCAAATAGTTATTTTTCAGTTCTGGTTGCACTGACACATTTCTAGCATTCAGTCTTCAAACAGATAATCATCTGCAGTAAATCACATTCACTAATACCGATTTATCCACAAATACTTGAAGAGAACGTGCAAATTCCACGAAGACCTTTACCAGATCAGCAGTCAAACCTGAGCTCCTGGTGTGGTGAGGTAGGAATGCAAGCTTTGCACCTCCGCTTCACCCTGCACAATTACTAAACTATAATGTGAGGAAAAGTAAATGTATATGGACATCATCCGTTTAGTTGTCACTTGGTTGCATGCTACGTGCCTCCTAAGCCTCTCTGTCATTGGCGTCACTAGGTGACCAAAGCACATGTGTGCACAATGACAAAGTCTGTACAAAATAACACAATCATAATTGCAAAAGAGCACAATTGCTAAAATGGAATAGCACGATATTTTTGTGAAATAACACAATTTCTTTTTTGAGTTCAGAGTGTAAGTTTCTCTAATATGATGTCTTTTTGGTTTGAAGATTTATTTGATTTGTGAACAGTCATTAAAGTAAAATTCTTCAGCCCTTGAATGTACACCTGCTCTCTTAATTCAGACTGCACTCTGAAAAATCACGTAACACCATGAAGAAACTGCTGGAGACAAAGTTTGTCCTCCCTGTCCATCCATGCATATGTCAGCAGCACAGCGTGGTTTGACACAGTTATAAACTGTTTATGATGGCGTAGGCTTGATGCAGATCTATAAATCAGCCTTCAGATCTGTGAAAGGAAGACTGTGGACTGGATTGATGCAATCTTTACTAACAAAATGTTCTTTTGTGTCCCACAGAAATGAATGAAAAAGTTGTCATATTTGCTCTTCGTTGTACTTCCAGTACACTAAACGGATGTGATGGAAAGGATCCCATAAATGCAGCTAACTCTTCGGTAAGAAATCACATTCATCTAAAAAGAGCTGAATTCTCTGAGAATCGCTAGTGCTGAAATTTGGAATCTCTGCCATGCTTATTTCTGCTTTCTGTGTGTTCACTGGTCTACAACTTGGTTTGTTCTTTAACGCTAATTCACTCTGTATTTATGTGTGAAAATGTCTCCTGGACTGGCTCCAGCCAGAATAACAAATGCCATAAGAATTGTCTAATATATTGTGACCATGGTGGGGTAATAAAGCATCATAAATAAAAGTCTATTAGATTTTCCACCCAAGACTTAAGGGATGCTTTAATTAAAGTGAATTCAAAGCAAATAAACAATAGTTTCTCAGTTGTCAGTGCTGGACTCTACACATATGTTAAATGGACAGATTTGTCTTCAAGTTTTCATCAATGCTTAGTGCGGTCTGTGCTACAATCTCATTATTAAAGTCCTCAGGCAGCCTGTCCACAGTATGTGAAGCAAGTCTCATGGCATTTTTCTAGCTCCTTGTTCTAGCTGCTTGGGTAAGCCTTTATGATATCAGATTTAATTGATCAGGTTGTCTAACTGTCCTTCTCAAAGATACCTCCTGTAAGGGTGTATACAAACCCACCTTTCACAGATATACTATACATGTTTTGTAATTCAATTGATCAATGTGTAATATTTCCATTTTGCTTGAGGGGTCTACATGCAGAACATGTCATCAACCAACTTGAGCTTGTGATGGTCTGGGACAGCTCCACTCTCCCTGGCTTCTCGAACCTGGAACTGTCGATAGTCAGAAACTGAAATGAGCCGGGCAAAGGAGGATGCACACAGTTTGCAAGGGGTTGGTGCAAAGTGCTTCAAGCGCTTTTAATAAAATCAAACAAAAGTAAACAGTGTTCTAAAGTGCAGCGCATACAAATCATCAATAAATAAATAATCCAATAAAAAGCAAATGATCAAGCCCTGAGTTAAAAACCAAATAAATAACCCATGGGTAAAACCAGTATAAAACACAATCATATCTTCGGAGATCTTTCTCCCATTCTTTACTTGCTCTCTGTCTCCCCAGATCACTTATAGCTTGCTCAGCTGGCAGAGACACCAGCAGCCGCAATCCTCCTCGCCGACCCCCGTCTTCTTGGCTGCCTCTGTTGGCGTCTGCCAGACCACTCAGAGTCAGCTATACTCTCGCCTTCCTTCTCATACACTCACCATTCCTCGATCCCTAAAGAGGACTCCACCACCATCCAAACTGCTCCATATATAAATCAGCAGTGACGAGTTTCAACCTTTTGCACTCCTGTGCTGTCGCTCTCTCCTCAGGTACCTGATACTGCGCTCACTCATGGCCTTCCATTCTTCTGCTCTGATTCTGTCTTTGATCTGATTTTGATTCCCTCCTTCTACTGTGCAGGCTCCTCTTATATTGCCTGATTCGGTGTAGGTGCTGTCCTACACGTACTCCATGGTGTGAATAAGGCACCTGACTGTCCCGCTCACATCAGCCAAACACCCCAATCAATCCCGGATTGGCGCTGCATGCGCACACATGCACTCGCACCCCTTTGGAGCCTGCACACTCCGAGACCCGATTATTTAATTAAAACCGTGCTTCACCTCAATTCCCTTATCACAGGGCTTTGTTATAAAAAACATCCTGTGACATTCACAAAACGGATTCATGTGTTCATAGTGTGTGAATCCCCTTGTGGTTCTTTTTATTATTTTTTTTAAAAAGGCTTGTAATTGTCTCCCCTAAATTAAGGGTGAAGCTAATCTCTTCCACAGTATAAACAGAATGCTTCATGCCCTTCGTAGAGATATTTAAGAAGTTGGTCATAAACTAAGTTTCTCCCCAAGACTGTTCGTTTAAACTAATCCTGTGTCATGTGATTGGATGTGTTTGCCTTTTGGCCTCAAGAGTGAGGTAAATATGAAATCAAAAAGCATGAGTCAAAACCAGGAAACCTAATGATCATGTGATGAAACAAACCGAAAGCCAAAGTCAAAGAATTCCCAATCAAAACGTCTGTTAAAAATGTCAGACAATTAAGCACTAGTATAAGGATTTTGTTTTCAGATCCAGAAATTTGGGAGACTAAAAACATGTGGCGCCGTTTTTTAAAAGCATTGCATTAATGACGTCATGCCATGCGGCAGGGCAATAGAGACCTGCGTCTCAGCAACGTATGCATATTTTAGGAAAAATTTCACTGAGACACAATGATAAAGTAAAATAAGTTTTAAAGCATTGTTTATGAATGCATGGAACAACAAAAGAAATTTGTAGCAATTGTGTTGTCTGGCAATAAAAGTTCAATTTTATCTTCAAAAACAAAACTGAGAAACAAATTGAAAAAGTACCTTGAAAGTACCACTTGAAAACCTAGAGAAAATATAAAAAGTCCAAAATAACAATTCTTACAGCTCAAGAAAAATGTAATCAAACCAGCAAACACCATCATGAGTGAAGCGATTCCCCACTGACTTAGCCCTCCCGTCTGAGATGGTTCTGTCTGCTTTCATTCACCTCCTACAAAAACAGAAGAAAGTTTGAAGCAGCTGGAATTCCGTGTTTTTTCTCTCTTAATTTTCCCAATGCTCCTCACTTGATCCTCAAGGTAAGGCACAGTGAACTGTAAAAATATAAAAAAAATAACTTGCATTATTACACAAATACAAAGGAAGCATAAGCGCAAGGAGAACATATCGTATCCAACGGATTGGAACATAGTAACACTGGACAAAAAGTGTTTTTCTTTTCAAATTTTTTGCTTCTTGAAATCTTGTTTTGGTGAGTATGATGAAGAGCTTCAAACTAAACAAAAAATGTAATTTCAGATTGACAGTATCACATAGAAATTTGGAGAAACATGAAATTATCTTTTAATGAAATTAGTGTGTTTAATCACTTAATGATGTTGACGTATGTTTTACTTTGGATTTTAATTTGTACTCCTTATCTGATGCTTCTCTTTTCAGTGTCTCATAAGAGTCAACCATGGATGGATTGCACTTGCACTGATTTTGTTTTTTCATTGTTGCCATACCCTGCTGAAATCTTTCTCGATATTTGTCACTGATTGCACCAAGATTAGCATGGAAGGACTCCAAGCATGTATGCAGAGAATGAATCATGAAATGTGACATGTTGCATTTCATGGTTTTGTATGCTTGAGGCACGTTGTCAGCCAGCTAGATGTATTTTGGTACTTTGCAGATGCCAACAAGTTCCTTAAATGCCTTCCTTGTGATTTCTTCCAGCCACACTAACAGATCGTTGAACCGCCTGTCATCGATAATGTGTGTCTGATCTGTAGACCAATCATTGTGGAAACATCTGTCTCAAATACTCACATTGTTCACCTTCCTTGTTCATCACTTTCACAAAATGTTTCACCAGTCAAAGTTTTTCATGAAGAGGAGGCAAAAATATGTTAGGTTGACTTGTTATTTGTGTGCCCTACTGTTCTGCCCTCCCAGAGGGGCCAGATCTTCTTAATGTAATGAGACTCTTTATCATGACCGTCCCATTAAAGCTCTTGGTGTATCTGATTGTATTCCTAGTAGCAGGGCCTTTACTTTTAGATCACCTCAGATGTTCCATTTGTAGATGTTGTTATGTATATGAATACTTATAACATAAAACAGATGAAATCATAAAAATGGGAGACTGCAATAAAATATATATGACAGAAAAAATTAAAGAATAATTTTTGAGATCTGAAGGTGAAAATCAATAAAATATACCCAAAAGTTTTCCAGAAGCAAAATCTTCATTGTCCATCATAATCAATCCCGTCTGAGGGTGTCTAGCTAAAGAGTGATTCTGAACCATAACTGACTAGGTGAGGTGGCTCCCCCACTTTCCAAAACTCCACACCAACACAGAAAGTAGGCATTTTAGCTTCATTGCCATCACTAAATGTCTGACCTAAAATCTGCCTCCCTAGCTCCATACTTATTTGGTGGTAGTTGATGTACAAACTGCGAAAAGATGGAGTGTCCACTTAGTTTATTAACTAGATGGATGAAAGGGGAGATGCTTTCCTCTAAAGGTACAGACCAAAGTCAAAAAAGTAGAGTGAAATTCATATCATCTATATTTTCCATAATTTTCCTAATAAAAAATTACCATTGTGGATATTTTGCTTATATCTGAATGCCTGAATGATGTAGATACCATGCCACCGTCTTAAATAGCTTTTGATTGACAATGTCACACTTTATGATGACAGCAATCGTGTGAATAGCAACTGGACTTAATACAGTAAACAACATGGTCACAGCCACGCAAAACCAATATACAGTGAATTCAGAAAGTCTTTGGATCCCTTCACTTTTTTTGTGTTATAGATTTTATTTTAAATGGATAAATGTGCCATTTTTGCCCATCAATCTACACTCAATAAACAATAATGACAAAGTAAAATGTGTCTTTAGAAAGTTTTGCAAATTTATTAAAAATCACAAACCAAAATATCTCCTTCATATAAGTATTCAGACCCTTAACTAAGTACTTTGTAGAAGCCCCTTTGGCAACAATTACAGCCTTGAGTCTTCTTGGTAAGTCTTTACAAGCTTTACACACCTGGAATTTGGCAGTTTATCTCATTCTTCCTGGCAGATCCTTTCAAGCCCCATTAGACTGGACGGGAAGTGTCTGTAAACGGCCATCTTCATGTCTCTTCATAGATGTTCATTGAGGTTTAAGTCCGGGTTTTGACTGGGCCACGCAGGGACACTTGTCCCGAAGCCACTCCAGCTTTGTCTTGGATCTATGCTTTGGATGATTGCCATGCTTAAAGATGAACCCTGTTGCCGCAGTCTGAGGTCACATGCATTCTAAAGCAGGTTTTTTTTTCAAGAACCCCTCTCTGCATTTGGCTGCGTTCATCCTTCCCTCCATTCTGTCCAGGCTCCCTGTCCCTGCTCTGAAAGCACTCCCACAGCATGATGCTGTCACTACCATGCTTGACTGTAGGGATTGTATTAAGCAGGTGATGAGCAGAGCCTGGTCTTCCCCACAGAAAGTTCTTAGTTCTGCCCAAAAAGTTACATTTTTATTTCATCAAACCAGAGAATTTTTTTCCTCAGGCTCTCAGAGTCCTTTAAAAGACATTGTTAGACAGTCTGCCTTAAATGTCTAAATGTTTGTGTGCTGCTGAGATGGTTGTCCTTCTAACATGTTCTCCCATTTCAGTACAGGACTTCTGAAGCTCTTTTAGAGTGACCATTGAGTTCTTGGTCACCTCCCTGACCAAAGACCTTCTTGGAACAGTCCTGGTGGTTCCAAACTTCTTCCATTTCACAACTGTTGAGGCCACTGTGCTCCCGGGAACGCTGTAAGCTTTAAAAATGGTTTTATCCAATTGCCCCGATCTATAGCCTCACCACAATTTAATCCCACAGGTCTACAGAAGTGCAGAAAGTAAAGAAGCCTGAATGCTTTCTGAATCCACTGTGAAATGGTGGGGTCTATGAGAAAAATCCCATTCTACAATGGTACAACGATGATAAAAATAAGTAAATCTCAGAAACAACTCATAGCATGATAAAAATATAGCTGGGCTCTGGAGAAAGCACATAACTGAGCACCTCGATTAGACTCGAGACAAGAACAAATTTTGGATCCTCTGATAAGCAGGACCTTACTAGTCCCAAGTGGGGCCCGTTCACAGCTCATTACTGTCATGGAGGAGTATTCTGGCTTCCTTCCAATTCACCACCGTCAGAATCTCTTCTCTGGGGTCCTCTTAGTATTCTATTTCCGGACGCCCTTAGCTGAAACTTAGCTTAACGTCTTCTGACGAGTCACAGCAGCTTTGTAATGGTGCATTTCATTTTTCCACTTGAGTTCTTCTGTCTTTGTATGCCCCCCGTCAGCTTTGTGCTCCTTTTGGATCCTCTTGTCAGCTGGGCAAGTCCATACTTTTGTTTTCTCCATGACTTGCTTGAATTGTTATGCACTTCATTAATTGGTACTGAAGAAGTACAGTGATGCTTGAAAGTTTGTGAACCCATTCAGAATTTTCTATATTTCTGCATAAATATGACCTAAAACATCATCAGATTTTCACTCAAGTCCTAAAAGTAGATAAAGAGAAACCAGTTAAACAAATGAGACAAAAATATTATACTTGGTCATTTATTTATTAAGGAAAATGATCGAATATTACATATTTGTGAGTGGCAAAAATATGTGAAGCTTTGCTTTCAGTATCTGGTGTGACCCCCCATTTGCAGCAATAACTGCAACTAAACATTTCCAGTAACTTTTGATCATTCCTGCACACCGGCATGGAGGTATTTTAGCCCATTCCTCCGTACAGAACAGCTTCAACTGTGGGATGTTGGTGAGTTTCCTCACATGAACTGCTCACTTCAGGTCCTTCCATAACATTTCGATTGGATTAAGGTCAGGACTTTGACTTGGCCATTCCAAAACATTAACTTTATTCTTCTTTAACCATTCTTTGGTAGAATGACTTGTGTGCTTAGGGTTGTTGTCTTGCTGCATGACCCACCTTCTCTTGAGATTCAGTTCATGGACAAATGTCCTGACATTTTCCTTCAGAATTCTCTGATATAATTCAGAATTCATTGTTCCATCAATGAAGGCAAGCCGTCCTGGCCCAGATGCAGCAAAACAGGCCCAAACCATGATACTACCACCACCATGTTTCACAGATGGGATAAGGTTCTTATGCTGGAATGCAGTGTTTTCCTTTCTCCAAACATAACGATTTTCATTTAAACCAAAAAGTTCTATTTTGGTATCATCCGTCCACAAAACATTCTTCCAATAGCCTTCTGGTTTGTCCACGTGATCTTTAGCAAACTGCAGATGAGCAGCAGTGTTTTTTTTGGAGAGCAGTGGCTTTCTCCTTGCAACCCTGCCATGCACACCATTGTTGTTCAGTGTTCTCCTGATGGTGGACTCATGAACATGAACATTAGCCAATGTGAAAGAGGCCTTCAGTTGCTTAGAGGTTACCCTGGGGTCCTTTGTGACCTCGCTGACTATTACACGCTTTGCTCTTGGAGTGATCTTTGTTGGTCGACCACTCCTGGGGAGGGTAACAATGGTCTTGAATTTCCTCCATTTGTACACAATCTGTCTGACTGTGGATTGGTGGAGTCCAAACTCTTTAGAGATGGTTTTGTAACCTTTTCCAGCCTGATGACCATCAACAACTCTTCTTCTGAGGTCCTCAGAAATCTCCTTTGATACACTTCCACAAACGTGTGTTGTGAAGAGCAGACTTTGATAGATCCCCGTTCTTTAAATAACGCAGGGTGCCCACTCACACCTGATTGTCATCCCATTGATTGAAAACACCTGACTCGAATTTCACCTTCAAACTAACTGCTAATCCTAGAAGTTCACATACTTTTGCCACTCACAAATATGTAATATTCAATCATTTTCCTCAATAAATAAATGACCAAGTATAATATTTTTGTCTCATTTGTTTAACTGGTTTCTCTTTATCGACTTTTAGGACTTGAGTGAAAATCTGATGATGTTTTAGGTCATATTTATGCAGAAATATAGAAAATTCTAAAGGGTTCACAAACTTTCGATCACAACTATACGTTGCATGGCTTACTTTATAGCTTCCTCCCTGATTTTATTCACACAATCGTGACTTGTTAAATAAATAAGAGAAACGTATGAACAGCTGACTGGGCTTTTTCTTTGTCTTTTACAGCTGCAGTCTTACTTTGAATACCAGTTTCCAGGACTGAATTTTACCTTGAGTTCTTTCAATTGATAAATGAAGATATCGTAAGGAGTAAACAGAAGAAACTACAAGCTTTACTGTGAATTTTACCAATAATGTCGGTCATTATGGGTGCAGTGTCAGATGCTTTGTCATTCTAAAGGATGTCTCAGTTGCAGCTCTGTTTGTATCTTTAATGGAAACCTTTTTAATTTTCTGCTTCTATTTCAGGACTTAGTTTGCAGATATAGAATGCTGGCACAGAATAATATGTGAGTTTTTTAAAATGTATCATAACTGTGTGTATATTTCAAGTTTTTTTTTTTGGAAGTGAAATGTAGACGGTGTGCTTGGATAAGTTTAAGAAATGTGCTAACACAATTATTTTTTGTTATGCTGCTATTTATGCTCTGCCTCAATGCTGTTCTTGCTTGCTTCTTCTGAACCTGTCAAACCCAAATTGTCCAACTTCATATGCAAGGAGCCCTTCCCGGTGGAAACACCAGCAGCGGCGGTCACAACCTCTGGCTCTCGCCACAGCGGTCTCCGTCAGCATCTGCCATGACATCTGAGCCATCTTTGACATTCATAAATTCAGCTGGGACGATCCACCCCTGGAGCGCCAATCACTTGCCCCTCCATGGGCTCCCGACTGCTCTGCCTCTTCTCCCTTACGCTGGCGCAGACACCTGATACTTCGTTTTCACTCACTGTTCTTTTTTTTCCTCTTGTTCTGATCCTTTATTCCCTCCCATTTCTGCTGTGCAGGCTGCTTTTATACGGCTGATTGTGTGCAAGTGTGATACGCTGCCACCTCTGAGGTGTGAATGAGGCACCTGACTGATCCGCTCACATTCGCATGTAAGTGCTCAATCAGCCAAGCACCCCAATCAGCCCTGGAGTGATGCGTGCTGAACAATACAACAAAATTTAAAACTTTCATCACTCCCACACATAACCCTCTAACATACTCAGATAAAAAACTGATTGAATTTGTAAAATAATGTAAACAATTAAAATTAAAGTGCACAAAATATTAAAAGTGCATTTCAGTAATTGCACACAGGTTCTCACATGAAAACAAGTCCAAGGCTATTAAGATGGTGAAAGTGAATGTAGGGAAATGGGATAGAAGGCCGAGAATGAAGTTCTTGGACAGCTGAGTGGTAAAAGCTGTTCTTCAGTCTCGAGATATGGCACTTCAGGGCCCTGTAGTGCCTCCCAGAGGGTAGCAGTGTGAAGATGTGGAGTAATGTCGCCTATAATTCTTCAGGCCTTGCTGTAGCAGCGTGACCTGTAGATGTCTTTCACAGGGAGGAGAGAGAGTCCAATGATTTTTTGTGCTGTGTCGACCACCCTCTGGAGGGCTGCCATGTCTGCCTCTGAACAGTTTCCAAACCATGCTAGGATGGAGTAGGTCAGTAAGCCCTCTATTGAGCAGTGATATGGTTTTTCTTCAGTATCCTGAGGAAGTTCAATCTTTGCTGGGCCTTATTCACTGCAGCAGTGGTGTTTATACAGCATTTTAGGTTACTGCTGATGTGGGTCCCTTGAAACTTAAAACTGGCCACCTGCTCCACCTCTTGCTCTCCTATCCTGAGTGGCAGGATAAAAAAAACCCTTGGCCACTGTCGGAGATGGCTGGGGGGAGGACCGGAGGAGGGCTTACACCTTCCTCAGACCATATGCCAGGGGTGACCGCCCTGGTACCAGGGGCCACGGGTACAGAGCTTTGAAGCCAGGGGTTACTATTGTTTAGTTTGGACCTAGCTTATTATTTTCTGTATTGATTATACTTTATTGTTCCCCTATATCACTCATTTAGATTTTGTTTTAAAAGCGTCTGTTTTATTTTATCATTTGAACTCCTGGATTGGTGTTTGGCCAATTCAAATGCTCAAAATTCATTACACTTATAAGTGTGACAGATGATGTGAATTCTTTATATTCACAAAGTGGGGCAATGCTGGAAATTTTACACTCCAAATTATATAATGATATTTCACTCTCACTTAACTTTGAGCATCACAGAAACTTTATAAACTGTCACGTGAAGATAATGGTAAATACAAGAAGTAGCAGTCTGTCTCTCCAGTCCATTTGAGCTTCAATAACGGAAACAGTTTCAGAAAAACAGTTTTCCTTTGTTCTTAATGCAGAACATGAATCCATGTTTAAAATACATTTGAAAATCAATTAGAGCAATGAAATCAAGACAGATACGAAATAACACAGTGGAAGGGATTAGAAGAGTGGGAGACAATGGAAAACTGCTTTGATGTGGGCTTCTTCCACAATCATGCGCAATTCCTACAAAGCATCTGATAATGGTGCGAGCTGTTAATGGTGTTACATGAAATAAAAATGGATTGATTACCTATCCTCTTTATTAGTATAGAAAATTGTATTCTTAAAAGTGGTAATTTACACGTACTAGAAAAGTATTATAAGCACATAAGTAAGCTTTGTTTTATACTAAGCATTAAGATGTAAGAGTTAGGATTAAAAAGACTTATGCCTACATATTCTTTATTATTTAGTATGAGCCAGAAAACACCAGTTTTTCATAAGCCAAAGGTCAGACATGCTAGAGAGCCGAAGAATAGACCCCTCGCTTAGAGAAGGGAATGTGAACTCTTTGGTTGTAAATCATGGTGTGTTATCGCCCTCCATCAGCCCCGGCCTGTACCTTAACCACATTGTCCAGTGTGTTGGCGCCCTTGATCAAAACTGAATTCGTGCTTCTTGGTGATTTAAACTGGGATATGACCAAACCACCCGATAAAGTCATTCAACAATTTGATGCATTAAACTTGCATCAAATTATCTGCTTTCCCACTAGGTATGACTCCAAATCTATAGACAAGGCTACGCTGATTGACATTATTTTAACTAATTCTCCTCACAAGTATAACTCTGGGGTATTTTGTTCTGATATCAGTGATCACTGTTTTACTGCATGTGTTCGAAATGGTTGCTCCATCAAGAAACCAACTCAATTCTGTGCAAACGTGCTTTTAAAAACTTTAATCACCAAGCTTTTCTACACGACATGGCTGATGTTAACTGGTCAAGAATCAGGCTGGTTCCAACGGTAGACGAGGCTTGGTATTTATTTTATAAGCTTTTCAGGGCTATTGTTGATAAACATGCTCCGATGAAAAAACTTAGAGTAAAGGATCGACATAGTCCTTGGTTTACCCCGGAGCTCACTATGCTTTTACAACAAAAAAATACTCTCTGGCGCAAGGCACGACACTCTAGATCCCCAGCAGATATTTTGGTTTTTAAGCAACTCAGAAATAAATCCTTACAAGCCGTTCGCAAGGCTAAAACAGACTATTTTAAGAAGCAGTTTTCTCTTAGTAGCTCTGACCCTAACAAATTCTGGAATGCGGTAAAGGAGATGGAAAATAAACCATCTCGTAAACTACCTCCTTCACTCTACGTAGAGAATATTGTAGTATCAGACAAGAAGTGTATGTTGGAGCTCCTCAATAAGCACTTTATAACTTCTGGTCTAACCCCTGAATTTTCTAATTCTGCTTCATCATCTATAAATTCTACTAATTGTTCTACTGCACCTTCTCCAACTCTCCCTCATCTTACAATACTTCCTTCCTCCTCTCATAGTTTCACCTTGCGGGCTTTTCAGAGGAAGAGGTTCTGGATGAATTGCTCAGGCTGGACTCCAATAAATCTGCTGGGTCTGATGAGGTGGATCCTGTCTTTTTTAAATTGGCCGCTTCTATTATCGCTGCTCCCATCACAGATATATTTAATTTATCTATATGTACAGGGCAAATTCCTCGTGCTTGGAAGTCAGCGTTAGTGTTCCCTCTCTTTAAGGGTGGTGACCGGTCAGATCCCAACTGTTACAGGCCTATTTCTGTCTTGCCATGTATCTCCAAGGTTTTGGAAAAACTCGTAAATGGTCAACTCACTGATTATTTGGAAGCACACAACATCTTATCACCTGTTCAATCAGGATTTAGAACTGGGTTTGGGTGTATAACAGCTACTCTTAAAGTCTTAAATGATATCTATTCTGCTTTGGACTCTAAATTGTACTGTGCTGCTATTTTCATTGACTTGGCCAAGGCCTTTGACTCTGTCAATCATAAGTGTCTTATTGATAGGCTTCATGACACAGGTATCTCTGACAAATCCTTGTCTTGGTTTTCCAATTATCTTACTGATAGAGTGCAGTCCGTGAAATCTGAACTACTCCTTTCCCAGCCTCTCCCAGTCACCAATGGTGTCCCACAGGGATCAATACTTGGACCTACACTTTTTTCTATTTATATTAATACTGTTGCTAATTCGGTTACAGATTCATCTATCCACCTTTACGCTGATGACACAATTCTTTATTCTACAGGCTCGTCCCCTGCTACAGTCTTGCAGCAACTTCAACTTAGTTTTAATAGTTTGCAACTGACTCTTTCTAATTTGCACCTCCAGTTAAATATTTCCAAAACTAAACTTATGTGGTTCGGTAAAAAAGGTCATATTCCATCAAGCTCTCCAGGTATTTGTTCCCTTGACGGGACACCACTGGACCAGATTACGGAATATAAATATCTGGGAATTTGGCTGGATAATACTCTGTCTTTTTCAAAACACATTGACAATCTGAAGTCTAGGATTAAATTAAAACTTGGGTTCCTTTATAGAATGCGTTCTGCATTTACATCATCTGCTAGGAAAACTTTGGTTCAAATGACAATCCTTCCCATGTTTGACTATGGTGATGTTATTTACAGATCAGCATCCAAAGGCCTGCTTCAGAAGCTCGACGTTCTTTATCACTCTGCCATTCGGTTTATAACAAATGCTCCTTTCAAAACCCATCATTGTACCCTGTATTCTTCTCTCAACTGGTCTTCATTATACACCCGCCGTAAAGTCCATTGGCTTATGATTATTTACAAAACTCTCCGTGGTTTTTCCCCTCCTTACTTACAGGAATTGTTACACTTTTCTTCTTCTGTGTATAATACTCGTTCTGCTAATCTGATTCTGCTGACAGTTCCTAAGGCTACTTCTGTACTTGGCCTGTCGTCTTTTCAGAATGCTGCTGCTAGAGACTGGAATGACCTGCAGAAAATGTTAAAACTGACTAATTTCATTCCTAAATCAGTTTTCCAATCACGGATTTTAGCTTATTATAAAGATGTGTGTTGCTGTTACTTAGGCTAGCTACTTCAATTCACTGCTGCTCTACTCATTGTTGCTCCAATGTCTTATTGTTTATATTATATTTTTATGATTTTTTTTTTTTTTTTTT
>JANRMT010062791.1:148552820-148576253 GCA_026402145.1 Polypterus bichir lapradei | reverse complement strand
CTCTTAAGGCTTTGCCCTTTCCAGGCCACAGTTGTAAATAAGAAACATGTTCTTAATCTGTTTTGCCTGGTTAAATAAAGGTAAATAAAAATAATAAAATGGTGTAATAAGTACATAAGTTTAATATGTCACTGTGCTCTGTACAAAAAATATTTTATAAATCCATTTACATGTACAGCTAACGGGCCAGATTTAGCACATGGGGGCTCATCATTTAGAACTGCTAGGCAAGCATTACAAGACAAGAAAGGGACAACTGCGAAATGGGCATTGTACTATTTATGTGCGTCATAGTCAGCATGACATTGGATCTTCTTTTCCTTGTTTGGAATGGCATGATTTACCTAAGTGGGGGCCTGCACATGGAGAAAGAGTATAAAGCTTTGGAACATTGCCTGGAACACCTTTGAAGCCGACGGACAGATGGGAGATACCATCATCCGATCCGGAAAATCCTTCCAGTGCAGCGACGAAAATAGCAGACTATATACATCGAGCTCCCACTTCGGTAATAGTCTTGCTATGGCTTCCTTTGTCTGTAATGCCGAGTAAATCGTCATTAAAGAAAGCTAAGTTATTTTCTCTTATGTGATTTCTTACCGCCGTATCACTATGGGAGGGATATCGCCCCTTTTTATAATATATCTATTTAGGTTCAGGTTGCTTAAGATGCCACAATTGCGGACGTATTTCCAGGAAGCTAGCACCTCCTATCGGAAGACACATGGTAACAAGCACTGAGATAGTAGGGAGAGAGAATAGCCCTTATCAAAAAGATAAGATGAACAGAACAGGGTTTGATACCCCCTCTACTAAGAATTATTGGAGGAATTAAATAGAGGCAGGACTAGAGCAATGTAATGCTAAAAGTCAGATGAGGAAGAATAATGGCTGAAATGATAAGAATTGTAAAAAAAGTAAAAGGTGGCCATTGCTAGGGGCTCATTCTTCCATCTGAGTTGAGTCTATATGTGCGCCGTACAATAAAGCCTGATTCTGCTGCCTGTCCTGAGTCTCCGAGTGCCTTCATTGGGGCTAAGGGTGCTTGTGTCAGCCTTCTTCAACAATCATTAGCTGTGAACTTTTTTCCCTCGATGTGCATTGTTATTTTAAATAAAAAACAGTTATTAAGTCATTTGCCTAAGGGTTTGAATTCTTTTTTTGACATTGTACTTTTTTTGCTTAACAGACATGTTTATTCAAATATTAGATTAGAGCAACTTTATTAATCCCATGGGGAAAATCAGATGCATACAGCAGCAGAAACATACAAAATAAGATATAAGACACCTTTATTGTCACTGTACAATAAAATGTAATATTGTTTGGAGTGAGCTTGTAGATGCCTTAGATAAAGGTATGTAAGAGTAGACATTAACCTATTAGAAACACAAATTTAAAAGTAGACATTAAACTATGAGAAACACGGTTGCTATAAACAGTTCCAAATATACTCAGAATAAAAGTAAAGGTAAATCTGCAAGTATAAATAAAGAAATAATAAATGAAGTCACAATGAGAATTACAGTCAATGTAATGGTCAAGAGTTGCACACGGGTCATGTAGAAGTGTGTGACTATGTGTGGTTGATGCAGGCATTCAGTTCAATCAGTGGTGATTTCAGGTATAGGAAGGGCCAGTGATAGCTGTGCATTTCATAGGCTGATTGCTTTGGGGTTAAAGTTGTTCCTCAGCTTGGAAGTGTGGGCATGCAGGGCTCCAAAGGAGTGAAAATGCTGTGCCCGGGGTGGGTTGGATCTCTACAAATGTTCTTTGCTTTTCTCCTGCAGTGGCCAGTGAAGATATCTTCCAGTGATGGTAGCTGAGTTCCAGTTATTAATGATATGCTGGAAGGTCCTTCTGTTCTCAGAGGTGCAGGAAGAGTACCAATCAGTAATACAGTCTGTGATGATAGATTCTATGGTGCACCTGTAGAAGTTAACCAGCAGCTGTTATAGGAGTTGTGCTTTCTTCAGGCTCTTCAGAAAGTGAAGCCTCTGAAGTCCTTTCTTGGCCATTGCTGTCATGTTTGTTGTCCATGACAGGTCCTGGCTGATGTGGACTCCCAAGAATATGAAACTCTGCACTGTCTCCACCCTCTCACCGTGTACGTATGGGATAGTGACCACTGTAGTTCAGTCTCCTGAAGTTCAGAATCAGTTCCTTTGTTTTCCTTGGAATTGAGTGCAATGTTGTTGTTCTGGCTGCAACTCTCCAGATTGTCGCCCTGTCCTCTATAGGCTGCTTTGTCAATTTTGGAGATCAGGTCTATCACTGTGGTGTCATCTGCAGACTTTATTATGATTTTAATATCATGGTTAGGTTTGCAATCATTTGGGAAGAGGGAGTAAAGGAGAGGGTTCAGTACACAGTGTTCAGTATTATGGATGAAAAGAAGTGCTTACCCGTGTACACAGTTTGTGGTCTGTTAATGAGCTGCATGGTTGTGAGTTGATACCCAAGTTGTTTAGCTTAATAGCCAGTTTGCTGAGGGGGATGGTGTTGAAGGCAAAGCTGTAGTCGATGAACATTATCCACACATAGCTGTCTCTCTGCTCCAGGTGTGGCAGGGCAGTGTGAAGGGCAAGTGAGACAGCGTTCTGTAAGCCAACTGGTATTGGTCCAGGGAGGTAGGGATATTAATGTGTCTGTAATGTGAGGATACAGACTCACAGGACAGATAATACAGCCAATCAATCAATCGATAAGTCAATAAATAAATTTAAATTTGCATAGATATTTCAAAATGAACTTACAGTGAATGTTGGGAGGAAGCTTTTGAGTTGTGCCACACTGTGGTGGAATGAGCCTGTGGTTAAAAGTGCTCCAAGAGAGTGCCTCCTGAAGGGGATTTTTCATGATGGTGTACAATTTCGCCATGATTTTCTTTTCCACAAAAAGCAACCTACAAAAGAGGTCAGCATAATCAAGTAAACGTCAGTCTGGCAGCTTTAAGATGCAACAGGACAACGTTATAAAACTGACCATCACAACTAAACAGAACAACACAAAACTAGTGTGACCACCGGGGGTGGTCCAATTCACCAAACACCTGGCACAAAGGCCCAGACACAAGTATAAAAGCACAGGTGAGTTTATTCGGGGGAAACTCTTCTAATAAGTGTTTGCCATGCCACAACCACAAGTACAATAAGCACAACAAACAGCAAGTACACAGCAATACTTTGTCTTCTCTCACTCTCTGTCTCTCTCTTGGTCACTGCCTCCTCTCCTCCTCGCAAGCATTGTTCTCCTTCCTCCTGACTCTGGCTTTTGGAATTGAGGCAGCTGGCTCCTTTTATGTAACACCTGGGAGTACTTTCGGTTTCCTGTAAGTGTGGTCCAAAAGCACTTCCAGGTGAAGCAGAATCCCCATGAAGTAGGGCTCCCCAGCCCCCTGCGGCAGCACCCATGGAACCCAACAGGGCTAAGCTGGCAAATTCCAGGGCCTGCTGCAAACAAGGGAGGCTTCCATCTTGAGATCTAGGGGAAATAATGCCCTGTGCACGCCTTCTCCCTCAGTCCTTCCATTGCGTAGGTGTACCTCACACTAGTTAATCTTATTTTCGCTGCTAAGAACCTTGCATGAAAGCTAGCATCAATTGAAGAGATTTTCACAGAACAAGAAAGTCTTCAAATGCTTCTCAAACATACTGAGGGAGTCAGCATTATGGATGGAGGTGGGAGGTTCATTCTGCCAGTTTTCAGCTACGAATGAAAAGAGTCTGGACTGAGATTTGATGCCACGCAGTGGTTATATTACCAGGCACTGTTCATCCTCAGACCTGAGTTGGTGGGAAGGACCATAGGACCTCATGAGTGCCTCCATATACACAGGTAGATATATCCTTTGACTACTCTGTAGGCAAGCATCAAGGATCTGAACTTAATGTGTACAGCATCAGGGAAACAGTGGAGTGACCTGAAAAGAGGAGTAACATGTACCATCCTTGGGTGTTTGAACACAAGACATTCTGCTACATTTTGAATCATCTGTAGTATCTTGGTAGTGCGTGCAGGTACTCCTGGTTTTTTTCATCTGACTATGACTCTTGCTTCATGTTACCATCTCCTGATTATATTCTGTTCTCACAATAATCCTTCAACAACAGCATGTCATAATATAGAGTGAGTCTCCTTGATAAATCCAAAGACACAGCTTAACTTTATTGAGTTGTGGACTGAAATATCCAAAATAAAAGAAGAGCAAATGGTGACTGTAACAGAGTCTGCCATAACTAAACCTGTCACAAGTTGCCATGAGGGGGAACTCAAAAGCTTTCAAGCTGAGGAGTCTCTTGTGGTTAAGCTCACCAGACCTGAAGATAAGTCCTGCTATTCTAATCTCCATAGTTTGGGTCTTAAAGAAGGTCTTTCTTGATAATATTATGGGCTTAAATAATTTTGATTCAGATAGAGAGAAGCATTGGCTCTAGCTGACCCCCGTGATAGTAGTTAGGATATAGCGGGTTGGATGATGGATGGATGGATGGATGGATGGATAGAGAGAAGCTGCAGGATTTACACCAGGACTCATATCTTAATTCATCAATGGCCTCTTATTTTAAAATTTCTGAATTTTAAAGACCATCAGCAGGCTGCAAAAAATTTACAAAGGATGCCACCTAACCTTTGCTCAGGACTTTGGTGCCACCACTGCTACTGTGAGATGAGTGATGGAAATACCAAACTGGTAAACAAACAAATGAGGCAAAATTACTCATTTATCCAACATGCTTGAAATTTTTTATGGGAGCAGTTGTCTTATCTACGGCTCTCTGTATGATCATTTCCAGACATCGGGTGTATTCTCTTATAATGGGGTCCTGTTCATGTTGTTTCTCTTTCTTTACATTAATTGAACATCCTCAGCAGCATCAGAGAGACAGTTTGTGCTTGAATGTAACGCTTATACTCCTCTGCTTCTTTCATTGAATCTCAGCAAGGTTTTTGATGGTTTTTGGCGTAACTTTGTCAGCATCCTCATTACTACAGACATGAATGACTTGATACAGCCATTTGACTGGATTATACTACAGTAGATTTATAAACTGTTGTTGATATCGATGATGTTTATGTTTTCTTTATGTTTGCATTTTTTTTTTCTCTTTCTGGGGTAGCGTGGACAAAGGCATGCATAATTTTCATTTTGGATGCCAGGTGTCACTTGGCTGGTCATTATTTTTCTTTTTTATCGCAGATACCAGTAGGCCTCTGGAGGCTTTCACCTCATCGTAGCTTGGCAAGGCAAAAGCTGGAGGGTAAAGTCCTTCTGACATGACTTTAGAAGGGTAGAATTTTATAGTTTTGGTGGAGCATTCAGTTGTTTTTATCCACTTCAGGACATTTTTTGGGATGAGGGTGGGAGCCTTCACAGACAGGACAATCAGGACAATAGAATGTGAGCGGACAAGTGTTTTGGGTTGCAATCAGAATTTGGAGGAGATGTCAGTAGCTTGTTCTCTCTGTTAGTTGCTTCTTCATTTTCTTTGTTTCTGTTTTCTCTATATAGATGACTAAACTGAACATTGCATCATGTTAATAATAATAATAATAATTCTTTATATTTATATAGCACTTTTCTCACTACTCAAACTGCTTTACATAGAGAGTGAGGAGAACTTCAACCACCATTAATGTGTTGCATCCACCTGGATGCTGCAATGGCAGCAATTTTTTGCACCAGTATGCTTACTCACATTAGATGTTAGGGGGTCAAGGGTTGAGACAGAGACGGAGACAATTAGAGACAGGATGATTAGGGAGATTAGCGGGAAAAAATACACTTTATCTTTCTTCAAAAAATCTACTTAGGACTTCATGAAATTTGATGGGGGTCTCCAAACAGTACTCTGTGGTTGCTGCATCTTCAGCCCATAGTAAGAGATGTGGATTGTCATTCTTATAGGACGCTCTCTACAGCTTAAGGTTAGAGGTAGTAATAAGTGGAAGTTTCAATCTGCATACCACTTCATGAAACTGACAAATTCTTTTTGCAGGTGATTTTGCAATTACGAAATGGAAATTAATTATAAGGAGATTTTCTAAGGTTTTGAAGATTTTTACTGATGGAAAACAAGGAATGCTTCTCCTGTAGGTCTTGCTCACACATCCATTTCATCCCAATTTCTTTTCTGCAATTATGTAATGCATGTAGTCTGCCGCACATCAGTAAAATCAATTCTATTTATGCCTCTCATCCATATCCTTTGTGTTGTTTAAAAATACTTTTCATACAGAGACACAGTAAAACACTTCTCTGTGCACATTTCTGTGTTTTCTCACTGCCCAGGAGACTCCTATCCGCTCTTTCCTGTTTCTTGACACTTGCAGAAGATGTTGAGGGTGCACTCTCTTCAAGGGCTGCAGAACTTTAAATTCTCCTTCTGTTTCCGACCCATCTTTAGAAGTGCAATCACTAAGATTGCCATAATTATTGGCAAAGTGTACATCATAATACTAGAACTTGTCTGCTGCACAACAAAATGTCTGCGCTTGACAAGAAATAAGTTTGGCATTTTTTTTAACTGAAGATCTTTATTAAAATACTAAATAACAGAAAAATAACTGTAGAATTAAGATATGTAAATGAAATATCTTTCTTTCTGAGTCAATTGCATGAAGTTTACTGGGTACGAATCACAATTCTTTTTGCAATTTTTTTAAAGCAAAAAACAGAATGTCAGTGTGAATTATTTTTTTAGAAATCATTTCAGTTGTTACTAGTTAGAAGATCAGAAGGGGAAGCTGTAAGAAGGTTCTGTTACCTCCTGTCTGAGACTCCTGTCTGAGTTGCTTTAATTGCAATTTATGCCATTTTGAAGTTCCTCCCACCAGGACATGACCGAAGAACGTCTCCAGTTTCAGTGTAGTAATGTGATGATTGGTGCTGATGCTAAAGCTCTTTTAGACTGATTTCCTGCGCCTTTCCATTTAGGCACTCTGCACATTCACTGCTGGTCTTAGTTTAATTTACTCGTTTAGATTATTCGATTCAATGGCTAAAATTGATTTATTCTTTTTCAACAGTTCAAGTCCCAATCTTGACTGGACTATATTTTTATTTCCTAATCATTGGCACGCCTCTATAACTAATGCCTACATCCTCACTTCTTACCTTTTGGACCAGAGATGTACCGTTTAACAATTCCATTACAATTCCCTTCCTTCCTTCTCTGTATCCATAAGCATCAAGATGGGTGATTAATGCAACCTTTCTGCTTAATTCTCCATTTTGTGAATGCCAAGAGACTAAATTACAAGAGTTATCTGAATTAATACCTGCGTTATAATTCAGACAAAATACAATTTCCTGATCAGTCTAAAATTTTATTTCATGGTTAGTTGACATTTTGCAGGGAATTTGTCTGTATTGTTATTTTTTGTTATTGTTTGTAGACATATGTCAGTAATTGTTATTGTTATACTCCTTTCTGGCTTTAATTTTGTTTCGCTTTTCTCCATTTACTTTTCTTAATGAATTTTTGAGATTTATGTTACAAAATATGTTTTTGTTTTCTTTCATTTTGTATTGTATTGTTTTTAATTTAGCATTTTTTGTTTATTAACAGTTTTATGCTCTTCCTATGTTTTGTTTCATGGTTTTTGTGGTGTATCTGGATGCTGCAGCTATTATGTCTGTCTTTGGTGTGGGTCTCTAAAAGGCCTTGGAGGCCTCGGACTGGTGAAGACCCTGCTCCTCTTGTTTGGATTCCTGTTCAGCCCTTGAGAAAGTTTGTAAATCTTGTAGGTCATTTTGTTTGAGTGTTTGGTTTTCTGTTTTTTGCAAAATTGCCTTTATTTATAATGATCAATTTTGTATTTCAAATCTGGTTTTGTTCTCCTATTTTTTAGACAACATTTAGTACTTAGCTTTGTTTTCCTTAATAGTTTTTGGAAATTTTGTGTAACTCCTATTTTTTTGGTGATTCGAATCTTAGTTTGGAATCCTTATTCATGTTTGAATACTATCTTTAATAAATAGGCTTAAATTCAGGGGTGTTCCACAGTTCCTCCTCCTTAAGTATCAGACCTGTATTGAGTTTCCAGCCTAGGCCACTTTGAAGGATTCACAGCTACTTTAAGGTGCATTTGCATATAATTAGCAAAGCACCCATTGCGAATGGCCCTGTCTGTCTGTTTGCATAATACAACTCAACGCCCCGTAGACTAATTTTTTTGAGATATGCTACACTTATTCTTTAAAGAAATTTATCAAGACAGTTCAATTTTTGTTCAGATATCTCAAGTTGAGCCATTTGGTGGATTTGTAAACTTGCCCATCTTAAAACAGGCAAATGTTCTGTGTGACTTCAACTAGGAATTAGTCTATTGTTTCAATGTTAAATGAGTCAGACACCTGGCAGAGCGGGCATGTGAAAACAGCTGACACAGCAGCTCCCTCCTCCTGCTGCTTTAGGTAAGTTAAATGGTGTTTGCACTAATTCATAACACAGGAAGGGTGCAGCTACCCTAACTAATAAAAACATGCGACAGGATTAAAAATGGATGGTAGCATTGTGGGATTCAGGAGCTTTGATCTTTCAGTCCCAGAAATACACAAACAGTCTCAGCAAGACCCTGAACTTCTTGCCCATCGTGAACCATTAGTATTTCTGTTGTATAAATCAGTTCCTTTCCAAGTTCTTACTCTATTAACCCAACTCCTTAACAGGTTGCAAAAACACAAAAACACAAGTTTCTCTCTCCACAATTCCTCTTTTTGCCACATTTCTGTCACCAACACGCTGCACTCCTCCAGTTGAGTGTTGTCTCTCGTCCTCCCAGCTCCAACTTGCCTGGATAAGAGAGTGCTGTCCCTTTTATTATAGACCCAGGAGTACTTCCAGTGCCAGGGCAATTGCCCAATGGAAGTCCACTATAACAGGGAGATTGTCTTCCTGCAGCGCCCTCTTGTGGCACTCAGTGACCCCAGCAGGGCTGCTCTGCTGGACTACATCTCCCGGCATGCCCTGCTGGCTTCCCACTGGGCACTGATGACCGGGGCTGCTGCCATCTAGAGTGCTGGGGGAGAAAAAAGACCCCAGCAACATCTTCTCTTTTTAATGGGCTGCCCGTCCAGCCTATGTGGCATCTACATTTGATACAGATTGTATGCCAGCATTGGCAATTTTGTATTTATTTTTCAGTTACTAATTATAGGATACTACTTCATTGGGTATACTTACAAAAATGTTATATTTAAGAAAATCAACAATAATTACTCCCTGACCCTCCACCACTAACACACCTCAGCTGATGCCATTTTCACATCACTTGAATTGCAGTCTGCTGTGTATGAAAACTTTTGAGCGACCACAAGCCTCTTTATGCTCCACTTTTGCCTCCATTGTAAAATGTTAAAATTGTAAAATAACAAATGCAATTATATTCTGTCATTGCTGTTACTTAAGAATATCACTTATTGTTACAAAACTATTTAATAAATAAAAATGTAATAACTGACCTATGGGTGAGGTAAATAAAAAAATATAAAAGGCTCTAACTTTCACATCAGTTAACTTAGTTGTCGAACGCTCCTGAATGTAACGCCATGCATTAAAAGGTCTAACTTGTGTGTAACTGCAGGCCTTGAAATCAGAACAACTACGGCTTCACTCACCTCCGTCCATTCTTCCTTTTCCAGGCTTCTCCTCTTTGTCTATTAGCATTGCAGTCTTTTTCCAGCTGCTCTCATTTTTCTTTTCATTCACTTCACAATTTTTTATTTCCAGATTGTAGTGTGATATTATTTTTGCACAGGGCCCTGTGATGATGTCTGTTACACTCATCTGCACCAAAATCCTCCATGCAAAAAAATCAGTTTCCTTTATAGATTTAGATCCATTTCTGAAATTGGAATTCACCTGTTCCTGGGAGCTATCACGTTAGATGAAAAATGTTGTTTTCAAAAAAATAGTTAATTTAATAAAAATGTGTTATGTTTGTTTATTGACATTACTATTTTTCTGCTTAGTATAATATGTGAAGTATAGTTTTCACTCAAAAATTTCAGTCTTCCTCATTCTAAATGTTAGTTGAGGTGTAAATAACCCAAAATAAATTATCTACACATCTTTTGTGCTGAATCTACTGTGTATTCTTTCTCTCTTGTTATTTCTTCAAAATAGCAGAGAATGTATAGAGTAGGTTAGAAAGATGCCTTTTTATTATTCAGATCAGAGAAAATTTGTTGTTTAAATGTTTTTACCAACATACTCAAGGTCTGATTGATCCATCCATTGCCTTGACCAGGTAAGAACGTCTAAGATATTGAAGAGCATGTGTCACAATATTCTTGGGAATATGAAAGTGGAAGACTACAACTGAAGAACTTCACTCTTCCGACCGAGCACTTGGGTGTCTTTAAAAATCCATTTCCTATACTGTACTCTCATCTAGATTTTTACTCCCGTAACCGTGGCAGTGGTCATTGATGAACACCACCAGGACTTCGCTCAAATGGAAAGATGTTATAGTGAAAGTGGAATGAGTCTGTGTTAGCAGAGATCTGTTGGTCATTCCACCATCAGACTCCTTCAGAGGATTATCTTCTTCTTCTTTCAGCTGCTCCCATTAGGGGTCGCCACAATGGATAATCTTCTTCCATATTTTTCTGTCCTCTGTATCTTGTTCTGTTACACCCATCACCTGTATTTCCTCTCTCACCACATCCATAAACCTTCTCTTAGGCCTTCCTCTTTATCTCTTCCCTGGCAGCTCTATCCTTAGCATCCTTCCCCCAATATACCCAGCATCTCTCCTCTGCACGTGTCCAAACCAACGTAATCTTGCCTCTCTGACTTTGTCTCCCAACCGTCCACTTGATCTGACCCTCTAATGTCCTCATCTCTAATCCTATCCATCCTCGTCACACCCAGTGCAAATCTTAGCATCTTTAACTCTGCCACCTCCAGCTCTGTCTCCTGCTTTCTGGTCAGTGGCGCTGTCTCCAGCCCATATAACATAGCTGGCTTCACTACCGTCCTGTAGACCTTCCCTTTCACTCTTGCTGATATCTGTCTGTCACAAATCACTCCTGACACTCTTCTCCACCCATTCCACCCTGCCTGCACTCTCCTTTTCACCTCTCTTCCACAATCCCCATTACGCTGTACTGTTGATCCCAAGTATTTAAACTCATCCACCTTCGCCAACTCTACTCATTGCATCCTCACCATTCCACTGACCTCCCTCTCATTTACACACATGTATTCTCTCTTGTTCCTACTGACCTTTATTCTTCACCTCTCCAGAGCATATCTCCACCTCTCCAGGGTCTCCTGAATCTGCTCCCTACTATCGCTACAGATCACAATGTCATCAGCAAACATCATAGTCCACGGGGACTCCTGTCTAATCTCATCTGTTAACCTGTCCATCACCATTGCAAATAAGAAAGGGCTCAGAGCCGATCCCTGATGTAATCCCACCTCCACCTTGAATTCATTCGTCACTCCTACCGCAGACCTCACCACTGTCACACTTCCCTCGTACATATCCTGTACAACTCTTACGCACTTCTCTGCCACTCCCAACTTCCTCATACAATATCACAACTCCTCTCGAGGCACCCTGTCATATGTTTTTTCCAGGTCCACAAAGACGCAATGCAACTCCTTCTGGCCTTCTCTAAACTTCTCCATCAACATCCTCAGAGCAAACATTCCATCTGTGGTGCTCTTTATTGGCATGAAACCATACTGCTGCTCACTAATCATCACCTCCCTTCTTAACCGAGCTTTCACTACTCTTTCCCATAACTTAATGCTGTGGCTCATCAGTTTTATCCTCCTGTAGTTACTGCAGTCCTGCACATCCCCCTTATTCTTAAATATCGGCACCAGTACACTTCTTCTCCACTCCTCAGGCATCCTCTCACTTTCCAAGATTCCATTAAACAATCTGGTTAAAAACTCCACTGCCACCTCTCCTAAACACCTCCAGGCTTCCACAGGTATGTCATCTAGACCAGTGGCTTTTCCATTCTTCATCTTCTTCACAGCTGTCCTTACTTCCTCTTTGGTTATCCGTTGCACATCCTGATTCACTACTCCACATCATCCAACCTCTTCTCTCTCTCGCTCTCTTCATTCATCAGCCTCTCAAAGTACTCTTTCCATCTGCTCAACACACTCTCCTCACTTGTGAGTATGTTTCCATCTTTATCCTTTATGACACTAACCTGCTGCACATCTTTCCCAGCTCGGTCCCTCGGCCAATTGCTACAGGTCCTTTTGTCCCTCCTTAGTGTCCAGTCTCTCATACAACTCATCATATACCTTTTCTTTAGTATTCGCCACCTCTCTCTTCACCTTGCGCCTTTTCTCCTTGTACTCTTGTCTACTTTCTGCATCTCTCTGACTATCCCACTTCTTCTTTGCCCTCCTCTTCCTTTCTATACTCTCCTGTATTTCCTCATTCCACCACCAGGTTTCCTTTTCCTCTTTCCTCTGTCCAGACGTCATGCCAAACACCCTTCTTGCTGTCACCCTTACTACATCTGCTGTAGTTTCCCAGCTGTCTGGTAACTCTTCGCTGCCACCCATTGTCTGCCTCACCTTCTCCCTAAACTCAACCTTGCAGTCTTCCTTTTTCAAATTCCACCATTTGATCCTTGGCTCTGCCCTCACTCTCTTCTTATTCTTGATCTCCAACATCATCCTACAGACCACCATCCTATCCTGCTTAACCACACTTTCCCCTGCCACCACTTTGCAGTCTTTAATCTCCTTCAGATTGTCTCTTCTGCATAGGATGTAATCTACCTGTGTGCATCTTCCTCCACTCTTGTACGTCACCCTATGTTCCTCCCTCTTCTTAAAATATGTATTCACCACAGCCATGCCCATCCTTTTGGCAAAATCTACTATCCTCTGACCTTCATTTCTCTCCTTGACACTATACCTACCCATCACCTCCTCGTCTTCTCTGTTCTCTTCACCAACATGTGCATTGAAATCCGGTCCAATCACCACTTTCTGTTCCTTGGTAAGAGGGAAAAAAATTTCAGGTTTTATAAGTAATGAATAATATTTTTCCATGTTAGGGTGACTGTTCTCACTCTCAATGCCGCTCATTATGCCTCTCTCCCCAAGCATCACTTAACATTCTTCACATTCTCACCACTCTCTGTTACTGGCATTTCCAACCTCCTCTCCAGTCATCCCATTACCTATCCATTTGACCCTTTCCTCTCACATCTCCTTCAGGCCATCTCCCCTCTCTCATTTCTGCAAGTACACACATCATTAACACCTCACTCAGCTCACGCACATTCCCTAACATTTTTAAACTCACTCTGCTATCCCCACTTCTCAAAAAGACAACACTCAATCCATCCCAAGTTAACCATTATAGGCATATCTACGAGTATCTCCTTTCTTTTCTTTCGAAACACTTAAACGTGCTGCTTCTAACCAGGTTTCTTTCTTCCTTGTACAGAATTAATTGCTTGATACCAATCAGTCTGGCTCCAAGAGGAAACATTTGACCAAGATGGCTTTACTAACGGTGGTCAACCAGCTATGAGTATCTACAGTTAACAACATGTCATCAGTCCTAATCCTGCTAGATCTCTCTTCAGCCTTTGACATGGTCAACCATGACATCCTTCTTGCCATCCTCTCTGACCGTGGCTTCACTGGGACTGCTCTCAGAGTTCTACATCTCAGGCAGATCTACAGTATCTCCTGGAGAGGCAAGTTGTCGAAGGCACACCAGACATACACAGGTGTGCCCCAAGGATCGGTGCAGGGTCCTCTACTTTTTTCTTTGTACACCACCTCGCTGGGCTACAACATCCAATCCCACAGGTTCTCTTATCAGGGCTATGCTGATGATACACACCTGTACCTGTCACTCCCTCTGAAGGACAACACGGTATCGGCTAGAGTCTGTGCATCTGCTACTGATATCTCAACCTGGATGAAGGACCACCATCTACAGCTGAAAAACAAAACTTGTGATCCTGGCCAGCCAATCTGTTCAACGCCCCATCTCTGCACATCTTGGCTCACTGCCACTAACACCTGCCAAGTCAGTATGCAACCTTTGGGTAGTGATTGATGAGCAGCTATCTTTTTCTGTCCACATTTCTACTGTCTCTCATTCATGTAGTTTCACATTAAACAACATCTGCAAGATTAGACCTTATCTGACAGAGCATGCAACACAACTTCTGGTCCAGGCTTTGGCTTTGGCACGTCTGGACTACTGCAACTTGCTTCTGGAAGGAGTACTTGCATGTGCTATCAATCAGAATGCAGCAGCACATCTTGTATTTAACCAGTTGAGACAGTCACATGTCACTCCTCTCTTCAGGTCGCTACATTGACTCCCTGTAGCAGCAAACATTAAGTTCAAATCCTTGATGCTTGCCTACAGAGTAATCAATGGGTCAGCACCTGAGTATACGAAGACACTGGTGAAGTTAACTATGCCTGGTCGCCCACTCAGGTCTGCAAGGGAACAGCATCTGGTGATACCACCTATTTGTGGCATCAAGTCTCAATCCAGACTCTTTTCCTGTATATTTCCTAGTTGGTGGAATGGGCTGCCCACCTGCTTCCATACTGCAGACTCCCTCAATGTATTTAAGAAACAATTGAAGACACTTCTGTTTTGTGAATATCTGTCTAATTGATATGAAAAAAAACTTTGCTCTGTGATATTATATATTATTTAATTTGTTGTTAGATTAAGCTTAATTGCTTTATTATTTGTAATCTTTGATTCTAAATTATTAGTTACTAGCAAAATACCTGCGCTTCACAGCGGAGAAGTAGTGTGTTAAAGAAGTAATGAAAAAGAAAAGGAAACATTTTAAAAATAATCTAACATGATTGTCAATGTAATTGTTTTGTTATTGTTATGAGTGTTGCTGTCATATATATATATATATATATATATATATATATATATATACACACACACACACACACATATAAACATATATATACATATACACATATACATTGTCACAGGCGGCTGGGGGTGGAGCCCAGCCGGGACGCCCGAGGGGACCGGAGGAGGGGGCGACCGCCCTGGTTTTGTTGGTGGCCTCGGGTAGGGGGCTTGGAAGTCCAACCCTGTAGTCTGTAGGGGCCCGTGGCCACCGCCAGGCGGCGCCCCGGTGCCTGAAGAACCCTGAAGCCCATCCGGGGTGGTATAAAAGGGGCCACCTCTCTGCATTCGAGAGCGGAAGTTGGGTGGAAGAAGGACGGAGCTGGAGAGAGGACTGGAGGCGGCCAGAAAGGCATTTGGTGACTGTGAGGCCTGGACTTTGGGGAATCGGTGCTGGAGGCACTGGGGTGTGCACTGAACAAAATGTAAATATTGTACATAGTGTGGTGTGAATAAACATGTGTGCTGGGTGAACTAATGATGTCCGCCTGTCTGTGTCCGGGTCATGTTCCACAGTGGTGTAGCCGGCAGGATGCTCCGTCTGGTACAAGACGGGGACCTGCAGTAAAAAAACATTGTTCTGTGGATGGCCCGGCGCAGCAGCGGACCCCACACACTCGCCGCGGGAGCAGTGCATGCACAACCCCGCGGGAGCGGTTCACCCCGCGGACCGCCGCCGGTCCACAGAATGGCCAAGTTCCCCGGGTGCGGAGGAAGGAGAACGGGCGTTGCCAGAGTGCAGCGGGCTCCGAGAGTCGCGCTGTCAGGAAGGACGGCTAGGCCGGCGTTGCGACGCAGAAGGCCACACCGAGGCAGGGGCCTCGGAGTGACAGGATCCGGGAGGTAAGTGCCCTGCCCCGGGGTGATCGGCCCTTCGGGGTCGAACTTACCTTTTTTTCTACAGGCAGGGACGATCCGGATCCGTGTCCGTGGCTGGAGCACGCCGGTCCACAGGCTGTCAGCAGCGCGAGGGCGGCAGCAGAGGAGGCTGCGAAATTGGAGCCGCTGCAGCTCAAAAAATCGCAGCAGCTGCGAGGCTGCCAGGAGGCACGCCACCGCACCTGGAGAAGGGGAGACAAGATGGCCGCAGACCGGAAGTCCCACCCGCTGACAGGCAGGATTGGCTGGTGTGTCTTGTGTCCCCGCCAATGACTACATAGAGGCGGGACCAAGGAATGTCAGTCTCATGCCCGAGAGAGACCCGATTGGGCCAGAGGGAGTGGCCCACAGGAGGCAGGCGACGTGTGCGGCTGACGGACAGGTAAGCCCACCGACGTCTGTCTCCCTGTTCTCGCCGGTGGCTCTGCGTGAGCCGGAGGAGTCCCTTCGGCCCGCAGAGTCACCTTTATTACAGGTGCTACGTGCTCTCTCCGTGGAGTTGGAGAAGCTGAGGGGGACGGCGATCGCGTCATCTGGGATGCCGCAGGCTGCGGATGAGTGGCGCGACGCTGGAGCCTTTGGCCGGGGGAGTACGGCGGGGAAGGTGAGTGTTGCCCTCCCTGTACAGCATAAGGGAGAAGTCGCCGAAAACGGCCGTGATAATAATAATAATGACCGGCAACAAGTACGCGATTCTCCAACAGTGGACGCAGCGGTGCAGGCTGTCCGCAGAGCAAGGAGAGCAAGATCGCAGGGGCTTGCAGGACAAGGGCTGATGAGTGCCCCGGGTCCTAGCGCCCTGCGCTCCAAGCCTGAAGCTGTCTCCCGTCGGTCTGCATGGACGCAGACGGGGCTGGATTTGAGCTTTCGTTGTGCTCAGACCCAGACCGTCAAGGCGTCCAAGAGAGGAAGGAGGAGCCGAAGGGTGTATGCCGGTTCCTCGACAATAATGGACGTGTCGCTGGGTGCGACAGGGAGAATCCTGGGAGGGTGGAGGAGCCGCCTGCGCGAGCAGTCCCGACAACCAAGAACGGGCAGGCAAGGAACCCACGGCGGTGACACCTAACAGGCAAGTCGGGGGCTACTGAAGGAGGGGGGGGGGCACTGCGGGTGCGGAGATCGGAGGGACGCCCGGTGCGGGGTCCAGGTAGCGCTTCTGGCCCTCCCTCTTGTTCATTCGCAGGTCTGGAACCCCGAAGAGCCGTTGGACCTGCCTCGTTGGGGACCTGCCCTCCTGGAATTGGCTGCTCCGTGGGAGGATTCTCCACCGGTTACTGGATGGTGCCCCGGCTGGCGGGGACTGTAGAGGCGAGAGCGGTGCAGACCAGAGGGGTGAGAAAGCCTCGAAAGGGGTGCCGAAGTGGTGTGTCCCAGGGGGCCGTGGTGGACCCTGGGTACGGAGTAGGACCCACTCCGGGGACGTGCTGCCCTCTCGGGATGTATCACTCTGACGGACCGGTCTTCGCTGGCAGTGGGGCACTGTCACAGGAGGCTGGGGGTGGAGCCCAGCCGGGACGCCCCTTGGGGACCGGAGGAGGGCTGGTGTCTCCTCCCGACCACGTGGGGGCGACCGCCCTGGTTTTGTTGGTGGCCTCGGGTAGGGGGCTTGGAAGCCCAACCCTGTAGGGGCCCGTGGCCACCGCCAGGTGGCGCCCCGGTGCCTGAAGAACCCTGGAGCCCAGCACTTCCGCCACGCCAGGAAGTGCTGGGGGGAAGAAGAATGGGGACACCCGGAGGGCTTCCGGGTGCGCAGCCGGCACTTCCGCCACATGGGGGCGTGTCCAAGGAGGAGTGCCGGGAAGCAGCTGAAGCCCATCCGGGGTGGTATAAAAGGGGCCGCCTCCCTGCATTCGAGAGCGGAAGTCGGGTGGAAGAAGGACGGAGCTGGAGAGAGGACTGGAGGCGGCCAGAAAGGCATTTGGTGACTGTGAGGCCTGGACTTTGGGGAATCGGTGCTGGAGGCACTGGGGTGTGCACTGAAAAAAATGTAAATATTGTACATAGTGTGGTGTGAATAAACATGTGTGCTGGGTGAACTAATGATGTCCGCCTGTCTGTGTCCGGGTCCCGTTCCACAACATATACATATATACATATACTGTACATACATATCTACATATATACATATATATATATATATACACATACATCCACATATATATACATATACATATATATACATATCTACATATATACACACGTACATATACATATATATATATATATATATACACACATACATACATACAGACATATATATATACACACACACATATATAAACATATATATACATATATACATATACATATGAGTATATATACATATATATATACATATCTACATATATACACACACACATTTATATATGTGTGTGTGTGTATATATATTTATGTGTGTGTGTATATATACTGTATTGAAATAGTTTTACTGTCAAATAATGCAAAGAGTACACAACACGTGTTTCGCCCTAATTCTGGGCTCATCAGGCGTACACACTCACTGCACCCCCTCTCGGGAATTGAATGTCGGACGTCAGCACTAGAGGCGAAGCCTCTTGCGTTGCGCCACGCTGTGTGATTCATTTATTTGACAGTATGTATAGCGGGGTAATTACATTAAAGGCATTCGTAGTCTGAATCATCATCTGACTGTATGGGTGGTTACCTACCAGGTAACGCTTGTGGTTGGTCAGCAAGTCGGCTAACATCCATAACATTCAGTTGCGAGAAGCAGATCATAGAATGGTTGTAATAGTTTTACTGTCAAATAATGCAAAGAGTACACGACACGTGTTTCGCCCTAATTCTGGGCTCATCAGGCATACACACTCACTGCACCCCCTCTCAGGAATCGAACCTCGGACGTCAGCGCTAAAGGTGAAGCCTCTTGCGTTGTGCTACGGCGTGTGGTTCGTTTGTTTGACAATATATAGATCGGGGTATATATATATACATATATATATAGCAAAATACCAAGAAGTAGTGTGTTAAAGAAGTTATGAAAAAGAAAAGGGAACATTTTAAAAATAATGTAACATGAATGTCAATGTAATTGTTTTGTGACTGTTATGAGTGTTGCTGTCATCAAGGATTTGATTATCATTATTTCTTTCAATCAGGTTTGTATTTGGAGGATGTGTTGTGTTCAAGTTACATTCCGTTGTAAAGATAAGAGGTTTCATTCATCAATTCCTTTCTTACTGCATCAATAAACAGCTCGTCTTCCTCTTTATCTGAGACATCACACACTGCATGCACGGGTTTTTTTTACACTGTCTTCCTTTAGCTGGACATTGACTTTTTCCACCGTGTGCTTTGTTTCCGCTGTAGCTGCACTTATGAATATGCTTGTATGCATCACTCGCTTCATATTCCTTTGCTGGCTTCTCAATTGTGTAATGCGTTTTTGTTCAGCGCTCTTTGGAGCTCTTGCTTTTTGTCTGCATACTACGTTCACAGTCAGTTCATGTGAGCCGCTCGGAGTACATGCATCGAAGGTTCTCAGCTGTGCTTGTGCTATCTCGTGCGATGTCCACAGCTTTATTTAATGTTAGCTAAGACCCGGCACTTAAAACTTTCTCTCGCAGTTTCACTGAGTTTGTGCCAAACACCACCCTGACCATCTCATCCTCGTTTGCATAAGCACAGTCCTTCACCCGCGAATATTTAGCGGCAGAGTGTTTCTATTGGATTACCACTGACGGACGGCCTTATATGGGTAGGCACTCAATTGCGTGGGAGGCGTGACGATGAGAGATGCAACTCCGCCTCACACAGCGACTGAGCTGCAGGCTATGGCCGTATATATGTACATAAGTAGGTTCCAGTTATGACCGTTACGCGTAGAATTTCGAAATGAAACCTGGCCTAACTTTTGTAAGTGAGCTGTAAGGGATAAGCCTGCCAAATTTCAGCCTTCTACCTACACGGGAAGTTGGAGAATTAGTGATGAGTGAGTGAGTGAGTGAGTGAGTCAGTCAGTCAGTGAGGGCTTTGCCTTTTATTAGTATAGAAGATTACCTTTTCACTTGTGACAATCAACTTTAGTTACCTGTCCTATTACATTTGCTGAACAAATAGGTTCAGCATCATGTTACTCAATTATGTTTAATTCTTTTGTAAGTTGCTTTGGATAAAAGCACCTGCCAAGCAAATAAATGTAAATGTAAATGTAGTAATGATTATGTTTAAAATAATTATGTGTGAAATTTAACATTTTTTCAAGGCTAAAATATTAAATAAGAAATGGATGACGCTTTTCTCAGAAAAGTGTTCTTTTGGTTTAAACTGGATCTGAGAGAGCAGTTCTGTTGACAGATTTGTATTTATCACCCTTAAATCTATAAAGAACACCTAAACTTTGCGATCAGAGATAAAAGCAATTTTTTTCAGGCAGACCAGATCTTTTAATGACTCTTTGAAAACAAAGAATAATTTAGTCACTGTGTGTATGTGTGAGTCTTTAATTATTTTTCATTTTGAATCTGGATGGGTTTATTTTTGGCCTGCGACAGACATACAATTTCCTGCACCACACATACTTCCCTCTTTTATGTACTGTGCCTTGCAACACCGCTTTCATTTTTTTTATTATTCTTTTATTGTAAAAAACTGATAAAATGTTGCATTAGTAGTAGCAGTATAATTTTTGCTTACAAAAGCATTTGGTTTTCAGTTCCAACAAATATTTATGTATAATGGCTATTGAATATTGCGTAATAAGCTAAATGAAAAATATACAGTAATTAAAATAACTTAAAGGGGGACAGCAAGGCTTTTGCATGGGAGAAGATGGCACCTGGGTGTCACGGGATACTGAAAGGCTGCTCTGACAATTAGGGGTGACCTGCACTGGTCAGTTTGGGCATACATGGGGAACCCTGGTAGCATTTCCCGTCACTATGGATGCATTCTTAAGAGGTAAATCTTCTCAAGGTGCTGGAGTGAAAGAGAAGCCAAGCGCAGCTTCTCCAGTCCAGTAGGGTACCACAAGAGAGACAGCAGGCAATCTGATAGCGGGATGGTTCTTCCAGAGGGTGCTAGCTACCATAGTCATATGGGACATCCTTAACCTTAGTGTCATTTCTTCAGGATGTGAGAGAAAACCTAGTAGGACAACCCAAAATTAGTCAGACAGACCTCAGGTGTTAAAGCTGGTGAACCTTGTTCCCAATCTGTTTGCATTTCCTCCAGTCTCCTCTCCTCTTTGGCAGAGTCACAGTTTCCTAATCTTGGAGTATTGGAGATTCACAGAAATGTTTAAAATGTTTAAAACAAGCTTATATGGTCACTACTGCCATGTGCATAGATTACAGTGAAATCAACATGTGCTTATCAGCATGTACCACACTGCCACTCCATGGTGCCACCATGATTAGCGTGTATACTGTATAGGCAAACCTACAGAGGTATGAAATGGCCTTATTTGTACGTGTGGTTGTTAACACAAAATGTGTATGCAGCAGTACACTGATATCATATTTTAGTTTGCTGAGCATAAATGCGGTTAAATTAAAGTTTTCATTGTCGTCCTGTTCATTCCTTTTTATTGCAAATGATTGGTCACCAGTGCCACCTCCTGCAAAAGAAATGAATCACATTGTTAATAGAGTGAAACAGACAAAGGCAATAATCCAAACCTCCAAAATGAAACATTATTGTACTGCCACTCCATAGATCATGTGGAATCTTACTTAATAAGGTTCACTTACTTTAACAACTTGTATGTACAAATTATATTCAGTCAGTCATGCATCAGTTTTACAAATTTATAATAACAACTCTTTATCAATGGTACCCCAAGATGGAAAACTACATGCAGAGACAAATTTAGACTGCATTGTGGATGGAACAATTGGAAGAAAGTATCAGGAGTATAGCGTGATTGAAGAGTTAAGGTGAAGGTTAAAGGTGAGGTTTTTAAAACATTCATAAGACCAACAATGATATGTGGAGCTGGAAAGGGAGCACAAAAGAAGTTAGATGTGGCAGAAATGAGAATGTTAAGATGAATGTATGGAGTTACAAAAAAGAGCAGAATTAGAAATGAGGCAATCAGAGATATCTAAGAAAGTAAAGGAAAAGAGGTGGAAGAGGTATGGACAGTTGATGAGGAGAAACAATGAATAAGTGGACAAAAGGGTGATGAGAATGGAAGTACAGGGGAAGAGAAAGGGAAGAAGGCAAAAATGGATGGCTGAAGTAAAAGAAGATCTGAAAGAAAAGCGTCTGACTGGCGAGGAAGTGCAGAGCTGAGCTGTTTGGAGAAGGTTGAACAAGCACATCAACCCCAGATAGAAGAGAGCAAAAATGAAGAATAATTCTTTATGTATTTATTTGTGTAAAGTGGTTTAATGAATATGTTAGGTGGCAGAGGTTGAGTTTTTCATTAATTTAGGCAACATTTTTAAATGAAAATGATTTCTATCCACACTAGCATTTTCACATTATTTACAAAACGCCCCCATCCACACTAAAACAACTAAAAACACAAATGACATAGATGTTTGCCTACACTGGGCATGTCTGTTCTGGCAGAAATGTCCTTGAAAGGATGGTAACACCACCTACCACAAGATTTATAGCCAAATTGCAGGAACCAGTAAATTATTTGCATTTTAGTGCATGTACGCAGCATTCAAACTGTACAAAACAGAATGTCGATGCATAAAGAGGTGTGAATGAATGAAAATTGGAAGATGTCATGCACAGTGTCAGAAACCAGTGGGATGCTGGTAGACCCATTTACAGGATAATAAAGTCTACATAAAACATAAACCCTAAAGTTCAGCAACACAGCAAGCAACTCTTCTGTGCCTGCCATGTGGGAACATGATGCTCTTCTGTAAAGACTAACCAATCAATGTAATGAGCAGCATCCAATCAGGGAGGGGCCATGTAATAAGTATGAACAAATCAGAGCGCGGTTAAAGTCTGTGTTTTCAAAAGTTTACATTTTCACCCATCCACACTGTAACTCTGAGCAAGTATTTTCAGAAATATACTGTACATCTCTGGAGAGCGCTTTCAAAGCGTGTCTCTGTTTGAGGGAGTTAACACTGAGGTAGTGTCGATGAAAATGGAGACTAATATCTGAAGAAATTACAGTGGCATAGATGTAGCCTTCTTCAAGCAAAGCTCTGAAATACTGAAAGCAAAACACAATGCAGGATCAGAATTAGCAATGAGTAAAATATATCAAATATATCATCAATAATTGATTTTACTGAACTGCAATGTTAAAATATTTAGGTAAGATAAACATATGTTTCAAATACTGAGCTCAGTTTACAGTGGGCAACCAGACACAAAAAGAAGGAAATGATCTATATTTATAGATGAAATGCTAAAGCTTAGACAAGATACTTAATGTGGAGAATGGAAGGGAGCGAGAGAAAGGGAGATTGAATGTGGGAATGTTTTCAAAAATAATGACAGGAATAGCTTTATTATTGAATACACTTTCTAGAAAGTGCAGTAAACAAAAAAAAAAAAAAAGAAATGAAATCAATATTTGGACCTAGTGACCACTCTTTACCTTTCTCTTCTCTGAAGGTCCTCAGTTGTTTGATTTTAATTATGTTTTGTGAAGAATTTGCCCCAGTTCCACTGCAGACTTTGGCTATTATTATTATTATTATTATTATTATT
>JANRMT010062791.1:148454748-148552420 GCA_026402145.1 Polypterus bichir lapradei | reverse complement strand
GTGTACTAAAATGTAAAAAATAAGTCTCTCATACATCACTTGTAAAATAAAAGCGTGTGTGCTTTTCATCAATCAACATTCAAAAAACACTTCTTAAAATCTTAGCAAAAGTGCCCACCTTTTATTTTACGAGTGATGTATGAGAAACTTATTTTTTACTTTTTAGTACACTTTTTAACTTAATGTAAGTGTGGCTTTTAAAAAATGTTTTTTATATATATATATTTTACTTGTAATCCCCCATTGGCTCAAAAAGTTGAGATCAGGGCTATGTGGTAAGTATAATATCTGTGGCAGGACTCCCTGTTCCTCTTTTTATGATTTTGAGCAAGTGTGTTGGGGTCATTGTCATGCTGCAGAATGAAGTTGGGACTGATCAGTCACCTCATGCATGATGGATAAGAATCTGCATGTACTTCTCAGCAGTGAGGGAGCTAACAAATCTGATCAAATGATGAAGTCTTGTTTATTCTGTGCTCAGTTTTTTATATGAACTCTTTCAGGGTGGGAGTCGACTTCTGTCGACACATTCGATTAAGGCAGATATTGACATTAGTCGACATCCAGGGGCAGAAGGCGGTAATCAGCTGTAAACATTAACAAAACCCACTGTTACATTATAGTTCAGCTCTATTTGTTAGCAGTATACTGCTTCTAGTATTCATTACACAGGTGCTGCTGTTTTAGGCGTCTGTTGCTGCATACTGTGACTGTCAGCTGTGCAAAGATGGCTTAACAGATGTCTGAAACAGCAGCACTAGTGTAACACATACTAGAAGCAGTGTGATGTGGCAATGCACACCATTGGCTGCTTCTGACATTAACATAACTTGCAGGACTATGCTGTGTAATAGGTATGTCAGTCAGTCAGTCAGTCAGTGAATTCACATAATGTTGAACCTCATGGAACATAAAACACAGTAGCATTTGTTATAATTATTTAATGTTGACTTATGTGTGAAATCATTGTTTTGTGTGCTATTCAGAGTTTTTTGGAAAAAATGTTCAGCCTTGGGCCAAAAGAAAAAAAATAATAATCATAGCATTCAAAGAGCTAAAGTAGCTTTAACTTATGTGCTTTTAGTCAAGTAATAGCAGCAAAGACTAATTCCAATGTAAAATTTACAATTGAAACAAGACATCTGTAAAAAAATCTTTGCCCACCTAATGGTGACAGGTCATCCCAGACCACCTCCATTCTTGACTTACCATTTCTTGGCCTTTCTGACAAAGCTGGACCGCCTTACAGCAATACACTGCCACTGCAATACTGATTGCTGTGCCCACTAGGAACAGGAACGCCGACTCATCGAAAATAATTATCTTTATAGTCTGTAATTATAAAGAGAGACAAATTATTGAATTTAAAGAGTAACATGAGATTGTGCCCCACCAAAGTCAGCCCTCCTGAAATGAAGGTCCCTGTCATGCCCCAGAGTCCCTATCATAGGCTTTAGCAAGACATGAAGTATCAGGACTGAGAGTCAGTGGGACAATAAGGTAGACAGACACAGCTGATTTAACAACTAAAAAGGTGTACTGCATTTATTGAAGAAAGAAAAAAAGGCACACTAAAACTGCAATGATGAATTAAGATGAAAAAAGACAAAAAATTCTAAAAACTGCATTTAACACATGGCACACACCAAAAATTGATGTTCCAATATATATATATATATATATATATATATATATATATATATATATATATATATATATATATATATATAAAAATATACTGTATATATATCTCCATTATAAAAAAAAATCCTGGAGAGAAACAGTATGGCGATGAGACATAATCTTTATGTTAAGATCACGGAAGACACTTAAAAGACCTGCTAGACTAAAGAGATTGGCCACGGAGCATCTCGTGGGGACCTTAAACATGAGACTTTGCGCCAAGAGATTGACCCAGGACCGTCTCACGATGGAGCAGAACATGAGATTCTTGCAAGACACGCCCTACTTACAACCAAATAACACACTCAGTCACACACTCAGTCGTGTTTTGGCTTTGAGCACACACAGATCCAGGGCTCTCAGTGCACATAAAGTGTATAAGGACAATACGTTATAAATGAAATGTAGATGACTAAGCGAAGAAGAAAGCAGCGCGGAGAAAACAGACTCAAAAGCACTGGAGGGACAAAAAAGAAAAAGAATAATCTAGGTGCAAATTCAGAAAATAAGGAAAGTAATTATCAGCCCAGAACAAGTAAAACTGAAAAAAAAGCACATCCAATCCGGACATTGCAGAGCAGCTTAGAGATTATGAAAGCAGTGGAATTCGAAAGGCTCAAAAAAAAAAGTTGGCTCGATACACATGTGGAGAAAGTTAAAGAATATGAAAGTAGGAAAATTAGAAAGTATAAAATAAAGAAAGTAAAGATCGCAGGAGCGCAAACAAATGGAAATTATTACTCGAGCAAGGGAAAGTAATCACCACAGTCAAGGTGTCATTGGAAAAAAAAGCAGGAGAAAGCGAGGTCAGAAATAAAAGGCAGAGTAGAAAACAAAGTAAAACGTCATAAAGAGGTTAAAAAACAAGGGGGCCAAACACATGCAAAGCAGGTTAGAGATAATGAAAACTGGAATTCAAAAGACTCAAAAAAAACATAGGCGTGAAACAGATGCAGAGCAAGATACAGAATATAAAAGCAGAAAAAAACAACAGTGTCAAAACAAAGAAAGTAAAGATCACATTAGCGCAAAGAAAGAGAAATTATTACTCGGAGAAATAACGAAAAGGCGAATAGAGATCAAATGTATGGACATAGGTGATATGTCAGAAGTATGTAAATATTGTAAGGCTTTGAAGTTTAAGTCAGACAATTTCAAAAACGGAGTTTACCTCACATGCATTTATTGGTTACTTTGCAAAAAAAATTATTAACTGCTGATGATGTAGGTCGCATTGTCTGTGCTGGAATTCCAAACAGAGAAACCTATCCTGAATTATGAGTACAAAGTCATTAAACACATGTCTCACTATCCTCATTAAAAAGATTCAGCATGTTGGGACTCAAAAGATTCCAAATATTGTTTTTACAGAAGTTCTGAAATAAAAGTGAAACTAATGAAATAGCAACAATTCAAAGAAAAAAAAAAATCTTAAAAGTGTGTATCCGGAAAAACAAACACAGGGGTTGGCGAACAAAGCGAGCAGGGGGCAAAGCCCCCTAGTATATATGGGCAGCACGGTGGCGCAGTGGTTAGCGCTGCTGCCTCGCAGTTAGGAGACCTAATGTATATATACTAGGGGGTTCTGCCCCCTCCTTGCTTTGCTCGCCAATCCCCGGGCAGGTGCTACGCTCTAGCCACTTCGCAGATCTGCCGCTCGCGTATGTGGAAGCTGATGTACAATTTAAACAGATTGTTATTTTCATGGGAATTGTTGCATATGCATAAGAGAACTAACTATTTTACATTAGAGCGAGTAATTAACCATAGTAAAAAATAGTAAAACATAATAAATTGAAAGAAAATTATGTTTCATGTTGCATTATAGGTATTCGTTGCATTACACATTTTCGTTCTGTTTGGCTTTGAAATTAACATGCAAATACTTTTTAAACTTACACTTTTACTATAAAACTTCGGTAAAAACAATTTTTGGAATTAACTTTTCTTCAATATCGCATTGAATTTTGATTCCGTGTTTGGACTTACTTCGTGACAACGCAACGTATAAATGCCTGTGAGTGAATATCGTTTCTTTCTCTCTAATAAGTAAACAGACCTTGAAATGAACTTCATCCCATCACACACATAACAGCGAGCTGTTTGACCTAACTCCTATATGAATTATGGACCAGTCCAGTGCCTGAGGTCCTCTGAGTGATAGGGGACTAGTGGAGGCTTAAGCCCAAGGAAATTGTACTGCAATGTATAGTTTATATAGACAGACCCAATTAATCATGTGCAATTCACTGCAGGCACAATATAAAATAACTGAGGAAAACTGATCTGTCCCTGGATCCTTCAGCCCATTCAGTATCTTCTGTACACCCAGGGCGTGGGTCCCTGGCAGGGAAGACATTCCCCCTAAACACGAGAGCACCTGAAGACCAGCCCATCCATAGGTCATCTCCTGCAAATACTGTATAAACGGTATTGCTGAATATGAGGCTGTTGCTGCCCGACATTAAAGAAACTGGTTCCCATTCAGGTGCTGTTCTTGCCTTCTGCTCAAAGATTTCTGGAACAGGCAAAATGGAGGGATATGAGCCAACTGATGAATAATAGCAACATTTAAAATAGATTTGAATACCAAGCCCCTCCAGCAGCTTAGACAACCACTTCTGTTCTTATTATTCTTTACAGCCTTTCGTATATTTATAGACTACAAAGTACATCTGCAGATTCAAATAATTTATATTTTTATATAATTTAATTTTTTTTTGCAAGCAAAATTATTTGAAGTAAGAAAAAGTGTCTGACTGCACAGGATGTGCAGGACCCAGCTGTATGAAGAACATTTATGAAGCACATCAGCCCTACAAAGAAATGGGAAAAGATGAAGAAGAAGACGTCTGTTAACATTAGGGAAAACTTTATAAGAATCCTGCATGGCAATTATAGGCCAATCCAGTGCAATATAGTAATGTAAAATAAAAATAGGCAATGAATGCTAAGCATTAAAGAAACTTGACCATGTTTGAAAGTGTAAGTGATTGAAGCCTCTCACTGTTCTCATTTAAGCAGACCTCCTTTGGCAATTGAGATATTTCGTAATATCAACAATAAATAATGGATCAAAAAAGATGCTGTTGATTCCAAACGGGAAACTGTAAAGGATGGAAAGACAGGAGAAGCAGTTTTGCTTCCAAGAGTTCCTACTATTTCAGGAAATGATTGGATGTTAATAACAAATTCATTGTAGATCAAATATATTGCTATGACATGAGTATGGTCCATCTCTGTCAATGTAGAGTGGATCCCAACTCATCAGTCTCTGAACACCTTTGAGGTACTGGAGGTAAAACTGAAAAAGTCTCTGTGAACAAAGGAAGAACACGCAAGCTCTATGCAGACAATGACATGGCCAGAATTTGAACTCCGACTCCCACCATGCCCCTGTGCTTCCCAGGTTTAGAATTTTTATGAGCTGTGCAGATGGCAGTGTTACACAGATGCAGTCACAGTCTTAGTACAATACAAAGATGATATGCTTACCATTGCCTCTTGGCACTGAACATTCTCCAGTAAATCTGTGCCATTCTCCATTGTACAATTCCACAAGTCAGATGACATGTATCTTTCTTCATAGATTAATGTAAAGAAGGCCCCTGCGGTGGCTGCCATGATGTCCATAGCCATGCAAGCTTTGATCTGAGGAGTCAAATGCAGAAAACTCAACAAATGATTTTTATTTTGGGAAGTAGCTTTTAAATCAGCGGATACCAGAACGTCCTTCCCTGAATGCCTCTGAGATATACTAGAGGACCAAAGAGTATGTATGTAATCTATAAGAACATATCACCATTTCATTGATGAAATGTTTTTGTTCCTTTTGAAAAAGCAATAATGGACTTACCAGAGCAGGAGAAAGCTTTTTTTGTGCAATGATTGCCAAAATTCCGCAAATAGTCAGCTGAAAAAGGAAAAATTAACTTTCATTATTTTTGCACAAGAAGCATTGTTCTGTGAAAAGTTCATTCAAGGCAACCATTTTAGTCTACTAAAAGGCATATTTATTTTTCTCTTGAACTGAAAAAGCAAATATCTTGCCCAGGCTTAGTTGATGCCTTGTACCCAATGTTGCCAGTATAGCCTAGTGTCACCTATGACTCTCAATTGGACTAAGTAGTGACACCTAAGGGATCACTCGGGGTAGAGCCCCTACTAATTCACATTCTCGTATGGAAAGGCTGGTTGTGAAGCCAGTGAGTCTAAACTGAATGCTTATCCACCCTAGAAGAAGATTTTTCCATGGGCATGATGGTAAAGCGGCCTGCGGTGTAATCCAAAGGTTCTGAGTTCTCATCCTACTGCAATACAGTCAGGTCCCTAAGTATTTCAACAGTGACACAATCGTCATAATTTTGGATCTGTACCCGACCATGATGGATTTGAAACAAAGTAATTAAGATGTGATTGAAGTGTAGACCTTCAGCTTTAACTCAAGGGGTTTAACAAAAACACTGTATGAGCTGTTTAGAAAAGACAGACATTTTTATACATCGCCCCCCCCTTTTATCAGGAGCTCAAAGGAATTTGGACAAACTAACATAATCATAAATGTAATGATCATTTTCAATAATTGGTTGAAAATCCTTTACAGTCAATAACTGCCTGAAGTCTGAACACTTAGCCATATCCAAGTGCTGGGTTTCCACCATAGTGATACTTTGGCAGGCCTTTACTGCATCTGTCCTCAACTCCTTCTTATTCATTGGACTTTCTGATGTCAGCTTCGTCTTCAGCAAGTGAAATGCATGTCCAGTTAGATGGAGGTCAGTTGAATGACTTGGTCATTGAAGAAGAGTCCATTACTTTGCATTGAAAAACACTTGGTTTGCTTTCACAGTATGTTTTGGCTTGTTGTCCATCTGTACTTTGAAGCATCGTTCTATCAGTTTTACATCATTTGGCTGAATCTGAGCAGATAGTATAGCCCTGTAGACTCCATTCATCCTGCTACTTCTACCAGCAGTCATATCTATACTAATAAAAGGCAAAGCCCTCACTCACTCACTCACTCACTCACTGACTCACTCATCACTAATTCTCCAACTTCCCGTGTAAGTAGATGGCTGAAATTTGGCAGGCTCATTCCTTACAGCTTACTTACAAAAGTTAGACAGGTTTCATTTCGAAATTCTACGCGTAACGGTCATAACTGGAACCTACTTATGTACATATATACGGCCATAGTCTGCAGCTCGGTAGCCGTGTGAGGCGGAGTTGCGTCCCTCATCATCACGCCTCCCACGTAAGTGAGTGCCTGCCCATATAAGGCCGTCCATCAGCGGCAATCCAATAAAAACACTCTGCCGCTAAATATTCGTGGGTGAAGGACTGTGCTTATGTAGACGAAGATGAGATGGTCAGGGTGGTGTTTGGCACAAACTCAGCGAAACTGCGAGAGAAACTTTTAAGTGCCGGGTCTTAGCTAACATTAAATAAAGTCGTGGACATCGCACGAGATAGCACAAGCACAGCTGAGAACCTTCGATGCATGTACTCCGAGTGGCTCACATGAACTGACTGTGAACGCAGTACGCAGACAAAAAGCAAGAGCTCCAAAGAGCGCTGAACAAAAACGCATTACACAATTGAGAAGGCAGCAAAAGAATATGAAGCGAGTGACGCATACAAGCATATTCATAAGTGCAGCTACAGCGGAAACAAAGCACACGGTGGAAAAAGTCAATGTCCAGCTAAAGGAAGACAGTGTAAAAAAAAACCTGTGCATGCAGTGTGTGATGTCTCAGATAAAGAGGAAGACGAGCTGTTTATTGATGCAGTAAGAAAGGAATCGGTGAATGAAACCTGATATCTTTACAACTGTTGACAAACACGGAATGTAACTTGAATACAACACATCCTCCAAATACGAACCTGATTGAAAGAAATAATGATAATCAATTCCTTGATGACAGCAAGACTCATAACAGTCACAAAACAATTACATTGACAATCATGTTACGTTATTTTTAAAATGTTCCCTTTTCTTTTTCATAACTTCTTTAACACACTACTTCTCCGCTGTGAAGCGTGGGTATTTTGCTATATATATATATATACCCCAATCTACATACTATCAAATAAATTAACCACACGCTGTGGTGCAACAAAAGAGGCTTCACCTTTAGCGCTGACGTCCGAGGTTCGATTCCCGAGAGGGGATGCAGTGCGTGTGTACGCCTGATGAGCCCAGAATTAGGGCGAAACACGTGTCGTGTACTCTTTGCATTATTTGACAGTAAAACTATTTCAATATATATATATATATACACACATATATACATATACATATATATCTACATATATATATATATATATACACATGCACACATACACATATATATATATACACATGTGTGTATATATGTGGATGTATGTGTGTATATATATATATGTAGATATATATGTATATGTATATATGTGTGTGTATATACAGGTATATGTATGTGTGTGTATGTATGTATGTGTGTATATATGTAGATATGTATGTATATGTATATATGTATTATATATGTATATATATGTGTATATGTATGTATGTATATGTATATATGTATATGTATATGTGTATATGTATATATATATGTTTATATATGTGTGTGTGTGTATATGTATATATATATATATATATATATATATATATATATATATATATATATATATATATGACAGCAACACTCATAATAGTGACAAAACAATTATATTGACAATCATGTTACGTTATATTTAAAATGTTTTCTTTTCTTTTTCATTACTTCTTTAACACACTTCTTCTCCGCTGCGAAGTGTGGGTATTTTGCTATTCATCAATAAACACTAGTGACTGATGGCCATTCACAGCCATGCATGATCATGCCATAAAACTGCTTCCACCATGTTTCACAGATGATGTGGTATTCATCAGATCATGAGCTGTTTCTTCTCTTCTCCATACTCTTCTCTTTTGAAACATTCTGGTATGTATTGATCTTAGTTTCCTTTGTTCAAAGAAAAATATTTCAGAACTGAGCAGGCTTTTAAAAATGTTTCCTGGCAAAGTTTAATCTGTCCTTCCAATGCTTGAGGTTTACCAGTAGTTTTTACTTTATTGTTAAGCCCTCTGTTTTCACTTTCATGACGTTTTCTCTTGATTGTAGACTTTGGCAATGATAGAGTGTTCTTGGTTTGGCTAAATGTTGTGAAGGGGTTCTTCTTCTTAACCAAGGTCAGAATTCTGCCATCATTCCGCTCAGTTGTCTTCTGTGGTTTTCCAGACCTTCTGGTGTTGCTGATTTCACCAGTGTGTCCCTTATTTTTAGGAATGTGTCGGATGGTTGATTTGACCACATCTCGTGTTTCTGCCATCTCTATAAAGGGTTTGTTTTGTTCTCTAAGCTTAATGATGGCCTGTTTTTACTTGCATGGGCAGCTCTTTGGACCTCATATTAAGAGTTCACATTGACAGTTTCCAAATGTAAAATCTACACTTGGAATCAATTCCAGACATTTTACCTGCTCAATAGTTACTGAGATAATGAGAGAACTGCCCCTGGAAATCGGTTGGGGGGCATGCAGAAAAATGATTGTCACTCCTAAATGGCTCATATGATATTTTTGGTAAACCCCTTAAATTAAATCCACTGTGGTGATGTACAGAGCCAAAATTATGAAAATTGTGTCACTGTTCAAATACTTGTGGACCTGACTGTAGTCTCAGGGGAGCTAAGAGGGGTAATCTGAATGGGGGAAACACAGCAGAGACTGGGAGAGAGCCTGCCAACGCAGAAGTGGCCCCCTCACAGTTTACTTACACGAAGCTCCCCTTAAGAAAAGCTGAAGGAGCATTTGCTTCTAACTTGAGGCCCTTGGTTTGCAGCCAGCTTTTACCTGTCAGGAGGACATGAAACAGAGAAAGAAGAGACGCTGAGAGATTCCTTGCAAGTGACAAGTGGGTTGGAGAATGTTGCTTTATGTTATGTTAAACAAATAAAGAATTTAGAATTCACGGATGGTCCCTTTTCATATCTGAGTTGATCCCACATTTGCCTTCCAAGGTGTCTGAGAAGTAGTCTTGAAATGCTGGCCTAATTTGATTCTTCCTTACAGCTATGAACAGGAACATTAGGAAAAAAGTTGCCTGTTCTGGTAAATTGTGATTATTGTCGTGACATTCAGACAGTTTGCTTATAAGCTGGTCTAAACAACATGAACCCATTAATCCATCCTGTCTTGCATCAATGGTACAGGCTGGCGGTGGTAGTTTAATGATATAGGAAATAATTTTGGTACACAATGACCATCAGAGTGTCATTTGCAATCTACAGCATACCTAAGCAATGTTGCTGATCATTTTCATCCCATAAGGTCCGCAGTCTACCTTTTTTCAAATAATCATCTGATTCATTCAATGAATAAGAGAGTGACGACTTTAGTTTGCTCCAAATATCCACACATTTCCCAGATCTCAATCCATTTAAGTGAAACAGGAAGTTTATAGCATGAATGCGTGATGTTTGAGGCCCAGACCCTCTCATTCAGACAAGTATCCCCCCTCAACATGAATACCTAATAATAATGAATTCAATAAAATTACTATTGATAAAATATGAAACAAAAATGCAACAAGTTCCTGGACAGCAATGAAGTGTGGTTTCAAATATTAGAGAGATTCAGTTTTCAGACTTATCAAGTTCAACTCTTCTGTTGGCAAGTGAAGTGGTTTAACATCTGCCTTTGTATGTGTGTATGCTTTAGATTAAGTGCACATTCACTTTATCTAAAGTGAAGTGTTTAGATAGCTAAACTTCTAGCCGACAGTGCATTATTTTAGTCGTCTTATAAACTACATGTAGATGTAGGATGACATATTATTCTTGAGCTTTTATGCCTGCATCTATTTTTTATTTTTAAATTTCACTTTATTTAGTGATCTTCTTTTTCACAGAATGGTATATTGAGTACCATTATATGTTTTCCTGTGCACATGAACCCATACCCTTATGGGGGCCAATTGAATGTGCTGACTTTCATTTTCCAGAAGTATACATTTAACAATATTTTAGCAAAAAATAAATTTTCTTTGAACACTGTACATATACAATTGGATAACTGGCATGTGGATTATGACACAAATGTAACTTCGGATGTTTTTCATGAACATTTTAATATATCAGATAAGAAATTTTCTATGAATTATAATCCCAACTAGGTCATTATCAATTTTAACTGAATCTTACCAAAATGCCCAGAATTCCATGGATGACAAAGAGGTTAACTATAATTCCAATAGAAAGGAGAAAGCCGTAGCCAGCCACAAATATTCCCGTCATGATCTGAACAATCTGTAATGAAAAAATAAATAAATAAATAACCAGAGAAATTACCTGCAATGACTGTGAAACAAGACCACACAGAGTTAAATGAAAGGGTAATGACAATCCAGATCAATACACACTCCCAAAGTAATCATACCTACTACACTGTTAGAAACATTTACCCATATCTCCTCAGTGTTCTGTATTTAATCTCTGTCCAGGTAAATGTTGATATAATTATGCCATAATTATGCCACATCTCTTGCATTTTATAACATTCATTTTGAGAAGAACTGAGAGGAACTGCTATGCCAGAGTTTTGTATTTAAATTGCAGGTCAGCATTTATACTATTAAAGATAATCACACTGTTTTCCTTGGGACTCTCTGGATTTTGGACTTTCTAAGTGGCAGACCTCAGCACATGCAAACTGGCAGCATCATTTACCCCTGGGATGATCCTCCACACACCCCTCCTGAGCTCCATTTTGTACTGCTGGTTCACCTCCATATGCATGACCAGATAAATCTCTGACTTCATAATTTGCTGATGATGCCACCATGATAGGCCTGATTACCAAAAATGATGAGGCCATTCTCACTTTCACTAGCAGATTTAGAGAGTTTCTTTCAAAAGGTCATAAGGTTACAGAATCAGCCAATCATAATAAAAAATAGAGTAAATGTTCTTTCATATATGTTGTTATGATTTAGGCCTTAAATAATCAAAGGGATCAAGACTTAAACACTCAAAAAGGCCTGCGGCCTAAACATTTAGAAACCACCTAAGTTCTCAAAGCCCAAAGGTCCATTAAAATGAATAAAGTTCAAGAAAAAGATACATGATAACATTCAAGCAAAATAGCCCATAGGACAACAAGAGTGGAATCACCAAATGGAATCAAACAATAAAAGCAAGGAGTTAGTTAAAAAAACAGCATGCAACAACTTCTTCTTTTCTGATTTTGAAGGTTGGCAGACCAGCTTTCAAGTGTATTCCCACCACCTACTGAACTGGAGTTTGAGGAGAAGACCTACCATTTTGCTGACTTCAATTACATTGTGCAATCTTGTTTGTTTCAAAAATATACAGCCTGGCTTGTGAAATCGCCTACAGCCTTGTTCATATCCTAACAAAGTATTCATTGCGGTGTTACTCTGCCCCACTATCTATTTCCTCTCTTCCTCATATCTTAGTAATAGAGGTAGCCTGGTGAAGATTTAGTACAAAGATTGAAAAAATTGAGTGTTGTTTGATGTGGAAAAAAATGAGTTTAAATTATTTTAGCACAAAACTGCAGCATACCTAAGAAAGCGTGAAAAAAGTGAAGGGCTTGAAATACTTTCTGAACCCACTGTGTGTTACATTCTGGGTATGTGCTTTTGCTTTGAGTGTTTAGTTGATTTTGTTTTAATGTCACTATTTGGAGGAGATAAGCAAGTATGACTGTCATTGTGTGATATACACAACAATAAACTTGAAGTCTGTTTTTCACTTGTCCAAGTTGAATGGGCTCAAAACCTCTATAGAATCACATAGCAACAAAAACGGTAAATAAAGAGAATTACAAATCAGCAAATCAGCAGAGCATACAGCAACAGTAAAGCAAGAAATCTACAGTAGTGGCCAAAAGTTTTGGCAGTGACACAAATGTTTTGTTTTGCAAAATTTGCGGCTTCAGTTTTTGTGGTGGCAATTCACATTGTATTTATATTATTGTGCAGAGTTATCAGATGCATATTAATTAATTGCAAAGAGCTTTATTAACATTAAAAAAGTTAACTTTATCTCAAAAACCCATTTTCACTTATTCTGGCTCTGGAACAAAAAGATCATGTGGTGGGCTGGCGCCCTGCCGGGGTTTGTTTCCTGCCTTGCTCCCTGTGTTGGCTGGGATTGGCTCCAGTAGACCCCTCTGACCCTGTAGTTAGGATATAGCGGGTTGGATAATGGATGGATTGATGGACTAAAAGATCAGCTAAAAGTGTCCAGCAAGCGCCAGGACCATCTCCTCCTGAAGAGTCAGCTACAGAATCATGTTGCCACCAGTGCAGAGTTTGCTCAGTATTGGCAGCAGGTGGGTATGGGCGCATCTGCATGCACAGTGATGCAAAGACTTTTAGACAATGGCCTTGTGGCAAGAAGGGCAACAAAGAAGCCGCTTCTCCCTAAGAAGATCATGAAGGACAGACTGAAATTCTGCAGGAAGTACAAGGATTGGACAGCAGAAGACTGGTGCAAGGTTATTTTTTTGGATGAAAACTGTTTGGGACATCTGGAAAATCGATTGTCCAGAGAAGGAAAAGGTGAACTCTACCATGTGTCCTGTGTCGTGCCAACAGTGAAGCATCCTGAGACAATCCATGTAAGAGGTTGCTTTGCATTCAAGGGAGTGGACCCACTCACAGTTCTGCTCAAGAACACCGCCATTAATAAAAATGATATTAAAATGTTCTCCAAGAGCAACTTCTCCCAACAATCCAGGTGCAGTTTGGTGATGATCTCTGTATTTTCCAGCATGACGGAGCACCATGTCACAAGGTAAAAGTTCTAACAAAGTGGCTCGGAGATCGTAACATTAAAAGTTTGGACCTGTGGCCAGGAAACTCCCCAGATCTTAATCCCATTGAGAACCTGAGGTCAGTTCTCAAAAAGCAGGTGGACAAGCAGAAGCCCACAAATTGTGATCAACTTCATGAACTAAAAAGACAAGAATGAATCACCGCCGGTCAGGATTTGGCCCAGAAGCTGATATCCAGCATGTCAGAGAGAACTGCAGAAGTTATGAAGAAGAATGGTCAACACTGTAAATATTGACTCTTCACATAAATTTGATGCATTTGCCAAATAAAGCCTTTGAAGCATATGGAATGTTTATAATTGTCCTTCAGTATACCATAGAAGCATGTAAAAAAATAATCTGAAAATACAGAAGCAGCAAAGTTTGCAAAACTCAACATTTGTGTCATAGCCAAAATGTTTGGCCACTCAGTGACGTGTGGTGAGGTTCATGGCTGGTGAGGCACTGACTCCTTCTGAGTCAGATTTACAAATATATGAACCCAAAAGAGTAGCTTATTCATGAATCAATTGGCAGCCAGCATTCACATTGACTACTGGTTATGTTTCATATCTCATCAGCATTCTTTACGCACACATAGGTAAGGTAGATATTTGGCTAAGAAAGAAGTTACATTTATAGCAGCAAGAGAGAGCGGAGAGCTGTGCACCCTCCATGTCTTCTAAATTTGCTGTTGCAATTCTACAATTCATACTCATTCAATACAAATGAAAGTATAGAGTGATGTACAAAAAAAAAAAACATTTTTACCTTAATTGGAATATTTAGTTGTTTTTAAAAGCTTTTTAAATCTGATGTTTTAATCAATTTTAATACAGATTGTTCAACAAAAGGATAACAAGAAAAAAAATAATATTTTATATATATTAGTCTGATTCAATTTTTTCTAAAATTGAAAACCATTTATGGTTTTACCTTTATTTGTAAATGAAGTCTATGTGCCTATCCTTCTCCATGAAAATCTCAGTCACTTTCTTGTAAAAGACCTCCTTATCTTCCTTTAGTTACAAAAATCTTAATCTTACATTTTGGCAGTCAGTCAGAACAAAAAATAAAAACAAACAGACCGCTGCAGGCACTTGACTTTGTGATATCTCTAACTTATTGGCGCGTAGAGCCTCTGTGTAGAAGAACAGCAGCAACAAGAACCTGTTTGGCTCACATGCGCCCCCTTTGGTACGGCACGGTACTGTCTGCCTCACCTTGTGCCTTCTCACTGCAGTTTTATGTCCGATCGGCGAGACTAAATATGTCACACACATTCATTAAAGGTATTAACCAGACTGTGGAAAGTCAGGGTGTATAATAAACGTGTCTGCAAACATTATATTGGTGACATACAGAAAGACAGCAACAGGCACCTGCCAATTGCATGCATAAACCCAGTGTGTGTGAGGGAGAGCGCAGTCTGAGGTGAGGTGAGGCTCGTCGCTGCTGGACCTCACGTTCCTCCTCTGTATTTGAACAGGAAATGCGTTTATTCAGCGAGTTTCACTATAAAAATTATTGGAATCATACAGAAAACAAATTTATAGCACAGACCAGTGGACAAATTTATTTTATGCTATCATTATTAGTTTTTTTTACTTTTCATGATGACAGGCTCTGCCTCTCCTGATTTCACGTCCTTGAGGCCACTATAATACCTAAATCCTGAACTTAGACAGAAACAAACCTAAAAGGAAATGGCCGAGATAATTATGAGCTCCCCTGCAGATTTCCACAGGCCTTCTTATTCATTATTTGACTGCTGAAAGCAGAAACGGGTAAGAGAGGATTAGGCTCAGTCTACACCAGTGGTACCAAACCTGTTCTATGCCGCACACCAATGGAAAATTTTGATTTATGTTCACACCCCCTACAAAAGGAGAAGAAGAAATCAAATTTGTACTTTTTGAACGGCAAACTGAACCACATAGCATACAATAGCACTATTGTGAACAAACTGAATTAAAAAAAATATATCTTTTAACTCCATCCATACAAATTAAATATAAATTGAACAGTTTACCATTATAAATGCCAACAGTCTTGTACAGTGAAGCTTATACTTTCAATTGATAATCTGGGGGTTGGGGTGTCCCACAAAGCATCAAGGAGGAAATGACACACACTCAATGATCGAGTGGTTTGGGGCATCTGAGACCCGTGTGAAGCAATGGGTGCCGGCGCACCACTGAGCACTTAAACTCAGTCAATGAGGTTTGTCTCCCAATAACACCAGCACTGCAGTTCAAAAACAGATGCACCGCACAGTGAAAATTGCTGCGCTACTACCAGGACTGCCAGCAGGAGAGATGGGCTGAGTGTAAGAAGCAGGTATTATATCCAATTCGGTCCCCATTGCCCCCCTCTGGCAAAAATTTCAATCAAACCTCAAAATCAATGATGTTTCATAAACAGGGCTTGCACAGAAATCAATAGTAGACCTGACCCTTCTCTACAGATCATTGCAAAACCCAATTCCATTCTCTTAAAAAAAGTTATCACCTTCATGAATGCTCTGCTAGCACCAAGGAACCCATGAGAATGCATATTTCTGTGGCTCATTCACTGGTGAGAATTGCACGTGTAATGCTTGATTCTTTTCATATCATAGAACAGGAGCACAAACTAATAAATGACCTACAAGTGATGGCAGACTGCAAAACCCCGATTCAACCACTATAAAGTTGGACAACACACCTCATTCAATTTTAGGGAATCACAAAGAAAGCCTTTTTCTTTGTCACACCCCCAGAAATGCCATCTCCCACTCCTTGGGGGTACAGGCATCCCAAGTTTGGGAGCCCCAGGTCTACACTAATATGGATACATTTGGAAACACTGTCTTCATTTTGAATGTTTTCCATCTTCACTTGTGTTTTCTGATCATTTTCTGAAAGTCCGACATCCATACTGAAATGGCCCTAAACTCATAAATCTTGCCTGTTGGACATGCACAACTCATTAGCCAAGTACTTTGTTTGTTCATGGAGTAAATCGAAAAACTGAAAGAAAATAAAGAATTAGGAAAACAACAAAATGGAGTTCTTTGTATGAACAGAGGATAAAATATAAGGACTTTTAAATATTGTAGGCCAGCATAAGGTTGCCAAAGCCTCATAAATATAGACTATGAGTCCTGCCAAAAAATACAGCAAAATATTTGAGTGATTCAAGGCTCTGTAGTCATTGGCTGATGCAAATAAGTTAGGGAATGTCTATCCCACAGCAAAGATGGGATCATAAAGGGAATTAGCTGGAAAAACTGAAGTCAATGCCTGATCACATGACAGGTATACACCAGCATTTTCAGAGAACTGTGTGTTTCCTTGTCCACGCTGCTATGTGGAAACCAGCATTTTCAAAAGTACACACTTGTAGAACAAAGTGGGCATTGCCCATTCAGTTAGGCTTTTACTGGCAACTGTTAAGACAGCAGATTTTCCAGTGATACAGAAATCCACCTTCACCCCTCCCTCCACTTGCATTCCTGAGTGAATAGCTGAACTGTAGTTTGTACGACCACTTTGGTCAACCATGTACTTCATCTGAAAACAGAGGGAGTTGAACTGACACCCCTGGAGAGACTCCTTCAAACAAGAAGAAGCTGAGGTGAACATTCACTTTAGACTTGTGACTGCAAACTGAACCCTGCCTGGATGTGGTGGACAAAATAATGCTCCGTTAAGCAGGCACTGGCACCTTCCTTCAAAACATTCATCTCTTCCTCTCTCTTTTGGTTAGCTGAAAAATAAGGATTTACTTCTTTTGGGGACCTGAGAGCTCCTGAGCTGCTCTTTTTTGTGGAGCCTAAAGCTGATTAGCTGCTCTCTTTGGTGGTGCTGAATGCCGATGATCTGTTCTCTTGGAGCTGGATGCCCTGAACTAGCTCTAAGACATTCTGCCAAGCCAAGCTCTGTGCCAGTCACTGAGCTCACTTTCCTACAAATAATATGCTTGCAGTGGTCACAAACATATTCAATATAGATAAAAGTACATATGTTTTTCAAATTTATCCGTATTAGTGTGGTTTAGGTCCAAAACCAAATGATTAGAAAAAGAAAGAGTATCTTATGTGCCCCAACCAGTTCCTTATGAAATTACTACAGGCCCACGGTACTTTAAGAAAAGAAACACCCACCTAACCTAAAGCTGAAGACCCCTCAGCCCACACTTAGTATTATACTATCAGAATGCCTTAATTAAATATTTTTAATGTAACTTGACATAATCAGGCTTGACTAAAAGCTCTGTACTGTACATCTAGTCCACAGCCAAGTCACAAGCTCTAAGTAAACTGGACTTGCCAGGCTAATGTTATTGGTTAGGAGTATTTTTAATAATTCTAAAAATATACAATAAGACATTAAAGAGAAATAAAGTGCAAAATATTCAGGCTTAATAACAACAATAACATTTATTTCTATAGCACATTTTTGTACAAAGAATGTAACTTTGTAAGATGTCAAAGAGAAAGTTATAAGAAAAGAGAAAACAAATAAGATTAAGTAAGAATAATAATGAATAAGTAACAAAGAAAAAATATAAGATTAATACATTTATAGGACTTTTATATAATTAATAGAAGAGTAGAGTCCTTATATACAACACTAGCAGAATACCCGCGCTTCGCAGCGGAGAAGTAGTGTGTTAAAGAAGTTATGAAAAAGAAAAGGAAAAATTTTAAAAATAACGTAACATGATTGTTAATGTAATTGTTTTGTCATTGATATGAGTGTTGTTGTCATATCTATATATATATATATATCTATATCTCTCTCTATATATATATATATATATATATCTTTATCTATATCTATATCTATATCTATATATATATATATATATAGCAAAATACCCACGCTTCGCAGCGGAGAAGTAAAAAGAAAAGGAAACATTTTAATAATAACGTAACATGATTGACAATGTAATTGTTTTGTCATTGTCATGAGTGTTGCTGATATATATACTGTATATATAAAGTCAAAAGTTGAATATATAAAGTCAGCGTCGGTATATATAAAGTCAAAACTTTTTTCTGAATATATAAAGTCAAAACTTGAATATACTGTATAAAGTCATCGCTGGAATATAAAGTATAAAGTATAAAGTCAAAACCTGAATATATAAAGTCAGCGTCGGAATTTATAAAGTCATTCCTGATTATATAAAGTCAACATCGGAGTATATAAACTCATTCCTGAATATATAAAGTCAAAGTCAAAATATATTGATTGAAACGACTCTGAACTGAAGTAAGTTAACAAAAACGTATTCAGAAAAATAAATTAAAAAACACTGTTCGGTTAATGTTTTGAAAATGATGCATGTGCCCTGCCCAGGATTTTTTCCTGCCTTGCGCCCAGTGTTGGCTGGGATTGGCTCTAGCAGACCCCCGTGACCCTGTGGTCGGATTCAACAGGTTGGGAAATGGATGGATATTCCAGTGCTGACTTTGTATATTCCGACGCTGACTTTATATACTCAGCAAAAAAAGAAACGTCCCCTGACTTTCAACTGTTTTTACTTTCAGTAGACTTAATAATAATAGTTCATTACATTTATATAGCGCTTTTCTCAGTACTCAAAGCGCTATCCACACAGGGAGGAACCGGGAAGCGAACCCACAATCTTCCACAGTCTCCTTACTGCAAAGCAGCAGCACTACCACTGCGCCACCTGTGAGGTAATGTGTAAATATTTGTATGAACACTAAAAGAGTCAACACCATAAGACATAAACTAAAAATGTTTCACAATGTGTCCCTGAATGAAGGGAGGCTCAAAATCAAAAGTACCAGTCAGTATCTGGTGTGGCCACCAGCTGCTTGAAGTACTGCAGTGCATCTCCTCCTCATGGACTGGACCAGATTTGTCAGTTCTTGCTGTGAGATGTTACCCCACTCTTCCACCAAGGCACCTGCAAGTTCCTGGACATTTTTGGGGGGAATGGCCCTAGCCCTCACCCTGCGATCCAACAAGTCCCAGACGTGCTCAATGGGATTGAGATCTGGGCTCTTCGCTGGCCATGGCAGAACACTGACATTGCTGTCATGCAGAAACTCACGCACTTTTTGCCACTCCTGTCTGGTCCAGCGAAGGTGGGTTTGTGCCCATAGGCTGCGTTGTTGCTGGTGATGTCTGGTAAGGACCTGCCTTACAACAGGCCTGCAAGCCCTCAGTCCAGCCTCTCTCAGCCTATTGCGGACAGTCTGAGCACTGATGGAGGGATTGTGTGTTCCTGGTGTGACCCGGGCAGTTGTTGTGGCCATCCTGTACCTGTCACGCAGGTGTGATATTCGGATGTACCGATCCTGTGCAGGTGTTGTTACACGTGGTCTTCCACTGCGAGGATGATCAGCTGTCCTTCCTGTCTCCCTGTAGCGCTGTCTTAGGCGTCTCACAGTGTGGACATGGCAATTTATTGCCCTAGCCACATCAGCAGTCCTCATGCCTCCCTGCAGCATGCCTAATGCACGTTCACGCAGATGAGCAGGGACCCTGGGCATCTTTCTTTGGGTGTTTTTCACAGTCGGTAGACAAGTCTCTTTAGTGTCCTGCGTTTTTAGAACTGTGACCTTAAATGCCTACTTTCTGTAAGCTGTTAAGGTCTTAACGACCATTCCACAGGTGCATGTTAATTAATTGATTATGGTTAATTGAACATGCATGGAAAACATTGTTTAAACAATTTACAATGAAGATCTGTAAAGTTATTTGGATTTTTAAAACATTATTGTTGAAATACACAGTCCTGAAAAAGGGACGTTTCTTTTTTTGCTGAGTATATTTACAGACGTGAAACATAACTTTGGATCAGCAGGAGGCCAGCAAAGACACAGGAGCACCATAATGAAATTTAGTCTTGGAGTAGCATTTTCAAGCAGGAGATCAAGCAAGTTTGAATGTATGGGCCAAAAAGACAGAAGGGGCAAAGACCAAAATTGAACAGTCCTTGGGTGAGCCCATGTTGGGTGTCAGAACATGTAGTGAAGGTTTTATACTGGGTCAAGTTACCACCTCAATGTACTAGGAGGATGTTTTTGCATTAAGAATGGTGGTGCCCCTTTGCTAGCTGATCCTATAATTACCACAGTGCCTTCTCCAAGGCTTGACGCAAAGTTTGTCACATATTTATTCCAAGAATGTGTTTTATGTTAAATTTGCTTTATTGATTTATTATATAGTTTCTATGTGTATAACAATATTAGGGCGGCACGGTGGCGCAGTGGGTAACGCTGCTGTCTCGCAGTTAGGAGACCCAGGTTCGCTTCCTTGGTCCTCCCTGCGTGGAGTTTGCATGTTCTCCCCGTGCCTGTATGGATTTCCTCCGGGCACTCTGGTTTCCTCCCACAGTCCAAAGACATGCAGGTTAGGTGCATTGGTGATTCTAAATTGTCCTTGGTGTGTGTGCGCCCTGCGGTGGGCTGGCGCCCTGCCTGGGGTTTGTTTCCTGCCTTGAGCCCTGTGTTGGCTGGGATTGGCTCTAGCAGACCCCTGTGACCCTGTAGTTAGGATACAGTGGGTTGGATAATGGATGGATGGATGACATTACTAACTTATGTTCCTTGTATTCTGTGGATAGTGGGACCACTATTGCATCAAGGCTAAGGGACCACCCCAAGTATTTACAGGTAGGCTGGGTAAGAGAGTCTCCTGGTGGTTCATTGAGTGCATTTTGCAAAACATATTGTCAGTATTGTTATGTTTTGGCTGGGGTTCTTTCCCTGGCTTATTTTTATGTTCCTTTAATTCATCTTTTTTGTTTATTTTTCAGTTTGAATTATTTAGTTTAGTTATTTCTGTTGGGCGGCACAGTGGTGCAGTGGATAGTGCTGCTGCCTCGCAGTTAGGAGACCCGCGTTCGCTTCCCGGGTCCTCCCTGCCTGGGGTTTGTTTCCTGGCTTGCACCCTGTGTTGGCTGAGATTGGCTCCAGCAGACCCCCGTGATCCTGTAGTTAGGATATAGTGGGTCGGATAATGGATGGATGGTTATTTCTATTATCATTACTATGTTACATTCTCATTTAGTTGATATGTTTAATGTATTACTAGGGGGCTTTACCCCCTGCTTGCTTCGCTCGCCAACCCCTTTCCCCTCCCTGCCTGCACTTCGCTCCATTGTGAAGAGGGGGGCTGAACGCACTCCAAGGAGATGCGGCCACTCTTCCAAAACCCCCCTTAAACAGTGATGCAATGGGAACCAAATACATTTTTGAACTCTTCTTTGCTCGATCAGCTGCTGGCTTGCTGCTGCTGCCATGCTGTGTGATCTGAACTTTGCTCACATACCAATCACCCCCTGCCAACGCCTTGCGTTGTTGTGAAGAGTGTGACTGAATGCACACCAACGTGATGCGGTCGCTCCTCTGAAACCCCTGTTAAACGGTGATACATTGGGAAACAAATAATGTTTTTGTTTTTTTACCTCGTCTTTGTTCAATCAGCTACTGGCTTGCAGCTAGCTCGCTGCTGCTTCCGTTCTGTGTGATAGGCATTTCGGGTGGCGCTTCAAACATTTCAAAGCCTGTACATCACCTGTCCTTTTGTCCTCAAACACCATGTGATCTCTTTTCGCTTTTCCGTTATTTCATCGAGTAATATTTTCCATTTGTTTGTGCTAATGTGATCTTTTCACTCATTTTTCTGAGATTTTTGAATTTTCCTACTTCCATTATCTCTAACTTGCTCTGCATGTGTATCACGGGACTTGCTCACAAAGGTTGTAAGTATAACATGCCGATCTCGCGGGATGTGAAAGTGTCTCTCTGTCTCACTTCAAAAGATGTCTGTTCATAAGATGTCTCTTCAAAAGATCACGTCTCATCGCAGGAAAAAGTCTCATCCCAAAATTTTTTTACATAATAAAGAGATTGTTTTTGTTATGCTTAACAATATTTGTTTAAGGTTTCTTTAAATATCTTTAGGTTGCCTGTGTTTTGTGGGTGTTATCCCAAGAGGTGGGGCCACCTGTCCATCATAGTCGCAGCCCTATAAAGGCTCATGGGATATGAAGTCCCATGTGGTTCATTGATTACTCTTTGGAGGTGAGTTATGTTAGCTTTACTGTTGTGTTAATTCTAAGGCAGTTATTTTGATCTTTCTGCCTCTGTTTATTGGGTTACTTTGTTGCATCATGATTTGAAACTTGTTTGGTGTGTTTGAGTCAAATCCTTTCTGCCTACTTTTTTGATAATGTTTTGAGTACAATGTTATATTTACATTTTTTTAATAAATCCTCTGGCTGGACTTTAATGGATGGATTTTAAAAGATTGGAGACTGTCTTTTGCATTTTTGCATCCTGTGTCAGGCATGCCTTGAGAGATATTTGTTCAGTGGACTTTTTGGAATCATAACAGTTATTTCTTTGATTTCTCTTTTTGGATTTCATTTTCTGGATTTTGTATTTGTATTGGGACTTGTTTTCAATAAAATCTGATTTTTTTTTATTTTCAATTGGGGGCAAATAAAGTTCTATCTGTCTATCTATACAAGCCAGAGTTTTATGGTTCTCTCTCCTGAGAGACATTTTTTGACATATGGGAGACTATTTTGTTGTTTTTGAACTTTAAAAGCCGCTCCTATTTTGGGGCCAGGAGAGACCTGAGCCCTCCAATTTGTCCAAATTTAAGTTTGCCTGGGTGGGGCCTAAATTGGAGCAGGTCATTGAGAACTTTGACCTGTTTTTGTGGGTCTCCTCGAAGGAGGGCTTCACCTGTTTAACTATTTTTTTTGGTGCCAGAATCATAACAAAGACATCTGCAGGACTACAGTTGTGGCCAAAAGTTTTGAGAATGGCACAAGTATTGGTTTGCTGCTTCAGTGTTTTTAGATCTTTTTGTCAGATATTTCTTTGGTATACTGAAGTATAATTACAAGCATTTCATAAGTTTCAAAGGTTTTTATTGACAATTACATTACGTTTATGCAAAGAGTCAGTATTTGCAGTGTTGGGGAACAAAACATCGAAATTTTGGGTCCATGGCCAGGAAACTCCTCAGACCTTAATCCAATTGAGAACTTGTAGTCAATCCTGAAGAGGCAGGTGGACAAACAAAAACCCACAGATTCTGACAAACTCCAAGCATTGATAATCCAAGAATGGGCTGCCATTAGTCAGGATTTGGCCCAGAAGTTGATTGACAGCATGCCAGGGCAAAATCCAGAGGTCTTGAAAAAGAAGGGCCAACACTGCAAATACTGACTCTTTGCATAAATTGAGTGTAATTGTCAATAAAACCCTTTGAAACTTTTGAAATGCTTGTAATTATACTTCAGTATACCATACTGTGTCATTCTCAAAACTTTTGGCCACGACTGTAGGGGATGACCCATTGACTACTCTGCCAGTAAGCATCAAGGATTTGAATTTGATACAGGCCTCTACAGGAAGACAGTGGGATAATCTGAAAATTTTTGTATGCTTTATTTTTTACACGACAGCTAAGTGCCAAAAAGGCATTGCCCCGGGTGCTGAGCCAATAAATGCAACTGACAATCAAACCCTGTAGTCTTACAGCACATGGAATGTGCGCAGTGTCACACTCGAGTGCTTGTGGAGCATTTACCCCAACCAATATAAGAACACTAACCCCTAGATGAGGGCGAATGTGAGTGCTAACCACCTCTTCTCTTTTCCCTGCTGAACATTCCCGGACCACAACATCACTTTCAGTACGCTTCTGGAGGACCTGCCCCTTCCTCCTCCATTTGGACCATCCTCACCTAGGCAGCAGAACTCAATGATGGAGAAATATTTTTGCCATGAGCTTACAAAGAGCTGAGATGTCCTACTATTCCTACTTTTTGACCTTCAGTATCGTTATTAACAGAGCACCTGGCTGCTCCATGAGCTCTTTATGCTATTCTGCTCACTAAGTTACAGCAGGTAGGGATGTCCTCTCAGTTCAGTATTGTACTGGGAATGATGCACATGCAGGAGAAGCATTTTAATGTCGTAATATGTTATGACTAAAAATACAGCAGGAAACAATCCAGATTGAAAATGAGAGGTGTAACGTTTGCAAAGCAGGCTCTTATTTGCACACAATTCACTGCACACTTTTGGGAATAACCAGCTCTCCCAAAGTTTTCCAAATCTGTGAAAAATACTCGGAACAGGGGATCCTTTATGTTACATTTTGTGATCTAAATGAAAAATGCAACAACACAGACACAAATTTCTTTTTCTTGTTGGCCCAGTACAGTGCTGGAAAATATGCTGACACATGATACAATCTGCATTGTTTTAATAAAAGAAATTAAATTAAATTTGGCATATTATTTTTCATGATAAACAATAATAATGCTTATGTTTTAAAAGCAGCAAGTGGGGACACAGTAAAAAAAAATCATCATGTTTATGTTAAGTCAGAAACGGAGACATCGACACACATTGGGAATTGCTTTATAATCACATCATGGCACCCTGAATCGCAAATGCTTCAAGTTGTAAGGTGCCCAGTGGTTACCCGTCCTTAAAGTTTATAGCCCCCTTCATTCTTACTGGTGCATCATTGATTGAATTTGATAATTTCACCGGTCCAGTGGGGAGAAGGCTGGTGTATAAATCTCAGATTTGCTTCTTCCCTCCCCACCGCTGACCCCCTGTGAGACCCTAATCCACTCACTTCGATCATCCATACTCACAATGGATAAACAAGGAGAGAAATTTTACTGTTGACTTTTGAGTTGTATGTAAACTTGCGTTAAAGCATCATCTAAAGAAGCAAAAGTAACGAAAATGTAAAACATATTTGAATAATGCAAAAAAGCAAATCAGAGTAATCTACATTTATCTCCCTGGTAATCAAAGCACAGCCAGGAGACAGTTAACCATCCGAAGAGCCGATCCTTCTTTAGCTTGTTGGCAATGGAAACTTGGGAGTTTGGGACTCAGGCAGTGAAGCACCAGGCCTCTGAACGGTGTTTTAAAAGGGGAGGAGGAGGGGGGACAAGCAAAGTGAAAAGATTACCTACCCACAAGATCCAGCACTGAACTTCTTTTTTCTCCTCTGTTCCTTTTTCTCCACCCTAGATTAGCACTTTCCGTATGCAGGAGGCTGGTATTTGAAGTGAATTCCTTGTAATGGCTCCCCCTCACAACATCCTGTTTCACTGTGAACAGATCACAGTGTTTGGGCTGGGGGTTAGGGCCTCCCCCAGACTTTGTTGATCATGTGATATACTGTAGCTTGTTCTTATGCAAGTGGGGAGATGTGTTCTGAGAACAACTGAAGGGATCTTAACTGTGGACAAACAGAAAGCACTTTACAAATGCATTTGAAAAAGTAAGCAGAAATGGCCACTGCAGTAAAGTGACATGTACAGACCTTTTGGTGGAGAGTGGGAGAAAGGGAAAAGGGGCCAGTATATGGGATAGGATTTCTTATATTTTCATCTTTGATGTAAACTAGTGTCCACTTTTATTTCTGTTTTTAATTTTACTGGACATTTGGGTATATTTTAACATTTACAACCATCCATCAATTTTCCAACCCTCTGAATCCGAATACAGGGTCACAGGGGTCTGCTGGAGCCAATCCCAGCCAACACAGGGCACAAGGCAGGAACCAATCCCAGGCAGGGTGCCAACCCACCGCAGGACACACACAAACACACCAAGCACACACTAGGGCCAATTTAGAATCACCAATCCACCTAACCTTTGGTCTTTGGACTGTGGGAGGAAACTGGAGCGCCTGGAGGAAACCGAACATAAAAACTCCACGCAGGGAGGACCCGGGAAGCAAACCCGGGTCTCCTAACTGCGAGGCAGCAGCGCTACCACTGCGCCACCATGCCGCCCAACATTTACAACCTTGACAAAAAAAGGTTGTCCATGATTGCTAGTTATGATAGATTATCAGGAAAATCCCTACACTCCCTCTACTGCGCCTACACTTAATTTTCCTAATATAACACATAATATAACGGCACTGATTGGCAAACTCCATGACATCATCAGCGCCTTAGAGACGGCTCATCCCGATGCTGTTTTTATTGCAGCTGGTGACTTTAATCAGTGCAATTTATGGACTATACTTCCTAAATACCACCAACACGTGAACATTCCCACCCGTGAGAAGAACACACTAGATCACGTTTACAGCAACATACACAGTCCATACAGGGCTGCACCCCGACCCCACTTTGGACACTCAGACCACATCTCACCTGTTTCTGTACCCAGCCTACAGACACAGGCTGAAACAAACAAACCCTATCATTAAGCAAGTTAAACTTTGGAACCCAGAGACTCTTCTGTCAGCATACTGGACTATGTTGAGTACATGACTGGGTACATTAGCACCTGTATTGACAACATCATGCCCACAATACCAGTCAGGAAGTTCCCCAACCAGAAGCCCTGGATAAACAGTCAGGTACGCCACATGCTGCATGCCCACTCTCTTGCATTTAGATCAGGCACTGAGACGGAGTACAAAGCTGCGAAGTATAGATTAAGAAAAGCCATCACAGCAGCCAAGAGGCAGTACAGAGAGAAGCTGGAGGGCTTCTGTTCTACTGCTGACTCTGGAAGTATGTGGCAGGGCCTACAGCACATCACAGACTACAGGACCACCACCAGCACAATCAGCTCCACAGACAGTCTGCTGGATGATTTCAACACTTTCTACACCTGCTTTGAGACCTCCAGCAACAGCACAGAGTGGAGGCACACACACATCTGGACCACCCAACCCCCCTCTCCTCCCCCAATGATCTCTTCAGGTCAGGTACACGAAGCACTAAGGAAGATCAACCCCTGTAAGGCAGCAGGACCAGACAACATCCCTGGACGGGCTCTCAGAGCATGTGCCAATGAGCTGGCTGATGTTCCCTGCTCCATCTTCAACTTTTTCCTCAGTCAGAGCATCGTTCCGTCCTGCTTTAAGACTACAATCATCATCCCCTTTGCTATAAAAAGCCCACCCACCTGCCTGAATGACTACAGGTCAGTAGCACTCACTCCAATCATCATGAAGTGTTTTGAGAGAGTGGTGCTGGCCCACATTCAGAGCAGCATACCGGATACTCTGGACCCCCTGCAGTATGCCTACCGGCCCAACCGGTCCACCTCAGATGCCATCGCAGCCGCACTACATTATTCACTCTCCCATCTGGAGAACAAAGACTTCTACATCAGGATGCTCTTTGTTGACTACAGCTCTGCCTTTAACATGGTTATGGTTATAACATGGCCCCAGTCTGTCAGGATTGGTAATAAGATTTCAGCCACCATTATCACAAACACAGGCACCCCACAGGGATGCATCCTCAGCCCCATCCTCTACACCCTGTTCACCCAGGACTGTGTCGCCTCCCACAAAGATAACATCATCCTAAAGTTCACAGACAACACCACAGTGATAGGACGCATCACTGGTGGGGAGAAGGCGGCCTACAGGAGGGAGGTGGACAATCTGGCGTCATGGTGTAAGGACAACAACCTCACCCTCAACACAGACAAGGCGAAGGAGATGATAGTGGACATGAGGAAGGAGAGGAGACCTCACCGGCCACTGTTCATCCGAGGGCTTGAAGTGGAGAGGGTGAGCAGCATTAGACATGGGCATCTACATCAGTGAGGACCTCACTTGGACACTTAACACCACACAGCTGGTCAAGAGGGCTCAATGGCGGCTGTACTTTCTGAGGAGGCTGAGGAAGTTTGGTATATCGACTAAGTTCCTCAGAAACTTTTACAGCTGCATTGTTGAGAGCATCTTGACCAGCTGCATCACCGTGTGGTACGGCATCACTATTGCTATGGACCGCAAACGCAGAGAGTGGTAAAGACTGCTGAGAAGATCACCAGGACCACACTGCCCTCTCTGCAGAGTCCGCAGGAGAACTGCCTCGATCCTCAGGGACCTCGCCCACACCCAAAACGAACTGTTCACACTTCTACCCTCAGGCAGGATGTACAGAAGTATGAAATGCAGGAATTCCAAGCTAAAGAACTCTTTCTTTCCCAAGGCCATTAGACTCCTAAATAACTGACTAGAGTTTATAACCGTGGTTCACCTCATTCTATCTACATCATACAACTGTATTTGACTTGTCCTTCACACACCTACCTGCACATTACACTTTATACTTCTATTCTGTTTTTATACTTTATGCTGCCTCTGTTACTTATTATTTATGTTTATCTTTATACGTTGGTTTTGTCATTTGGTGTGGACAGCAAATTTCATTGTACAGGGAAACGTGTTTCCATACTGTGCACATGACAATAAACTTTGAACTTGAACTTGAACTTAGCAAGATGGAAGAGCAGGTTAAAGAATTCCAATCTACTGACTTGAATTACCAAACAGACTTTAACAGCAAGAATTCATATCACTGCACATCAAATCAAATATTCTTTTCCTCCATAAAGTGCCTATTGTGGGTCAAATATTCCATAAATCACCAACAGATGTTTTTAGCTAGGAAACGTTTTATTATTATGATCCAGAACCCTGTAGTACAGAGTTTTTCAACCTTTAAGTATTTGCGACCCGAATTTTCATAACAGTTTTAATCGCGCCCCCACTAACATTTTCTTGAAATGTAGATGCATATTTTATTATACCTACTTAACTTTTATTGACATTTATCTAACTATATATTTATTTTTTTAGAATCAGAATGTAGTTTAAGTTAATTTGTTTTGGTTTCAACAGATTGTTTTTCATATTTTTGATTCTTGTTTTCTTTTTTTCACATCTTCGGCCCCTCTTTTTGTTACTTCGTGCCCCCCTGGGGAGCCCGCCCCACAGGTTGAGAACCACTGCTGCAGTAAAATAATTCTTTATACGGTTTACCATCTCAGTAACAAAACAAAACAAAACAAAACAAGTAATACTGTAATGATACAATTAATGACTTTGTAAGAGGAGAACAGACACCCCAGCTGGGAAGGGCGGGGGGGGGGGGGGGGGTTTCTTACCCGGATGGGAAGCCAGAGTGGAAAAACAGGTGGATTGGCTGGCAGGACAAGAAAATAATTTTGTGCTCAGCCAGTATGATATAATGGCGGGACCAGAGGAAGCTGAGAGTCGGGAGCCGTTCCATCACCCATACACCTGTTGGCAGTGGTATTTGTATGGCAGGAGTGCTTAGGAGTTGGAGTCCAGAAATGTAACCCTGTTGTGGTCCTTGGGTGCCAAAAGAAGGTGCTGTCGGTGGGTTGGGTGGAGCCCGCTGCCTCATATCAATGAGTCAAACTCGGGAAGCACTCAATGGGAGGATGACAGGAGTAAGAATTTGCTTATTTGTGTGTATTATGAATACTCTTTGGAAGGGTGATTGTTGGAAAGGTGCTTTGGTTAAATAAATATCTTTAATTTAAACCTAAAGGTGTGCTGGACATTGTTGTGTTTGAGGTTTACGGGTGGGGGGCTGGGTGGAGGTGCACGATTTCTATGGCATCCCCTGGTGAACACATTTGGTTTACTAATATTAATGTTTTGATATTATAGCAAAATCTTCCTTTTGGAGCCCATGTTTTGATAGATTGCAATGACTTCATTTTTGTTAACAGTGACCGTTTTCTCAGCAGAATCAGAGATCATAGAGCCATTCCTGACTTTATACAGTAGGTTTCTGAATTTGGACAGCAATTTTTGTCCAGCACTTGCTGTTTAGACAGGCAATATGGTGTAGATTTTCAGCAATTGGAAGAGTGATGGAAGCACTAAATTAGCAGCATTGTGTGGACGCTCTTACTTGGGCAGGTGTGCATAGAATGAAATACTTGCAGCCTAGTCAGCAAGCCTGATCTGACTGAACTCAGATGTCACTGCCATGATCTGCCAAGCTGCCTCCTTTCCTGCCAAAGTGAGTAGATGCTCATCCACAAATTCTCACAGGCGCCCTGGTTATATGATGCTTTGGTAGTTGCAGTGTGCTTGAGCATGAAAAACATAAATTTAAATCTGTAATACTTTATAAATGCGTGGAGCAGCTGATAATTATAACAAAAAAAGTGAATATGTGTAGCTTGTGCACAGACATTACAGCCACATCCCATTTAAATAATAATAATAATAATAATGTGTTATTTATATTGCACTTTACATTAGTAGTAAATCTCAAAGTGCTACATTAAAAAAAGTTTAAACAAAGGCAAAGCAAGACAAAAACAGAGATAAAACAACAATAATGTTAATATCATAACATAATACAAACCAACATGAACAGCATGTAAATATTTATTACATATTTTTTGTGGAATTAGTAGCAATAACCATCACGGAACATACTTTATTTCCATATGGGTTAGCAAATAGTAGCCTACCTAGTGCTATGAATAGTTAGGTCTTGTAATTTTTTGTGGTGATTCCTAGCTGGATATGCTTCATATACTGTATACATCTGTCACACACATGCATATGGGAGACAATTTGCAGGCTCAAAAGTAAGCAATTCTCTGCCGAACCAAGGGCTGGCGCTGTCCTCTGATGCTCCTCCCTTTTCTCCCACTGCTGACCATCAGAAGAACTCACCTTCCAATGATGCAATTTATTCAGTTCTGTTTTGGACTCCAGTGTGTAAAGACCATTACTATTCTTTTGCAAGTCTTAAAGTATACGGGGACGGTTTACCCAAACCTTTATTCTTGTTTTTATCTCTTATCACACTTCAATTTTTTTTTTTTTTTTTGACAAAAGGAATTCGATTTTAGCATTAGTTTTTGAATTGGAAGTAAATGACAAATTTATCATTTTTTAATGTGTTGCAGCCATCACAACTTTATTTTCAGTTGGATGCCACCATTTTCAGACCTTTACCATTGTCCAGGATAGCTTGAGGAGTGTGACATATCTGAAATCAGAGAAGCGACAGTACAAGGGTACACACCCAGGCATTTCTAGGTTATCTGGTTTTGTGGATAAAAACCCTAAAACCTTTTGCAACTTTCTGTTGCAAAAGAGCTTTTGCTATAGACATCCAGGGTAGTGACAGTAACACTATGCCACAAAAAGAGGTGCCATCCTTTGGATGAGATGTAAAACTGAGGTCCTGACTCTCTGTGGTCATAAAAAAATCACTGGCCATCTTTTCAAAAGAGCAGGGAGTTCCCAGATCTCATGGCTAAATTACTCATCATTACCTTGTCCATTCTGGCCCCCAAATCATCACCTTTTCACTTATTTGTTAATTATCTCTCTCACCTCTTCAGCACTTAATAGCTACTGTGTGGTGCGCACACCAACAGAACACACCAGCCCATGGGCTCAGATTTTCCAAATAGAGTCTTGACATCTTTTTGCTATGGTGAAATGTATGGACAGTCGTTTGTGGTAATAAAACAACTTACTATGATTACAAAACTACAGTCCTTTCTTCTGAATAATCCTATTAGTTGCTCTAATTTGTATTGCTGTGTACCAATTAGATCAAATTCATCCTGGAAGAAAAGGCAGGTAGAGTGGCATTGTGGCTATGACTTCGGACCTGAAACATGGAGACTGTGGGTTTAAGTTCTACTGAGACGCTGTGTGACCAGGAGCAAGTTGCTTTACCTGCTTGTATTCCGATTGGAAAAAGAAAAGTAACTAATTGTATCTCAAATGTGAGTCGCCTTGGACAAAGGCACCAGTCCAACAACAAGTAAAAATATGAAATGTTGAAAGAGATTAAAACAAAACTAAAAAGAGATCTCACAAAATGTGACATGATTTTTCAAACCAAACTCTCCATTTTGGCTCCTTTTACCTCAGTTGTATCTAGGGTTTTCTAAAGCTGTTAGGAGAAACAACCATGACAAAACTGACACTAACATGAAACATAAGTGAGAATCTCTTTTAAGTCTCATGAGCCATTAAAAATCATTTCTATTGGGTGAGACTGAGTTTTTATGGGATTACTGAATTAATCAAACGCTTTTTTTAATTATGGGAATAAAAAAAATTCCAAATTAAATTAAAATGATAGTGTAATCAGCGCATGCTCCCAACCTATGATCAGGTGTGTAAGACTTCTGTACTGATAATGTTTAACATGCACCCTGAAATCCTGATGCAAGCAGGCCTGTTTTAGAAAACTAAAAAAAGGCCATTTATAAGAATATAATTAAGGGAACAAGAAAGTGGTTAATTACTAGGACACTTACAAAACGGAGAATTAAGCATTTAAATATAAGCGAAAATGACTAATACTTGTACTTTTAATATAAATGTACATCTCACACTGCTGTGCTTTTCTGAATGCAAAATAAAAGAAGAAATATGCTCCATTAAATTAATTTAAGAGATTAATTACAGGAAAACCATCCTTGAAACTGATCGGAACAAACCCCTGCGCTTCCAGAGCAGAACTTAAGAACTCGACCATCCTAAGTCGGTCACTTCGCTGTAATGACACCCGCTCGGCGTTCATTTTAACTGAGGGCAAATGACGCATCTCGTGCGCCGGCTTCATTTGGAGTAAAACGATAGGGCCGTCCCACATCTGCCATATTGCTTAATGGCACGCGCCATAATTACTTTTATAATTACTCTTTTACTTCGTGTAGGCGATAGGACGCCGTACGCTGAAAGTGGGGACCCATTTAGACACGTCTGGAAATCGTATAATCTTTGCAATGGAGACAAAAAGTGGCGACGTCAGCCTTTTTGAGTCGTTGTGCGACGAAACTAGCGGTTCAGGACCCCAGTGCTCCGCCGTGGAAAACCGCACCGTTTTTCCCTCAAAAAAATTCAAAACAAGCAGGAGAGGAAAGAAGCGACCTCGACGAATTGTTACCCAGGTAAAGCACCGTCATTTCTTAATAAAGCGATATTTTTAATAAACAGAAAGTGCGCCTGGCTAGGTTTTGCACATCGTAGTATAAAATAAAGGCGGTGTCTGCAGAAGCAAGTCACTTTTAGCGACTTCATCAAAGGTGTTAAGCTGTAAAGATAATTATTTATTAATGATGATGCAACGCTTTTTTTCTTCTTTATATTTTAATGCACACACTTAGTTTGGCAAACTTTTCACATACTTTTCTTACACGTTATTTTAAGGCTGTATTTACTTTGTGCATAAAGAATATTAGTAGATGAGCAGATGTGAAGATCCCTCAATCTTGGGTATAGGAAGTTTTAATAATACTTATGTCCAGAAATATTCGTTTTTTTCTGACCGCATTTTAGAGATACAGAATGCAGATTGAAAACAATAAACATCACTCCATCCATCATCCAACTCGCTGTATCCTAACACAGGGTCACGGGGGTCTGCAAGGCAGGAAACAAACCCCGGGCAGGGCGCCAGCCCACCGCAGGGCACACACACACACAAAGCACACACTAGGGACAATTTAGAAACGCCAATGCACCTAACCTGCATGTCTTTGGACTGTGGGAGGAAACCGGAGTACCCGAGGAAACCCATGCAAACTCCACGCAGGGAGGACCCGGGAGCGAACCCAGGTATCCTAACTGCGAGGCAGCAGCGCTACCCACTGCGCCACAGTGCCGCCCTCAACATCACTCCTACTTGTCAAAACAGTTGATAAACATGTGTGACGTTTGAGGGGTGACTGATAATTTGCATTTTAAAGCAGTTTTCTAATTAGTAGTCATTTATTAAACAATAGTTTGCACATACACATAGGATAACTGAATGTGTTTTTACAGTCGTTTTTCTTTATAATCACAGTTGGCTTCAACAGCCTTACACCAGCAAGAAACGAGAGTGGCCCGGGTGACCTTTATGTACCAGCCTGACTCTGGCACTGTCTGCCACTTCTTCAATAACCACGTAATCACTTTACTTAATAAAATGATAGCTTTAAACTACTTCCAAGAAGTTTAATGATGTTATTCCATTGACTGAGCCTAAGACGCAAAAACAGAATGAAAAATCCTTGCTTCATTTAGTATGTAGTATGTATTTATGACAAAATCTTACACCCTCAACTACATAACGTGAGAGCAAATCTGAACACACCTGCTTCTGTGCAGTTTTGTCCTCAACAGTTACAATTTGTGGAACCCAATATGCTTGGCATTTTGAAATAACGTTATAAATCCTGCTTAATCCAGTTCAGGATCACAGGTAGCCAGAGCCTTATCCCAGCAGCAATGGGTGTTAAGCAGGAAAGAGCCGAGCACAGCACAACAGTCCATCACGGAATTCAGTCATTTGTATATCCATTGGGACAATTAGACATTTCCAAATAATAATAATAAATTGAGTTAACCTGCACGTGTGAAGATCCCCTCACACAGGGATATTGTGCAGACTCAACATGGACAGCCCAGAATGCTGTATCAGTGAGACGGCAGAGCTAGCCACCATGTTGCTCCATTTCAGAATAATTAAACAGTATGTTGCAGGTGTTTCCTGTTAATTTGACTGGATTCTAGAGAGTGTTGCAAAGTTTTGGGCAAGCTTCTCTAAAAATTAGCTAACTGATAAACACCACTTTACCAGCCTTGTAGTGAATGAAAAGTTCTTCGTGGTGATGTCTTATTCAGTAGTTAAGAATGTTTGATTTGTTTTAGTAGTATATTGCACTAATTTAAAAAAGATAAAAAGAGGCCAGTAATCATGGTGCATGTATACCCAGAGTAGGAGCCTTTCCTGGCATTGAGGGGTTGAAGGTGGAGTGGTGGCTCTGAGGCTAGGGATCTGCACTGGCAATCGGAAGGTTGCCGGTTCGAATCCCGTAAATGCCAAAAGGGACTCTGCTCTGTTGGGCCCTTGAGCAAGGCCCTTAACCTGCAATTGCTGAGTGCTTTGAGTAGTGAGAAAAGTGCTATATAAATGCAAAGAATTATTATTATACGGTGCATACCAGACCATCACTGAGCCCCTCCATGCACATACTCGCACTCATTCATATTTAAAATAGATTTCAGGTGCCAATGCACTTTACTTGCATGTCTTTTTATTGAAAAAAAAATCTCTTTTTAAATTATTGTTATTTCTTTTGTGGCAGAGGTAACACTAAACCGTTTTTAATTTTCATAGTATGTTCTTGGTATCTTAAAAAATAATACAAACGTATACTTGCAGAGGACATGAAACTAAACGTTTCAGAAAGCTGCAGGAACCGCATCAATGCTTTTCATGGTCCTTCATGTAGGATGAGAAAAATGTGAATTGAGTTAACCTGCTTATCCAATGTAGATTTGTATTTCATAAATATGTGTGCTAATTTTTTGGTATAGTAATCCCTGAGGAGAAACTGTCTTTTAGCATGAGAGCACAGGGTCAGCCTTTGTACAGCACCCCTATAACAATTTTCTGGTTAAGGGCATTGCTCTAGGGCCCAACGGGGTGGGATTTCTTCTGGCAGTAATGGGATTTGAACCAGCAACCTTCCAGATACCAGCACAGACCCTTAAACCTCTGAGCCACCAATCTGCCTTATATTTAAATAACTGACAAAAAATGCCTAAATGAAGTGGTTGTACTGTAATGTGTCAGTGTTTAATGTACTCTCACAGTGTAAAATATTTTAAATGTGGTTTTGTTTAAAAGCTGCATTATTTTTTTTTTATTTAAACAACAAATCACATTAGTACTAACAGTAACCTGTAGAAAATGCAGAATTATAAGGTAATTTTTTCCATTTAAACAAACACTTCACTGGAAAGAGTAGCATACAACTTCATAAAACAATCATAACAAAAGGACAGTGTGGCATCTTAAAAAAAGGTAAGGTGCCTGGATGTGGATGTTCAATCCGATATCGAAGAAGTGGAAGGCATTGATGGAGCAAAGTGTATGAGCAACTTTTTTTTTTAAGTGTGTCTACGTATTGCCTCACATTTGACATTTTTACAACTACCCTTTTGAAGCAACACTGACAAATAGCCTTTCCAAAATTGCAGAAGTTGCATTAGATTTTTGACACAATATTTATCTTCAGTGTCACTTGTTGAAATATTTTTTACCTAGGGCCATTAACTAGACAGCATCTTTTTTCCCAAGGGTGTAGTTGCTAAAACAACCCAGCCACAGGGGATGCACAAACCAGTGTGTTTCTTCGTGCCGGTCCCAAGCCCGGATAAATGGGGATGGTTATGTTAGGAAGGGCATCTGGTGTAAAATATGCGGACAACAATACAATTTCCATACCGGATCGGTTGAGCCCCGGGTTAACAACGACCGCCACCAGTACTGTTAGCCAACAGGGTGCTGGTGGAAATTGGGCTACTGTTGGCCGAAGAAGTAGAGGGAAAAGAAGAGGGGGGAGACGTGACCGGAGGCAGGAGGAGAGGAGGAAGGTAAAGAGAGTGGAACTGAGGGTAGGAACTTTGAATGTTGGCAGTATGACTGGTAAAGGGAGGGAGTTAGCAGATATGATGGAGAGAAGGAAGGTTGATATATTGTGTGTGCAAGAGACTAAATGGAAGGGGAGTAAGGTCAGGTGGATTGGTGGTGGATTAAATTTGTTCTATCATGGTGTGGATGGGAGGAGAAATAGGGTAGGAGTTATTCTGAAGGAACCGTATGTCAAGAGTGTTTTGTAGGTGAAAAGCGTGTCAGACAGAGTAATGATTATGAAGCTGGAAATTGGAGGTGTGATGATGAATGTTGTTAGTGCATATGCACCGCAAGTTGGGTGTGCAGTGGGTGAGAGAGAAGATTTTTGGAGTGAGTTGGATGAAGTGATGAACAGTGTGCCCAAGGGACAGAAAGTGGTGATTGGACCGGATTTCAATGGGCATGTTGGTGAAGGGAACAGTGGAGACGAGGAGGTGATGGGCAGGTATGGTGTCAAGGAGAGGAATGAAGAAGGTCAGAGGATAGTGGATTTTGCCAAAAGGATGGACATGGCTGTGGTGAATACGTATTTAAAGAAGAGGGAGGAACATAGGGTTACGTACAAGAGTGGAGAAAGATGCACATAAGTAGATTACATTTTATGCAGAAGAGTCAATCTGAAGTAGATTAAAGACTGCAAAGTGGTGGCAGGGGAAAGTGTAGTTAAGCAGCATAGGATGGTGGTCTGTAGGATGACGTTGGAGATCAAGAAGAGGAAGAGAGTGAGGGCAGAGTCAAGGATCAAATGGTGGAAATTGAAAAAGGAAGACTACAAGGTTGAGTTTAGGGAGGATGTGAGACAGGCACTGGGTGGCGGTGAAGAGTTACCAGACAGCTGGGAAACTACAGCAGATGTAGTAAAGGTGACAGCAAGAAGGGTGCTTGGCGTGACATCTGGAAAGAGGATGGAGGAAGAGGAAACCTGGTGGTGGAATGAGGAAATACAGGAGAATATACAGAGGAAGAGGATGGCAAAGAAGAAGTGGGATAGTCCGAGAGATGCAGAAAGTAGACAAGAGTACAAGGAGATAAGGCACAAGGTGAAGAGAGAGGTGGCAAAGGCTAAAGAAAAGGTGTATGATGAGTTGTATGAGAGTTTGGACACTAAGGAAGGAGAAAAGCAACTGTACTGATTGGCTAGACAGAGGGACCGAGCTGGGAAAGACGTGCAGCAGGTTAGGGTGATAAAGGATAAAGATGGAAACATACTGACAAGCGAGGAGAGTGTGTTGAGCAGATGGAAAGAGTACTTTGAGAGGCTGATGAATGAAGAGAACGAGAGAGAGAAGAGGTTAGGTGCTGTGGAGATAGTGAATCAGGAAGTGCAATGGATTAGCAAGGAGGAAGTAAGGACAGCTATGAAGAGGATGAAAAATGGAAAGGCCATCGGTCCAGATGACATACCTGTGGAAGCATCGAGGTGTTTAGGAGAGATGGCAGTGGAGTTTTTAACCAGATTGTTTAATGGAATCTTGGAAAGTGAGAGGATGCCTGAGGAGTGGAGAAGAAGTGTACTGGTGCCGATATTTAAAAATAAGGAGGATGTGCAGGACTGCAGTAACTACAAAGAGATTTTGAAAATTGATGAGCCATAGCATGAAGTTATGGGACAGAGTAGTGGAAGCTCGGTTAAGAAGTGAGGTGATGATTAGTGAGCAGTAGTATGGTTTCATGCCAAGAAAGAGCACCACAGATGCAATGTTTGCTCTGAGGGTGTTGATGGAGAAGTTTAGAGAAGGCCAGAAGGAGTTGCATTGTGTCTTTGTGGACTTGGAGAAAGCATATGACAGGGTGCCTTGAGAGGAGCTGTGGTATTGTATGAGGAAGTTAGGAGTATCAGAGAAGTGCGTAAGAGTTGTAAAGGATATGTTCGAGGGGAGTGTGACAGTGGTGAGGTCTGCAGTAGGAGTGACAGTTGCATTCAAGTTGGAGGTGGGATTACATCAGGGATCGGCTCTGAGCCCTTTCTTATTTGCAATGGTGATGGACAGGTTGACAGACAAGATTAGACAGGAGTCCCCGTGGACTATGATGTTTGCTGATGACATTGTGATCTGTAGCGATAGTAGGGAGCAGGTTGAGGAGACCCTGGAGAGGTGGAGGAGACTCTAGAGAGGAGAAGAATGAAGATCAGTAGGAACAAGACAGAATACATGTGTGTGAATGAGAGGGAAGTCAGTGGAATGGTGAGGATGCAGGGAGCAGAGTTGGCGAAGGTGGATGAGTTTAAATACTTGGGATCAACAGTACAGAGTAATGGGGATTGTGGAAGAGAGGTGAAAAGGAGAGTGCAGGCATGGTGGAATGGGTGGAGAAGAGTGTCAGCAGTAATTTGTGACAGACGGATATCGGCAAGAGTGAAAGGGAAGGTCTACAGGATGGTAATGAGACTAGCTATGTTATATGGGTTGGAGACAGTGGCACTGACCAGAAAGCAGGAGACAGAGCTGGAGGTAGCAGAGTTAAAGATGCTAAGATTTGCACTGGGGGTGACGAGGATGGACAGGATTAGAAATGAGTACATTAGAGGGTCAGCTCAAGTTGGACGGTTGGGAGGCAAAGTCAGAGAGGCGAGATTGCGTTGGTTTGGAAATGTGCAGAGGAGAGATACTGGGTATATTGGGAGAAGGATCCTAAGGATAGAGCTGCCAGGGAAGAGGAAAAGAGGAAGGCCTAAGCGAAGGTTTATGGATGTGGTGAGAGACGACATACAGGTGATGGGTGTAACAGAACACGATGCAGAGGACAGAAAGATATGGAAGAAAATGATCCACTGTGGCAACCCCTAATGGGAGCAGCCAAAAAAAGAAGAAGGTGTACTTGCTAAAACACTGTCACTAACTAAAGGCAGAAACTACCCAATCATGTCTTAGAAGAACTTGAAATTAATTTTTAGAAGTTTGGGCATAACTTCATTGGTCCTGATTGGTCCACCCCAGGTAGCATCAGTGATACCTGTGGTTTGTTTTGTGCTGCTGTGTTTGTTACATGTATTCTTTATACCCCTGCTCATTGTTTTATATTAACATTTTAATTGTCACTGCTTGGTTATCTGTTACCAATGCAGGGTTCTCAAATTTATTTGCCATTGAAAAAAAGAAAAAAAAGCTAGTTAAGTCAGATTTTACCCAAATAAGTGAACAGGTCACCATGGTAGGCCAGTTAAACAGCAGTGCTGGCCTTCCCACAATGACAAGTGAATTCACAACATGAATTGTATGTATTTAATAAAACTGTACAAGAACGTTTTTTTATTATAGCGCTCAAACTTGCTCAGGTCAAAGCAAATTTAGAAAATGGATGGATTTTCATACATGAAAGTGCTTAATAATAATAGAAAAAATAAGTCACAACAGAAGTTATTTATTACAATAGTGAGTTATAATGTCTAGCTTAATAACAAAAGTCGCGGTCAGATATCTGAAGGACAGGATTATAAAAACTCCATTTGATGGGATGTTGGAGAAAATAAACCTGCGAGGGTTCCAAGGGCAAATCCCCTCATAGGCATCACCATCCATACAGTGTGTCATCATTAACGGATACTTTTGTGGTCTCTTCAGCTCCCCAGCATCTCAGGTGGCTGCTGCATACTTAGGCAATGAGGCCGTGGCACGTTGCAGCAACTGCTGGGGGAAAAAACAAACCCCACAGAAGTAGTGATTAGTGTCCAGTCCGTACAACAACAATTAAAATGAAGTTTACCTCCTTCTCTTAGTGTGAAGGAATGTTAGTGATGCTAGTAATTTCTTTAGTGACTGACTAAGTATACAACTGTACAGGCCTGGCATATCAACAAATTAAAGAGGTGGGTTTTCAATATAATTTTTAATTATACAATTATATAAGCCTTTATCTCTAAAGATAAAGTATTCCAGATTTTTGGTGCATAAAAACAGAATGCCACCTCACTGAGCATGCCAATGTAAGAGGATCTTAAATTATGATTAAAAGTATAGGGGGATAAGCAGTCCAAAATATAACAAGGTGCTAGATTATTTAAAGCCTTGTTTACAATTAAAGAGCCTTGTATACAATTAAAAGTATTTTAAAACCAATCCTAAAGGAAACTACTCGGATTCACTGAGTTTGTTTGACATTTTTTCCAGGCCTGATTCTCTACCTTTAACCTGATGCTGCTGGAATGTAATCTGGCTTCCTTGTGTGATCTTGTAGGAGTAAAGATGTTCGAGAAATGAACAGAGAGATATATTTTTTGTATTTTACTAGATGACAGTATTAATAATAAAATGTGTTTCCACTCATCTTGCAGTGTAAAAAGGATTAAAACTATTGTGTATTCTTTGCAGCAAACTGTAAATACACTAGGTGGTGCCAGAAGATTCTGCTTCTAATAATGCATGGCTGGCACAAGACTTTTTCGCACTGAGTTCTGGGATTGATTAACTTCCTGCTCTGTATGTAGTATGTGTGGTGAGTGTGGAGGGAGAAAGGATCTTGCCAGAGTTGTCTGATTGTTCAGGTTTTGTGTTTGTACAGTTGTGTTTACTTTTAACGGGTGAACAGATTATCTGTTCTAAAATAAATGTTATTTGTTTGCTCTGGTTACCGCAATGCAATATCAAGGCCGATTACAATTATAAGTACAATTGTTCACATACATTTTTGCTGTTGGGACACAAGCTAATTACTCACTCTGTGACTCAGGGTTGGAGAAGCAATTTTATGTTTTAAATCCAAGGCCATTGCCACTAGGGTTCAACAATGATTAAATATACTAATGCAAAAATGAAATGCTGCATTTAATGGAATGATAATCATTTAGGTACAGCGGGTGTAATGTTCTAAGTTTGTTTTCCGTCTGAAAAAGCAACTTTCCAAGCACACACAAAAGTTCGTGAGGTACTGTTTTTATCTTGAGAGGTCCAGGTGGACCAGTACTTAATCAGGTCACCTTTGAAAAGACATTAATTCCAACATTTGATCACTGAAAGACAAAGGCAAAATATAGTCAGTTTTCTGTAAAACCTATAATGCCTTAAATTCCACCAGAAGCAAAGCATGTATGTTGTGGTGCAACATTTTCAGGCGCCGTGCATTAAACTGCTGCATAAGATTTTAGTAGAACAGTAGAATGGATGACCAACCAAGATTTTATTACCCTTGAATAACCACATCAGAACAGGACCAACATATCAGACTGGTTCGTCTGAGAGATCGCTTCATACCTGTCACCATACTTCTGCAGACACAATTCCCACATCAGTGACGAGACATTGCGGGCCAGGCTTTATCCCTCCTTAGTAGAAGGAGACTTATAAGAGGCCCTTTGATCACCTCATCTACATTCACTGACCCTGCAGTGGGCCAGAGTGCTGAGACTGACCTTAACCTTAAGGCAGACAGTGTAGTTATGGTTTTGGACTTCAAACTTTGAGGTTGTGGGTTCAGATTCGGCTACTGACACTGCGACCATGAACACGTCACTCTACCTGCCTGGGCTCCAATGGGAAACACAAAACAAATTGTGTCTTAAAATTTATAATTTGTCTTGGATAATGAAGTCATCCAAATAATAATAATAATGATAAACAGTATACAGTAAACAGTTAAGGGTTCTGATCACATCCCTCAAGTGTTGCATTAATAGGTTATTGTCTCTGTGATGGATTCAGAAAACTGTAAGACTAGTGTTGTTCATATTCACTCTTGTTTTCCTATTATTCTAATTTAATACCATTTCAGCAAAGAAAGTTGAGATATCAGAACAATAGTGAATGTTCGTTTTTCATCAGTATGTAAGTTGAGCCTCAGATTTAAAATTATTTCTTGCATCCAACCGTCTGTGTGATCCTAAGCAAGTCTCGTCACCTGCATGTCTGACTTTTTGAAAGGAATAACTGCATTGTAAACAGCTGTAATTAATACTGATATTGTAAGCCAACTTCGATATAGTTGTCAGCCAAATATAAAATAATAATACATTTGGTTATTTGGTTACTGTGGGTCCCTTACATAATTTATGAACTGCTGCATTCCTGTTTGTCTTGTTCAGCAGAACTTAACAGTGTGACTAAATAAAATGAAAAAAGGCTTAATTAGGCACTGAAAAAATAAAATATTAAATGACACAACATTTCTATTTTTGAACATTCCTTAGATGAGTGTAATAATAAAAGTCATAATTTCAGTACAGTGGAACCTGGCTTGAGGTGGCGTCTTTATTGTCAACATAGATATGTACACAGATTCAGAGACATTTTTACGACTGGCCTCTATATATACTCTGCATGTGTTTCTTCTTTCTATAATTTTTTTCTACTTTCTACTCATCCAAGGAAACAGAAGATGATGCAGGAAAAAGGTCTGTGAAAAGGAAGAGAAGTCCTGTGTCCGTCCAGTCCTCCAGGAGTGTCACACAAGATACAGGAGGTATGTTGAGCATGGGGATGGATATCCTAGAGTGTTTCTCCTCTGGATAGAGTTTGTAGAAGTTTTTCTTAATGGAAACGCCCTTTGCTCATTATGTAATCATTGCGCTAACTACACTTTTCTGCAAACTTCACCTTTTTTTGATATTTGGATTTGTCGTAATATTTGGAAAGGCCTACTTGACATTAAAAGATTAGTTGATTTTGTTATTGACATTATTGATCAGGTTTGTTTTTGTTTTTTATTAATTTTGACAAGAGCAGACCATTCAGCCCACCAAAGCTTGTCCACCCAATTTCCTCCAAAATAGTAAACTCAAAAGTTTTGAAGGCCCCTACAGTCACCCTCTGTATTACTCTATTTGGTAATTTATTCCATGTGTCTATAGTCAGTGTGAAAACAAATTAAAGTAAAATTTACTCTGAACAAGTTTCCATATACAGTATGTCCCCATGTTCTTATCAAGCTCATTTTAAAATAACAGCCTAGATTCACTGTACTAGCGCCTCTCATAATTATGAAAGCTCCAGTCATGTCACCTATTAATTGCCATTAGCTTAAACTGAAAATTCAGCTCCTTTAATTTTCCTTGACGTTCATACCTCTCAGTCCTGGAATCGGCGTAGTCAGTCTTCTGTACACTTTATTGCCACTATGTCTTTTTTTGTATTCCAGAGACCAAACCTGCAAGCAGTACTGACAAGAACTCGCCATCACATTATAAAGCTTAAGCTACACATCATGCTATATAACCTAACATTCTGTTACAAGTCGACTATGCATCCAAGATCCTTTCGGGGGATACTTTCAAGGGGTAAATTCAAGTTTCAGACCTCCATTTGTGTATTCAAATCTTAACATTTTCTCTTCCTACATTTACTTATATTAAAATATCCCAAAGTTATTTTACATGTTACCCAATATTTTATTTGATGTATACATGTTACATAATATTTTATGATTTTTTGACAATGCAATTCTAATGTATCATCTTTAGCCATGCTTTGGCCATGTCCATATTGGAAGTTGTGCTATTTGGAAATATGGTTACTTCCTACATTTAAAAATTGCAACAGAAAGTGTTACTGCAGGGCCATAAAATATTATTTTTAAAACTTTGAAGGATTTCAAGTGAAAATCACTCATGTTGTTCTTGCATTTGATTTTTATTGTAACCATACTTGAATATACACTTTAGAAACAAAGTAATTTGTCTGTAGGCATCTTGAATTGTAAAGCTCAAATCTGCTGCTCACTGAAGTATTCAGAGCTAACATATTCAGGCGCCTTTTGCTTTATTAATAGCATTCAAGTCTTTTGAGCATGGTGTGTGCTTGTTCCTTTCCCTTTGTCATTTTTGCTACATCTCAATCAAGTGTTTTGGACAGCACACGTGGTCCTCCTTAAATCGGCTACACACTCTCTGTAGAGCAAATATTGGGACTAGAAGTTTGCACAAGTACTTAAACTATACTGGAATCCCTCCATCCTTAAATACCAATGAATGCCAAAGACCCTTTTTTCCCTAAGCACACCAGCTTGAGTTTTTTTTTTTTTTTTTGCCTACTGTTTCCACAGTTACATTTAAAATGGCGTAGCTGTTTATGTTTTACTTTATACAGACTTGGAAAAATTTTTGGTACACATACAGCTATTGCTATTATTAAGTGCTATTATGCCTCTTGAAAAGTGATTAAATGAAAAGCAGCTGTCCTGTGTACTCCTGCGTGCCTTTGATATGTCATTGAGTAGAGCAAAGCAAGTGTGAAAAGAGATCAAGTATTGCTTATTCAACAAAGATGTCCTAAAATGCCCTGAACATATTTGTAGAAAATAATAATTGGATTAGAGTGATGTTTCAAATCAGCTGTTTTCTTAAATTAGTATAACACATGTCCCCAATTGTGCACTCAGTCATTCAGCCTATTTATTTATTTATTTATTTATTTTTGTTCTTTATTTCGCCTTATCCGATTTCTTGTATTAGGAATTTGTTAGTTTTCACATACCCCTTGGGGTCAGAGCGCAGGGTCAGCCATTGTACAGCACCCCTGGAGCAATTGCAGGTTAAGGGCTTTGCTGAAGGGCCCAGCAGAGTAGGATCTCTTTTTGCAGTGGCGGGGATTCAAACCGGCAACCTTCGGGATACCAGCACAGATCCTTAGCCTCAGATCCACCACTCCGCCCTATTTAAATGGAAGTCGTCACTCTGCTGCTTGGTATCATTGTCTGTTTCACACTGAACAACGACCAGATAAAACAAAGGAGAGAGTTGTCTGAGAAGATCAAAATGAAAAATATAGACCAGTATGTTAAAGGCAAAGGGTGTAAGATTACCTCCAAGCAGCTTGATGCTCCTGTGACAACAGTTGCAGATATTATTAAGAAGTTTAAGGTCTGGGGGTCTGTAGCCAACCTCCCTTACGTGGTTGTAAGAGGAACATTGACCCAGAATGGGCAGAAGGATAGTGAGAATGGTAGACAAAAAGCCAAGAACAGCTTCCAAAGAGATACAAACTGAACTCCAAAGTCAAGATCCTTCAGTGTCAGATCGCATTATCCATCACCTTTTGAGTGACAGTGGGTTCAATGTAAGATGATCTCTGATGAAAGAAAGACATACAAAAAGCAGACTGAAATTTGTTAAAATGCATATTTACAAGCCACAGTGCTTCTGGGAGAATATTCTTTAGACAGATGAGATAAAACTGGAGTTTTTTGGCAAGTCACATCAGCACTATGTCCACAGGTGAAAAAAAATGAAGCTTTCAGAGAAAAGAATACCATACCCACTGTATGGAAGAGGTTTGCTTATGTTTTGAGGCTACTTTGCTGTGTCTGGTATGGGGTGCCTTGAGGCTGTGCAGGGAACAATAAAATTTCTTAAAATTATGCAGACATTCTGGAGTGAAATGAACTGCCCAGTGTCAGAAGGCTCTGTTTCATTTGCGGATCATGGATCCTCCAACAGAATTATGACCCAAAACACACATCTAAAAGCATCCGAAAATGGCTAAGATCAAAACAAACTATTCTGAAGTGGCCTTCTATGAGTTCTGATTTGAATACTATCAAACATCTGTGGAAAGAGCTGAAACATGCAGTCTGGAGAATCTGATACAGTTGGAGCAGTTTGCTCAGGAGGTGTGGGCCAAATGACCTGTTGATAGGTGCAGAAGTTTCACTGAGATCTCCAGTAATTGCGTGTTTGCAGTGATTGTCTCTGAAGGATGTGCAACAAAATATTAGGTTATCGTTCCCATTATTTTTGTCCATGCCATTTTCATTTGTGTTATATTTTGAAGCATTCTGTTGAATCAAAGCTGTAAAGCAATGTCTGATTTTTGGACATTTTAGATTTTTTTATTTCAGAGACAATTGTGAGTTCTTCTTTTTTTCACGGACAGGTACTAACAAATTTGACCATGGCTGTACATTTTCATGCATCATTCCAGTTCTGAGTCAAAAGGTGATGCCATCTGTTTGGCCAGCATCAGGCACAAGAACTGAGTCAACCTGAGTGGATTGCCCATAATTGCAGGACATGATCAATCACTCACCTAAGGGCCAGTGTATTTACTGGAACCATGCAGAATCCTTCTTAAAGTTTGTGCTTGTATGGGGGAAAACATCTGGAATCAAGCAGTCAGCCTTGTTCTTATTCATGGTCATTACTGGTATTAGTGGAAAAGTGGCATTAGTTGGTGGTCAATCTAATTTACTGTACACATGTACTGAACCTGTTAAATGAATACAGTGCTGAAGCTTATTCTAGTAGCAGTTGATGTAAGGCATGAACCAATCCTGGATGAGGCACTGGTCCATCATGAAGCCCACTCATGCACATACCTATAATTAATCATGGGCCAGTTTATAGACAGTCAACCTAAAATGCATAACTTCAATATGTGGTAAGAAGCTGGATTACATACACTAACAGAACAAGTACAGTCTGGGATTCCCTTGGCAGGGATTTGAACCCAGAACTGTGTAGGAACCTTGTAGAAGCAGTGTTAGCCAGTGATTTTTTATTTTTTCAGTTTCCTATAATATTAAACACCCTTCCATTTTCCGTTCGAATTAATGGTTGTAGGGTCACACCCATGCTTCCAGCCAAAGTGACAATTGAAACTTGCCAGTCTAGAAAAAAAAGTGGAGTACCCACAGGAAACACATGAGGACATGGGAAGAAAATGCAAAATCCATGCAAGGAGTAATCAGGTTAGGATTTGAAATTCAGTCTCTGGTGGTATCATCTAAAGATGCTTAACCATTGTGTTCCTTACAGTATGAAGTAGTAAAAACTAATCCATCTACTATTAATAGTGTTGTTAACTTTGTTCAGTGTATTAACTAGACATTTGTAATTCTTGCAGTGTAATTATAAAATATGGTTACCATTTTAATTATGTTGTATTTCTTTCATGCCAAAACTTATCCTGTATGACACACAGCAACAAAGGATAAACACAGTACAAATCTTAAAAAAAGCCTATGGTTTACTTAGCAGCAATTTCAAATTTGTCTTTATCTTTCCCTTTTCCATTTAAAAGTGTAAGCCACTGCATTTTAAAGGGGTTTAACTCGCTGTCCAAACTCAAGACGTCAATCAGTCACTTTCCAACCTGCTATTTTTTAGCGCAATCCCAGCCAGCATAGGGAGCAAGGCAGGAATAAACCCCGGGCAGGGCACACCCACACACATTAGGGACAATGTAGGGTCGCCAATGCACCTAACCTGCATGTCTTTGAACTGTTGGAGGAAACCGGAGTACTCAGAGGAAACCCACGCAGACACGGAGAGAACATGCAAACTCCACGCAGGGAGGACTCGGGAAGCGAACCTAGGCCTCCTTACTGCGAGGCAGCAGCGCTACCACTGCCCCATCATGCCGCTAACTCAAGAGGTGCCTGTTTTAATTTAAACGACAAAATGAAGGTTTGAATTCCATGTAGTAGCTTTTCTTGCCATTTTTCTAGTTGCACAGGATGACTTCTCCGGTTACTTTTTTTCAGTTTATTCCTCCACTTTCTTTAATGTAAAGGCTAATATTCTGATTGTGTCTCATTCACTGATAAAACAAGCTTCCACTTGGTGCTCTTTGTTTACACTACAGAAAGTTTGCTGCAAAAAATAAAAAGACGAGCTGGCTCAACTACTGTAATACCTTGCGTAAAGGAGCATTAAAACCAAATTACCATAAAGCTTACAAAAGCAGGAGTTTAAAAATATTGTTTTTCAAAATATTTTTTTTTTTCACCAATTGAGTCTTTTTGTAGTGGAAATCGGCCGATTTTGATTTGCAGCTGATCGATTGGAGCACCCCTATAATCACTTGTTAGAATGCTTTGGACTGTAAAAGAAAACCAGAGCCACAGATTCCTGAACTTGAAGAGCCTACACTCTAGTTATCCTGGCCTTTAATCAAACCCAGATTCATCTCTCTTAAGCCAATGCCATAACCACCCCACCCCACCCCCCCCAAAAACCTCTAGCCCTTTCGAAACTAAGAGAGACGTGCCTGTTAGCTCAAATACATCAGATATGTTGGCAAAACCAATACAAAATGAAGCATTCATACATTAACACACGTAAACCGTAACTTACTGCATAATTTATGCTTGCATCATGCAGCTACTCTACAGTTTCATTATAATAGTGTTTACTCTGCTGTATGCTGATTGTCATTATTATCAGACTACTAAGGGTGCAAAGTACAGAGAATGGCAAATTAATAAGAAAACCACAAAAGAGAGTTACATATTTCAAAAGAGATTAAGATTACCAATATTCCTGTATTTCTTAAAAAGGTAAAAATCACAATGCTATGCCTTTCTGAATGCAGATTATGACAAGACAAAAAAAAAAAACAATTTAATTTAGATCAGTTAGAGATAAAATGACTTGCTGATTGTGAAACTGTTAGGAAGAAAATTCTGCAGCCACATTGCCCCCCAGGACTGGTTCAAACTGGTTGCTAGATGTATTCTGAGTGTGCTTTCAACCCATGCCACAGTTTTTTCCACACCCAACTTGATAACATCCTTGTAATTACTATTTTTTTTAAATGTGCCTGGACATAATTTACATTTACTAATACTTTTCTACTTGTTTTTTTTTAAATAAAAAAACATATGGCACTGGGGAGAAAGGGAGTCCTACAATTGTGTGGGTTTTTAAGGTAACTGTTTTCCCTGATTTAAAGAAGGTATGCCCACCATGTAATGAGATTTCCAGTTTCTTCTTCATTGGCCTCTGATACATGCATATCCAGTCATCCACAAAAAAAAATCAATAATATTGTCTCCTTGTCTTGTTATTGTGTTGCAACTTCTTTAGATTTTGATTGTCAGGTCCCTGAACCAGAAATTGGAACCAAAAGTGATGACATATTGGATCATGCTGTGATTAACAAAGACTGCATGAGCATCCAGTCCACCTGTTTACACAGGAGAAGTAACAATTAGTCTGTAATTAGAATGTGTTTTTTATGTATTAATATTCCAATTTAGATTATTTTCGATGTGTGTTCCTAGATATTTATATCAGTCACTCCTCTGCATCCCCTTGGTATAAGGGGTAAAAATACAGATTTCTGTATTTAAAAGTAAAATATTATATTTGTAAGGTCTGGGAGATTGGATTTTGTGCAGAATTAAAATTTATTGGAGCCCCTTAAACTTAATTTTTTTACAAGCAACTGTTATGAAAATGGTTTGAGAGGCCGACACTTGAACTACCCCTTTAAGAGTCAATACATTTATGATTCTTGTTATTTGGATTTATTAGAACAATGCTGAAACATAAGGTTTACAGCAGGTCATCTCATCTTTTTGGCCATCAATCATTTGTATTTTAGAAATTGTAACAAATTGAAAATGTACAACATTTAAACATGACACAAGAGAGCAATAACCCATGAATTGGTGAATTATCTAGACACATGAATGAAATAGAAATCAAAGTACGTAAATGTAAGAATAACTGCAATTTTTCTCTTTTTTTTTGATATTCAGCAATAATTTTGTTAGTATTGTTTACAGACGATGTTCTCTGTCTTTCTCTTTGGCATGAGGAAGCGCGTTTTAAAAATGCTCGTAGGTTCAATAGTAGCCAGTCTTTACTGACCTCATGGGATACAGGCCAGGAACCAACCATGGCCAAGAACCCAGTTCATTGCAGCCACTCTATTACACATTTATACCAGGCCAGTCACCCTACACAAAAATAAACAACTACTGTCTTTGATGTGAGCCAAGAGAAAAAGAGCAGGAATTTAAGATTCAGAAGATGCCAGTGCACAGGCTTAATTTTTTTGCAAATGTAAGTTTGTTAGACAGACTGATTGTGTTATAGTATATTAAAAAAAGTTTTTAAATCAGTACTTCATTTAAGAAAAAAAAACAGTGTTAACATGCCATCTCTCAGTCTTATTGTTTTTATATTGATACATTAATTTAAATAACCTTCATTAGGCATGTTGCTAACGTGTTATTTAATCCTTTTCTTGACTGTGCAAGGGCAAAATATAGAAAACTGCAATTAAGAAATTGATAACCAGTAATTTTAAAATGCATAATTAATAGTAATTGTAAAATGGCAATTAAAACAATGACAATTTAATCAGTTACCGAAATTCTATTGTGAAGTAGTTAAAATATGGCATGAAGAGGGTTCATTTACACTCTTGTTTGTGAAATGTGTTAGTTATGATTATTACAGTTAGAAAATTATTTATACGTTTTTAATTTGAATCACTGCAAATAAAACATCTCTACACAGAGCAACAATTCTTTGATTTTCTTTTTCATTAAAGTATTTAATTAAGTCATAGTGAAATTCAGATTCGCAGATACAGGATTATTTATAGAGAGTAGGCAGATTTCACAATTCCTGTCCCCTGTCTCTTGAAATAGCTGCCAAAATGTAGCATGCTTTCCAGTTAGATAGATAGATAGATAGATAGATACTTTATTAATCACAAGGGGAAAGTCACATACTCCAGCAGCAGCATACTGATTAAAAACAAAAATAAATTAAAGAGTGATAACAATGCAAGTAAAACAGACAATAACTTTGTTTAATGTTAACGTTTACCCCCCCGGGTGGAATTGAAGAGTCGCATAGTGTGGGGGGAAGAACGATCTCCTCAGTCTGTCAGTGGAGCAGGACATGGACAACAGTCTGTCACTGAAGCTGCTCCTCTGTCTGGAGATGACACTGTTCAGTGGATGCAGTGGATTCTCCATGATTGACTGGAGCCTGCTCGGCGCCTGTCGCTCTGCCACGAATGTCAAACTGTCCAGTTAAACTATTACAATAGGGCAGTCAGAAAACAATACATTTTGTAGCATTACAGCATACTAATTTCATACAACAAAACACTGCCTTAACTGTACTTCTACACTTTGATGTAAAACAAATGGTGAAGAAGACAATGGATCGATATTCCTAAAAGAGATGAGTGGCGCCTTACAAGTGAAGTAAACATCAAGGATGCTAAGCTACAAGCAGAAACTGCAGCAGCTACTTTAGATAGCGCTTAAAGATTTGGAAACACTTCTGTAATCTTAAGACATACAGTACAGGCCAAAAGTTTGGACACACCTCCTCATTCAATGTGTTTTCTTTATTTTCATGACTGAAGGCATCAAAACTATGAATGAACACATGTGGAGTTATGTACTTAACAAAAAAAGGTGAAATAACTGAAAACATGTTTTATATTCTAGTTTCTTCAAAATAGCCACCCTTTGCTCTGATTACTGCTTTGCACACTCTTGGCATTCTCTCGATGAGCTTCAACAGGTAGTCACCTGAAATGGTTTTCACTTCACAGGTGTGCCTTATCAGGGTTATTTAGTGGAATTTCTTGCTTTATCAATGGGGTTGGGACCAGCAGTTGTGTTGTGCAGAAGTCAGGTTAGTTGGACGATCATTTATTTTTCAACAGGACAATGACCCCAAACACACCTCCAGGCTCTGTAAGGGCTATTTGACCAAGAAGGAGAGTGATGGAGTGCTGTAAATGGTCATGAAAATAAAGAAAACACATTGAATGAGGAGGTGTGTCCAAACTTTTGGCCTGTACTGTATCTCAGGGTTGCTAGTATTTTTCCTAGAACTGTACTGAGTGAGCCAGCAAAGACAATGTTAGCCTTCACCTGCAGAAGGGTTGCGATAATAGGCTCTTCAATCAATCAATCAACAATTATTTATATAGCACATTTTCATACAAAAAAATGTAGCTCAAAGTGCTTTACAAAATGAATAGAAAAATAAAAGACACAATAAAAAATAAACATAAGTCAACATTAATTAACATAGAATAAGTAAGGTCCGATGGCCAGGGTGGACAGAAAAAACAAAAAAAACTCCAAAAGCTGGAGAGAAAAAAAAAATCAAATCTGTAGGGGTTCCAGACCAAGAGACCGCCCAGTCCCCTCTGGGCAATCTACCTAACATAAATCAAACAGTCCTCTTTGTATTTAGGGTTTTCAAGGAAGGACCTGATGATGATGGTCACGTAGACTTCTGGCTTTCAGTCCATCAATGTTGGTGCATCATGATGCTTTGGGTAGGTGGTGGTGGCGCAGGCCGCCACCACAAAGAAACCGGAAAAAGAAGCAGAAGAGAGAGTAGGGGTCAGTATGGATTTTGGAGCCACTGTAAATAGTTATTAAGAAGAATTTGAACATACAGAGTATCAGTATTACGTTAAAGTGAAGTTATAAAAGGCCATGTTAAAGTAATGTGTTTTCAGCCGTGTTTTAAAGTGCTCTACTGTATTAGCCTCTTGTCACCATACCAATCTTGAGGTAATCTCGGCTGTCATGGTAATCTTCCTAGTGATTTCCTTCAGCTGTTTATGTTCCAACTCAACCTCCTGTAAGAAACAGCAATCGTATATTGCTGGGAATAATGTTGTGCATCATCCTTTGACAAGAGCACCATCAATCAAGTTCTGATACTTGACTCTTTTTAAATAATTGGAAATTGCCAATCTGTCCTTTCAGGGTACCGTGAATTCCGTCACCAGGATTGTTTTTGTGCTCTGAGATAACAGAATCAAATCTGGTTGGATTGAAGCTACTGCCTCCTCCTCTGGAAAGATTTTCTTTCCCAAGTTCACTCTCATCTCCAAATCTGAAGCTTGTTGTAGAATGGAAGGGTGGTTCTTGGCAGTTGTTCTTGCCCTAGGAGCCTTATCACCATCCTTTAGGAATTTGGTGGATTCAGGTGGGGATGCCTGGAGTTTATTAGCTTTGACCCATTTCTTGATGCACCCATTTACCAATTCTTGTAAAGACCTTGCCATCCCTCCCCCTGTAGCCTCCTTTCCTAAGTGCTTTGCGACATCCTGTCAGAATGTGGTTCAGGTTTGAAAGGGTTATGCAACATTGTTTACAGGATGGATCTTCCAGTTTACCCCAAATCCTTAGGTTGTCAAGGTTTGGCGCACAGGAGGATGGTCAACCAGCCCTGGTCGATACTCCATAGTTCCTTAGAGGATAGCAGACGCCAAATTCCCTGGTTCCACTGTGTCCACCATCCCTGGCTTGAGAGTGTCACTGCTTTCATGTAATATTCTCCAACTGTTTTTCTAACCCTTTGCACCACAAGTTCTTGTTTTCCTTTGGTGGTTGCCTTCATTTGGCATTGTAATTGCCAAGTTCCAGCTGACCTTGAAGGACTGTCTCAAAAATCTCCACTGTCACTGCTTCCTGGAGCTCCATCTCCTGTCACATTTAATGGATGTCACATTCCCTGACAGTACCAGTGTACTGACTGCTGTTGCCTTGGTGGCTTTGAATTCTTCCAACACTGATTAAACTGGCAACCTCAACTTGGAGGTCCTGCTGTAGAGATTGACCCGTGAAAAACTGTGGGAACATCTTAACTATTTTTGCACCAACTGTTTTGCACAGTCTTTCTTTTGCTTCCACTTGGGGCATGAGGATTGGAGTTCTGGGTATAGGTCTGTTCTGGAAGCACCATACCTTAAACCTCAGAAGCAGTTGGCTGTTGTAAATCATCTTGAGCCAGTTGTTTAAATCAAGGGTCCCCAACTCCAGTCTTAGAGGACCACAGTGGTGGCAGGTTTTCATTCGAACACGTTTCTTAATTTGTAACCTGTTTTTGCTGCTAATTAACTTCTTTTAAATTACTTTTAATTGACTTATTTTTTTAAGATTTGTTCCCCTGAATTTCTTCATCGTTCCTCTGAATTGCTACTTTCCTTTATTGGCATCCAAACAAGTGCGTGAGCCAACAGAAGACCAATTAAGTCAGGGCCTCAAACTCCAAACAATTTGGAGTTAATAACTGCTTAATTAAGCACAGAGTTTGTCGTTAATTAAACTGTTCTTTAATTCCATGGCTTGTTGCTGCTCTCATTGTGCAATAGCGTACATTTCTGAAACTGTTGATTTTCTGTTTTCTAAGAACACTGTTAAAATGTTTTGGGGACCTGAGCAGACCTTCATCTTTCTTTATTTTCATTTGGTATGATGGACAGTTTGCTAGTCATGTTTTGGCTCATTTTTGTATCTCATTATTGTTTGGCAGCTATTTAAGGAAAAAGAAACAATGAAGGGGTCTGCATCTTCAAGAGAAAGTCAATTCAAATTAATTCAAAAGAAGTTAATTAGCAGCACTACAGGTCACTAATTAAGAAAATGGTTAGAATGAAAACTCGCAACCACTGTGGGCCTCTAGGAACGGAATTAGGGACCTCTGGTTTAAATGATACTTGTTATTTTTGAGGTTGTCACTGTCCCTTAAGGTGCTATCAACACATTTTCCCAAGGCATCAGATATCCTGATCTTAAATAGATGGAATCTCAGCTCCTTGAATGCTTAAGATGTATTTTGACGGCTTTACTTTCAGGATACGAAGACTCACAGATTTTGCTGGTTTGAGTGGAATTTGTACCCATGTAGCAATCTTCTGCAGTGAGTTTAGGATCCATTGTGTTCCTTGGATCGATGGAGTGATCAGTTATTTCAAGACACTAAGTTGTCACTGTTACATGAAATGATATCTGAAACATGGAAGTTAACTATATTAATAAAATAATGGCTTAAAAATGAAGGCTGTGTACAGCCCTTTTTAGTGGACCAGTGTATATTCTCCACAGATTCATATAATCTAGTACTGAAGTGGCAAATCCTTACTTCAGTGTTGACACAAGCTGCAACCTTGTGTAGCATCCTTTTCCCGATTATCGTTAGTCTGTAACAAATGCAATATTATGCCATCTGTGCATTACGTTAGTGAACTTGCTAAGTCCAGTTTTAGAATCACAAACAGTAGTAGAAATGCTAGCAGATAGAACAATAGGTACCTTGTACTAGCAGAAATGAATTAATGTTGTAAAATGTGCCCAGTACATTTTAAAATTAAATTTATTGAACTGTTTTAAGTTTTTGGTATTGCCAAAGAAACAAATCAAATGTTAAGTACTCCCATTGTGTCTCATTTTTATTTAATTAATACATCAGACTTTCAGCTCTGATAATTGTTCATATAAAATGAATCATGGCCACCAAAGCAAAATCCATCAAATTTTAAGCTGAAAAATATGCATGCTTTTTAATGTAGTATGGCAGAGGCTGCAGAAATATTTCCAAGCAGTACATCTCCATGCACAGTTAATTGAGATTTCCTGTCTTTTTGCCTGAATTGCAAAGACATATAATTTTCTCAAGCTACATCTTACATTACAGGGGTGATGCAGCCAAAGCCTTTCCCTGAAGAATTAGGGCAAGGCAGGAAGCATCATTCCACCACAGGGCATGTTCCCCTGTACTTACACATACTAGTCCATCAGTCTGTATAACATATGCACTTGTTTGAATTGTATGAGAATATAGAGAAAGGATGTGAGGGTCTGCTGAAGCACATGCAAACTTCACATTGTTCACTAATCTACCCAAACTTTTTTGAAAGCAGTGGGTTAAGAATCTATCCCTGAAGCTGTGAGCAAGCAGCACTGAGGCTTATGACATCATATTGCTCTAAATTAATGCTTATCAAAGCATAATTGATACTCCGCTCTTACCTATGCCACATTAGTGGTGAAAGCGCAGAAGGCAAGATACCCAGACAGTTACAAACTGTACAGTTACAAACTGTAACTTCAGTAAGACAGAAACAGATTTGTGAAATATTAACAAAATAAAAAATAAACATTATTAAAAGGACAAACACTAACCCAGTGACCAGATTGACTTGAATTACATTGTTCTTATGAGCATTGCATCTTTTACTGTGCTTGACACTATATACACACAATGCAAGTTTATTAAACAAAAAAAGCTTGATGGCTTACTGTGCCCAGCGAAGTGAAAAGACAACAGCATGAGATGTGTGCTGCACCGCATGACAAAGCAATGGTGGATTTTGTGCATCAAGGTAAAATCTAATAAACGTTCTGGGTTATGAATAAAACAGATATGATGGTAAGTAAATTAACGACTTATTTAAACAAATCCACAATCCAAAAGGTAAATCCAAAAAATGAGGCAGATGCAAGGAAAAGGAATAAGGAAACGGGTAGAAATGGAGAACAAATTCCGAAAGAGTCTTGAAACAGACAAGAGGTCAAATACTGATGATCCTGCCAAAGAACAAATCACTAGACTGAATTCAAATCCAAAATAAGCAAAGCAAGTTCAAAAAAGACTAAACTCTCCTGTCTAGTTCTGTGTGTAACCACTCTTTGATAAACATAAACATATTCTTGCACTATTATCCAGATTTAATCACTTTGTTCTAAAGTATTATTCAAGAGCCATCATAATATCCCTCATTTCTAACTTAGGAGTGAGAGGCAAGAGTCCAACTAAATGCATTGCATGATCATATTGATGTAAACATTGGAAATGTTTATCAATAAAAGCCTCTCCAAATTTGTTAAAATGGACCAATTAAGTTGATTGATTGAATGAATGATAAAAGTTTACTAAGAAGGAATATTTCAAGAGAAACAGGACCTGTATGTTTTTGAAAGTTATCATGTTAATTAGTCCAGATTGGTTACCATCATATCATATAATGAGTCAAAGCTGAACCACAGCAATTTCTCTCATGCACATGGTTAATATTGCCAAATATTTGGATTAAGTTTAAATATGTTGTTAATATGTATGTGTATGCATATATAGTGGACTGTGGGGTAAAAAATACTGGCAAATCTGATCTTCTCACTGTCCTACTTATATTTGTCATTTTTTGGTAAATGTTTATTATCTTACAGAAACTTCTCCAAATCTTGGGGATCTGGTCCTGGCTGCTGAACTAATGGAACTGGTCAGTGAAACAGTGCGAGGGGTGCAGATGGGAGTCTGGTTCAGGCGTGGTTTTGAGAATGACCATGCCAGCTACCCACTACCTCCTGATCCAATTGCTCTGAGTGGTCTTGTCCAAAACTTGGCAAAAAAATTACATAAGCAGGAAGAGGCCCTTTGCAACCTTCAGGCAGTGCTGGAGAACAAAGAAAAGCAATTTAAACAGAGCAAGGTATGTCCAGCTTCAGCTGCATAGGTGGAAGAAGCAGGAGCCATGTGAGGCAATGGCATTAGAAGTAATTCGCTTCTCAGACTACTATTAAGACAACCTAAGTAAGTACTAAAAAGACTTCTCCAGGCAGTGGTATAAAGATTTTTCTTCAGTTATGCATCATCATACAGATATTTTTGCTGCAAATCAAAATTGATGTCTGTAGGAAGATGGCACATAAATAATATGGATTCATGCTGAACTAATCCTTGTGATAAGCACGTGTTTAACCAAAAAATACAGGTCTAAATTGGCAAGATTTGTAAGCACAAAAATGTTATGTAGTATACACATCTACCTCTGTTATCAGATTCTTTCAGTCTTATTTGCTCGAGTTGTTATATTACTGCTCCAAGATAGAAACTGCCAGAAGTATCATTGCAAGGTGGTTTTATATAATTTAGTTTACCTGGAGCTTTCCATTTAAATTACTAGAATCAGGAAAACAAAGCAGTCAATTCTCAGTTTTTTTATTAAGCGATCGCTCCTTTTAATGGAGTTGGGGGATACTTTTATTATTTTCCTTCCTAACAGCAGATCTTGAAGTGCATGGGTTATGTGTAGGTGAATTGGGTTGACAGTGGGGGTAACTTGATGTTTTAGGGGAGGTTGGCTGTACATGATTGTCCTTAACATATGGCCCTGATGTTTGGTTCTAATCATTGAAAATATTATGCAATTGGGAGTTTAAATATGAATCAAAACAATTAATTTATGAGAAAAAAACATTTTACTCAGTGGCTTATAACATTCAGAAAATGTATATTTAAATTATTCTGCACTACTGTACAGTCAGTTTCTGAGGTATACAGTATCATAGGTACTCGAGTTGCTAATTTAGAAATACATATTGTCAACCTTACAACTTTCAAGGACTTTAAAACTCTTGTTTTCTAGTAGATCTCTTTCATCATTCACCACAGTGTCAATGTATGTAGATTTTCTTCAAGCCCAAGGAAATGTTTCCAAGATCAGTTTCAGTTGGTACTCACACCTCTTTTTGTACATGCACATATAGTAGTTTGGTAGTATAGTGGCTAAGGTATTAGATCTTAAATCTTAAAGTTGCTGGTTTAATTCTTGACTCTGATTCATTACATGAAAAGTCACTTAACCTGCCTGAGCTCCAACTATAAAAAATAAATACATATAAACAACAGTACTCTGTCATACTTATGATATTGTTACACTACTGAAAGGTACTATGTAAAGTTAAAGGTTGTCTATTGGTTTAACATACATGTTTGAAATTTTAATAACAAATGCAATAAATATGTTATTAATCCTTGCCAAATATGTAAAGATGTAAACCAAAACAGTTAGGTTTAATTTATTCATTTTTTTTTTAATTTTTAGTAGTGCAAGAAATAGCCAGCATTGCCTAAATACATTTACAAGCTTAATGTTTTTTAGTCATAAACATCTGTATCTTCAGGAAAGCACATTCGAATGTACTATATTGTAGTAAACAACTTAAAAAATACTAAAATGCTCTTTCCTATCTTTAGATATAATAATGATTACATTTATATAGTGCTTTTCTCATTACTCAAATTGCTTTATAGACAGAGGGCAACCACTTCAGCCACCACCAATGTGTAGCACCCGCCTGAATGATGTGACAGCAGCTGTTATTGAGCCAGTACACTCACCACACATTAGCTGTTAGGTGGTGAAGGGGTCAAAGAGAGAGAAAGAGACAGGGGGTGATTAGGTGACCAGAGCGAACAAGGTCAGTTTAGCCAGGACATTGGGGTACACCCTACTCTTTTCGAAAGATGCCTAGGGATCTTTAATGACCACAGAAAGTCAAGACCTGGATTTTACATCACATTTGAGAGATGGTGCCATATTTCAAGCATAGTGTCCCTGTCTCTGCACTGGGCATTAGGATACACCCTGCTAGCCTCACCAACACCAACACCTAGCCTCTAACAGCATCAACCCTAGCATTTCCTAGATAGTTTCCCATCCAGATTTTGACCAGACCCAAACATGTTTAGCTTCAGGTAGATGTCCTGTTCTGAAGTGCAGGTGATATACAGTAACTGAATGCCAGTTATACTCAAGTTCACTGCACTGTCCACAGTCTTCCTGTATGTACAATGTTTAACATATTTTAAATCAATCTTGTGTTTGTCTTGCTATTACTACCACAGATGCACATTTACACACAGTATGTTAAGATATATGTACTTGAGATTTGTATAAATTACATGTATAGGGCAGTTGAAGTTATTTAGTTCAATTACTTGAGTAAAATACTCCATGTAAAAAGCAGTATAAAAATTGATGAATGGAAATAAGTTGTATATTAAAAGAACTTAATTTAGCCAAGGACTGCTTTTAAATTTTTTTGAAAGATGGAGTCATTTGTTTTCTGCTATTGTTGTAATTTTTTTAAATATGTTTCTCATCCGTGACTTTCTTTTTTTGCATGCCTTATATAAAGGATAAATTGGAGTGGGAGCTCCAGACTCTTACAACAGCCCGAGAAACTCGGATTGATGCTCTTGAGAATGAGGTTGCAAGACTGGTCCTGGAGAACTCACTGGCTTATCGGGAACTGAGGAAGGCCCAGGAAGAGGCAGCCTCTAGTGCGGAGACAGTGCTGCAGCTTGGCGCTCAGCTCCAGGAAAAGCGCTTCCATGCACGCAGCACCATCATTTCTGCTCAGGTCCTTCGCAAAGACCCCAAATGGCTGAGATTCTATACTGGATTTGAGAGCTATGAGAAATTTTTTGCTTTCCTAAGGTTCTTGAAAAATGGTGATGGAAGTGGGCTGTGCTACAGGAGGGAAACTGAGAGTGAAGTGGGTGAAGCATCAGATGGAGAAGAGGAGGAGTTTGAAGACATGGATAAAGATTCTGAAGAAATTGATATCTTCACTGATGAGTATATGGCAAAGCTGGTATGTAAACTGAAAATACTTAAAGTTGTGTTTAAACTATAGTTATCCCTAATCGGAAGACAATTAAGTTTATACGGGTTGAGCATCCATAGTCTGAAATGCTTGGGACCCAGAAGTATTTTGAATATTTTATATTTAAATATTTTTGGATTTTGGAATATTTGCATATACAGAATGAGATATCTCGGGGATGGAACCCAAGTCCAATCATGACATGTGTTTATGTTTTATATACTCTTTGTACACATAGCGTGAAGGTAATTTTGTACAATATTTTAATAATGTTGTGCATGAAAAAAAGTTTGCTCACAAATATCATCAACAGGATATGTGATTATCTGTTAAGCAACAACAAACAACAGCAGGCTGTCAGTCTCCACCTATGATACTGTGTATTGATTAAACCGTTACTGTACTCGGCAAGTAAGCAAAAACACAGTGTTAATGCACTTGTTAATGCACCTGTGACAATGGTTGATAATAGACTGGTGCCAAAAGACTGTCAGGGCCTGTGTTCCCTTTATGCTGTGCCACTCAACACTTTTCAATTTTAGTGCTGTGCAGCTGTTATTGTGCCTTTGATCCACTGGTAATGCACCTTGGGCTTCCAAAACAACACTGGGAACATCTCTCCCCCAAACCCCAACCACTGCAGCCCATTTACTGTCACTCATGTATTGATGTGTCACTTGTACCTCAAAGGGGGAATTAAAGAAATCCATTGTAAATATTAAGTACCACCTCATGTATTAATCAGATCAGCTCAGTGGGAAAAAAATTGGAAGGAACAGAGACCCACAAGGGCAAGTGAGGTGAAGTATGGAATTTAATTGTTGTAGTGTCCTGTCAGTGCTCAAAAAGTTTAAAATTATGGCCCACTTTGGATTTTTAAATTTTAGATTAGAGATGCTCTGCCCTTCTGCCTTTACTACAAAATATATTCCACTATATACACACACACACATATATATATAAAATATATTCTGAAAAAGTTTTATTTTGATAATAATTGTTCTTTCTTGTGAGGTAAAACAGGTCTAGATCTGCAGGGCTTGATCCATCTATATTAGCAATATTAAATACCAAATCCCAACACTCTTCTAACCCACCAGACAGATGTGGCAGACTGAGTATATCTCCCTTTTCAATCCTTTTAATTACACCTGCTTAAGTAGAATAGCTAAACAGTAAGTGACTCACCCTCATGTATTACACAAAGGGTTCTCCAATGATTTTTCTTTATTATTGTGAAAAATATACAGTGGGTTTAAGATCCGGTGATGGTATGCTGTCAGTTTTGCCATGTAAAATATAATGTTTTGAGAATGTGCTCAAAGCCCAATGTAACTGCTTAGAAATTTGTTGATAAAGACCCCCACCCCTCACACACACTCGGGGGGCCTTTGTATTACAGAAAACCCCTTACAGCCAGTGGAGCTAAAGGTGAGCTTCTTTTTGGTACTGTACAGTGGCCAGTTGGGCTTTCTAACTCTCTCTCATGGCACCATTTTTCTCTGCTCAAAATTCACTCAGTGATCAGTAGCCATTCCCTACCCCTTCTCAGCTGGTGGTCCTCCCAAAGACAGTAATAATAATTAATTCATTTATTACATTGTATATAGTGCTTTTCTAACCTACTCAAAGTGCTTTACATGGACAATGAAGAGCTACTTCAACCACCTGGATGATGATGATGGCAGCCATTCTTGCACCAGTATGCTCACCATGCATTAGCTATGAGGTGGTAAAGGGGTGAGAGAGGTGTTTAACTAATTAGAGACAGGAGATGATTTAGGGACCTGAATGACTATGACTGTGGTGAGCAATTTAGCCAGGACATCTGGGAAAAAAAAAACATTCTTTTCGTAAGGTGCTTAGGGACCTTTTATGACCACAGAAAGTTAGGACCTTAGTTTTAGGTCTCATCCAAAGGACAGTGCCATTTTTTTATAGCACAGTGCTCCTGTCACTACACTGGGGCTTTGGGATACAACAACAGACCACAGGGTAAGTGCCCCTTGTTGGCCACATAAACACCTCCTCGAGCAGCAACCATGGGTTTTTCCAGATGATCTCCCATTCAAGTACCGGCTGGGCCTAAACATGTTTATCTCCAGTTGGATTACCTGTTCTAAGGTAGCGGCAGGACTCAAACCCAGGGGCCAGTGGAATATAGTAAAACCCTTTCAGCCAGGAGAACAAAAGGAGAATGCCTTCTCTAACTGCAAGGAATACCGCTTACATAGCAGGACTCTGTTAAACATATGAAAGCAGTATCGGTCCCAAATGTAGATACAGTGCCATTAACATTTAATTTCTCCCATCCTGATTGTTTCTATTATTTCATTTTTTTGACAGTAAATGTATTCGTCTTCTGTCAAAATTTAATATTAGGTCAAAGCCATCTGACTGAACATATAATACATTTTTATTAAATTAATAAGTTATTGAATACCAGTTGTGCTCTGTGTGGGGAAAAAAAGTAACTGCCCCTTAGATAAATTAACCAAGTTAAAGGAATAATTAGAGTCGGTTGATTGAACACAATTACGCCTGTTGAAATTAGTTTGTTTAGAAAAAACAGTTTAAAGCATTCCACAGTTTACACTGTAACAATACTGTCAAGAGACTATTACCCAGCAATTAAGAAATCATTTACACAAACAAGTGTTGTCTGACAGTTTTCTAGGTTGATAGCTTTAACACACGAACAGTGCAACTGAGGTGAGTATAGGCAGAGATTTCTGAAAGGTGAGCAAGAGATCCATGATCACTAGCTACAGAGTCTTAGACCATACCACGGAGAAACTACAGAGTCGCATGCAAAGCAGCAACAGTCTGCTACCACATTTTTACCATTTTGGAAAGCAGCATTAACATCTGTGCTTCCCTCTCACCACAGTTGCTCAAATAGGCTGTACACTTTGCTGTTATACAAAAAACACTGTGAAGCAGGTGACACAAGGCTGCATTTTGTGGTAGCTGGGGTTAACAGATAGTTTCCTTTTATAGATTAGATAGAGAGAAACTCACTAATTTAAGTCTCTTCAGCTGAGATACTTTCTAAATTTTGTATTGGCACTCTACTTCAGCTTTATTTTGTGACCTGGCAAACCCCCTTTGTTTCCAGTATCGAATGTCCCTAATCCTTCCATTGTTTTTACTTCCTTTATAGACCTTTACACACAAACTTGAAAAATATTACAAGCAAGACAAGACCAATCAGTACATCAAGCTTGTTTCAGTAGCTTGTTACCATGTACAGTATGCTGTTATGTCCTTCTCATCAAACACATGATTTGGTAGTTTGTTGCAAATTCTTTTGTTTCTTTGTAGGAAGATTTATAGGCTTCTGCTTTTAAAAGAACTTCCTATTAACTTCCACTGGTTTCCTCAACTAAATGACTCACTATCACATGGAAATAAATTCTGGTGAGTCAAAGTTATAAATAGTTACAAATCTGGGACTAAAAATGTAATGAGTAGCACAGAGAAGATGCCGCTTTTTTCTTATTGCAGTACTTTTTTAAATGACAACAATTGAACTTCAGTAACAAATAATCCCTTTCACAGAGTCATTAAAAAGAAAAAAATGTCCGGAAACACTGATTCAGGTCATCATCACATACAGTACATGTATGTTTTGAGTGTTCAAGCAAGCAGTCTGTTTGCATGGCAGCAACACTAATTTAGATTACCTTTTTCACCCAATTTTGGAAGATGTGCTTGGCATTCAGATAAGCATAATTTTTTTTTAAAGGTTAAATGACTGTTTTTATTGGTGGAAATGCCTGAAATATTTTGACATTTGTTGTATTAGTACTGTGTTTTATTTTTATGTTTAAACTGGAAATAGTAAGTTTGCATATCCAAAAACAAGGAAAATCTGACATCTTTAGAAGTGTGTCGCTGGTGGCACAGTGCATTAACCTCCTTAGTGTTATCTCGAGCGTGACTCAGAAAGGAATTCTATGTAATTACAGTTGCGTCTGAGTCTAACTTGGGGTGAGTGTAATGACCTGCTTTTTGGTGTTGCGTCCAAATAACTCTTTGGACAGTGTTCAGCTACCATATAATGAATGAATTTCATCCTGCAAATAATCATGCATATTTCTATTTAATCATTAATATTCATGAGTAGGCCAGTTGTTTCAACGATGAACACACAATGACAAATGAAAGGCCATAAAGCCAGTTATAGAACAAATTCAAACTGAATCATTGATCGAATCCAGCAGTAGTGGTGACGATGTAAATTGATCATCATACGGTGACATGATGCATATGATACTGTACGACTGAACTGTTATAATATGCCTGGTGACTTTGGTTGTGTGAAATTTCACCGTGATACAACAGTAGCTGTGTGGCAAAAAAGGCAAAATGATTGTGATTAAGTGCAAGGGCAAGAAATATGTTGGCCCCTGAGCACTGTTCGCAGTCCTGTCACTGTCAGTGTTCATATAAGAGGTAATGTGATAGCCTACAATAACACAGTTGTTCACTAATATTCTACCTTCTCATGTGCCAGCAACAAACATCGAGCTATTTGTTAGTGACTGGTTTCAAAACATGTCTCACAAAGGACGTGTACTAAATCTACATCAGTACAGCTGTGGGCACTAGACACACCTTTCCTACTTTAATTATATTGACATATTGTTATTTACATATTTCCGTTACATTTAATAACATGTTTTTTGTTAAAAATTTTCAATTTTTGGCTGATTTTTTTCTTATATAAACATAATGCTAAGGTGGTTAAAGATTGTCCTATAATAAAATGGTAAAGGGTTTGAATTCAGATATTGCTTGTGGGCTGGTTTAGGGAGTAATAATAATAATAATAATACATTTGCAGTGCCTTTATACTTCTGAAGAACACACTCTTTCCACCAGTACCTGCTCCTTGAAATAAAACATCCTATAAACAATCCTGTTAAGAACTATATACATATCCAAACTCTAAGATGAATACTAAAGAGATGGAATGCACTCCAGAATGGAAATTTAAAGTAATTGAAATGCTAAACTACAAATGAAGCTTGGACAAACCATAACATAAACTTTCTTTTTGGAACAGTAGATCCCTTATTTTAAGGTATTTGTCATTAATGGTTATACAATACACTGGGTATCTTTCAAAATGGCAGGGTGTTTCCCCCGATGTCCTTGGCAAATTGTTCTCCTTGGCCTGTTCATTATGGCTCCCTAATCATCTGCTGTCCCTGATTGGTTAACTGTGTCTTTCACTCCTTCACCACCTGAATAGCTAACATGTGGTGGGCATACTGGCAGAAGAATGGCTGCCGTTGCTTCATCCAGGTCAACGGTAAACATTGGTGGTGGTTCACGAAGTTCCCCTCTTTTTATGTAAACCGCAATGAGTATGTTCGAAAAACACTATGTAAATGAAATGAATTATTATCATCACATAGTGAATTATTTATTTTATATATCATATCCATGTAATATAGACATCAGTAAATGTAAATTTTGATATTTGAATTTGCTTAATTGTACAGATTTCTCAGTGGTGCCAGTTTTCAAAATTAGGACAAAAGGTGAACAAATGTGCTATACGTTTTTCTTTTTGGCTTTGTAACTGACAAATCAAACATAACATTTACATCTCTTTTATTCTAGGAGTCAATTCCACACTCAGTAGCCCAGCAAACACAAGAAGACACAAATTCCAATGCATCACTGGGACTTCCAAAATCCCAAGAAGATACCACTGTACGAGGGATGATTCTTAACCGAAAAAGTGTTGGGGGTGCACCCAATCTACTTTGTCCTGAAGACCAGCTGTTGCTTGTCTTGATGAGGCTTCGGCTTGGTCTTCTGCTCCAGGACCTCGCCTTTCGGTTCAGAGTGGCAGAGTCAACAGCATCACGGATCTGGGTTCACTGGATCAACCTTTTACAGGAACGACTACAACAGGTAAGCTACTGTTTCAAGCACTTTTGATTATTATTATTTTTTCTTTTATTTTTTGACACACTAGAACATTACAAAGATTTAGACACGTCTATGGTTTTCTGTGTGAAGAAACACTTCCTAATGTTTTTGAGAAATTGACCCTTAATAAGTTTCCAACTGTGTCTCTGTGTTCTTGATGAACTCATTTTAAAGTAACAGTCTCATTCTCATGTACTAATTGCCTTCATAATTTTAAACACTTTGATATTATTTGATATTTGTATTAATCCCCAAGGGGAAATTCTCTTTTTCACATACCCCAACTTACTCAGAATTTTATTGGGTAGAGCGCAGGGTCAATTATTTGTACAGCACCCCTGGAGCAATTGCAGGTTAAGGGCCTTGGTCAAGGGTCCAGTGGAGTAGCATTCCTTCTGACACTGCTGGGATTCACACCAGCAACCTTCAAGTTACCAGCCCAGATAATTTAGCCACAGAACCATCACCAATTATGTCTCCTATTAATCTCATTTTGCTTAAACTGAAAAGACTCAGCTGTTTTAATCTTTCTTTATAACTCATCTCCCACATTCCTGGAGTCAGCCTATTCACTCTTTTCTGGGCTTTTTCTAGCACTTTTATGTCTGTTTTGTCACTTGAAGGCCAAAAATGTACACAGTACTCCAGATGAGACCTCACCAGTATGTTATAAAGCCTCTGCATAACCTCCTTGGACTTGTACTCTGCACATTGTGCTATATAACCTAACATTCAGTTAGCCTTCTTATTGACTTCTGAACACTGTCTTGGAAGCAAAAGTAGTCACCGTCCTTTAATATCCACATAAAAACAGAAGTGTTTGGGGATTTTTAGAAAACAAAAAGGTACTTGTTTAAATGACATGTGCTGTTATCCTTATTAAAAGTTAGAAAAAGTTACATGTGTTACCTTGATCCCTCTCTATGATGCCTTTACTTGCAGTTTCTATTTATTTACCCAACTTTGCCAGTTTGCAAGATCTTGTCTACTTTGTCTCAGTAACTGGGGGTGATTTAGTGTAATGCTGGTTGGAAGATGCAAAGATCCACTAATTTCTTTAAGAAAGAAGGCAACAGAAGAGGCATACGCAGAAAAAAGTTATCAAACAAGTATGTATACTCCAGTCAGATAACAGTTAATATATTAAATTATGTATTTTCCATTAAAAAGATCTTTCCAAATTACAGTACATTATTTTCTTTATACAGCATTTTTTCTGAGAGGACATTACATTACTCACATGCATAATAGCATAGAGTAGGTGAAGAATGCCACTTCCTCTTCTTCCTCTTCATCTTTTCCCATTTCTTTGTGGAGTCGATGTTTTATACATTCTGGTGTGACTTATGGTTGGATTCCTTTCCTGATGCCAAGCCACCCCATTTATCCACGCTTGTGCCAGACTTCGAAAAGAGTGCAAAATTGTGTCTCTTAACATGTGTTTTTTGTGTTTCAGATTCCGGTGAAGTGTACCTCTCGTTATGTTGATTCCTTCCAACCAAAATATACTTCTCTGCTGGCAGATGGACGAACTCTTATAGTCATGGAATGTGCTGACCTGCTTTTTGACGTTCCCACGAAAGAACGTCATCGGACTGCAGGGTCGGGTGTGGGGTCTTTGTCTTTCTCCCAGCCATACCGAGCTCTGTCTTCTAAAAGGGGTTGCATGGTGGCATCTCCCTTAGGGTACCTTGGCTTTGCCAGTGACTTGCGATTGGACAAGTGGAAGGCTACTGTAGAGGTCAATACAAAACTTGCCTTGCCACCCTTTCTGGACCGTGTCCCTCCAGAATCAGCCATACAGCAAGGACTGTGCCGAGAAGTCCTTAGTGTGCGCAGTCTGACAGACAAAGTGCTTATGTTTCGCTTTCTGCGTTGCGTACATCCCATTAGTTCTGCTGCCTTGCTGGACCGTGCATGGGAAGTGTGCTGCTACCTAGCCTGTCTGCTGCATGAGCCCATGGGCTTAAAATAGAAAGAATGAGCCTAATGGAAACTATACAGCTCGAGTCTCACCCAATCACCTTGATTTTACCGCATAACAGGATGGTTCCTGTTGTTGTGGCTAAAACTTTCACTGGGAAAGTGAAGAAAAAAAGAAGCCTGTCCTAAAGAGGATGAGAGAGATGAAACTCCATGGTTCCCTATTAACTGCAGTTTTATTAGGCTGAGGTTTGCAGTTTTATTTTGAGAAATAAACCAAGCGTTATAGACAACAATGCAAGGAGGAAGCAGGGTTAATTGGTGAATATTGATGAATTTCATTGTAAATGCTAACAGTGATCATAATGAGTTATGTCAAATGAGCATTGAGATCTGAAAAAGTAAAATTAGTGCAAGCAGCCAGTGGTTATGTTCGCCTCTTTATCTGAACAGCATGCTGTATAATCACATGGCTTAGCTTTTTAGGGCTTCTGGTAGTGAACTTGAGGTTAAGGCTGACTTGGTTAACAAAGACTGTGGTTTCTGTACAACTGCGTATGAATAGGTAGATGGGTGTCAACTGTGGCTATATAAGTACATCCATCTATCTATAGAACTACATGTACAACTTGTAGATTTTGTCAGATATAAATGGGTTTAACAAAAAAAAAACAATTTATAGTTAGAGGCAAACTTTCATAACTTCTGATTACTTCAGGGTAGTTAGTTGAGCAGCAAATATAATGCAGTTGCTATTTTTATCTGGCTTTGCTAATAGGAAATGATTCAGAATGATAACTTAAAGTATGAGATATCAATCCCCAGGTCTTAAAAATGTTGCATCTCCCTCACACGCCACACATATCTTATCTGCAGGTATTGCTGTTCAGCTCATTTTGAAGGGCTGATCAGTGTTCATGTATAACCACATCAAAAATAACTTGCTGTAAAGGCACTAAAATATAGTATCTTTGTGTATCCAAAATTGTGTTCATAAACACCAACACGGATTAAATATCATTTACATGCATAGGTTTTTATACAAATTTTGTTCATGTTTTTCTAATAATCTGCGGATGTGTATCTGTAAATCTATCTAAATCCCATCGTCTAAAAGAAGAGCAGCCGACCCAGCGTGTAATGTTCTTTTGCACAAATATGGAGCACAGCAATATTCTGAAATCCTAAAGTGTAAGGGATTTAGCTATATCAGCCATTTTCCTGATTATTAACGTGAAAGGAGCGCCGGTGATTCCCCATCTTTTAGCAAAAAGAGAAAAGCAGTGCTGAAGGCACTGTCGGAGCTCAAATAGTTTAGTATTGTTTTTATTGCAGTTTTGAGCATTCTTAAAATTATTAGATTCATAAATTGATTTGGTTGTCAAGTCTAAATAAATAAACAAACATCAAATAAAGTTTACATAACCTGTGTGAGAGGAGTTTAGTGAGTGAGCCACATCTGAATTTAGTGTGGCCTATTAAAATAAATAGACTCTATTTGAGATTAAAATGGAGCTTGTGACCTAGATATTTTGTTGAGCAGGGCTCTTCTTATGTGTGATGCAATCGCCCATATTTAACTGCCTTTTGCAATTTAAAAAAAACAGCAGAAACATTACATTGGTTAAAAAATATTTTATTCCAAGTAGTAAAATTCTACTAGTCAACTGAATATTTTATCTCTTACTTGAGAGAAGTTTCCATCGACTTTTGAAGCAATGTTTTTTTTGATCGCTACAGTGTATATATTTATGCATAACAACTTTTTGTTGAAATTAAGCAAATACTTTCAGAACCCAATTTCTGAATAAAGTGACCATTTGTCCAGTTTTCTCAGAGTAACAGCATATCCAGATCCTTTACTTTGCAATGAGCAGACTGTCAGCCTTTTGTCTCCTTTTTTTCCGTCTGGGGGTGCCCTGTCAATGCTTAGTTCCAGACTTTAAAGAACTGTTTGAACATGACTGTTTCTTTGCCTTGGGGGATGATCTCCACCTTGAGAACAAGAAAAGAACATTTTTCTTACCTTTGATTATGCTACAGGTTGCTAAGACTACAAGCGTTAGTCATCCATCATTAATCTCATCCAGATTAATTATCTATTTAAGTTCTTCACTTTTAACAATAATATCACTAGCAAATGCTGCACAGTAAGTGATGCAAAAGGCTCTGCGGTAATTGTGGAAGACACAAGTAAGGTCACCAAGATGGGTGCAAATTGAGGCAACTGAGGTGGACAATAAATGCATAGTTGATGATCATTCTTTGGGATGTAGTTTATAAAATGTTGTATGGGGAAACATTGTCTATTTGCAGATTAAGAGAGGTCACATTTCTAAGGTGAAAATAAATTTAAATCATTAGGTAGGAAATAGCATTCGCTATTGTGAAGATTTAGCTTTAACAAGTTTAATCAGAAAACGTAAATTATGATCACTGCCAGACTGGTGACATCTAGGTATAAAGGAAAACATGGGCTTTGTATGTCACGGGTGGCTGTATTGTACAAGCATAGGTATAAGTGCTTACTTTGCTCCTTGTATATTTTACAAATATTTTCATAAGTGTAATACCCCACCTTCCTCCCAAATCTTATATTGGTCTCCTATTGCTTTGTTTCCTGTAACCTGTGGGAAACGTGGAGTCACTCACCTGAGTTTTCTGTTTAGAGTAGTTCATCTTCTGTATGAAGTCATCTGCCACTTTTAAAGCTGCTCTTTTCTCATCTGCATTGGCACCAGTCCCTTTAATGATAATTTGGAGACATTGTTAGCTTGTGTTTAAAAATGACATAAAACAGTACCCTTCAAAGGGGAACCATTAACTGTAATGAGGGAGTTAGCTTCATCAGTCTTGATTTTATTAAGATAATCTTTTCATGCTTAGTTTTTTTTTTTTTTTTCTCCATCAGACATTTAACCTCAAGCCTTTTGATGTGTACTACATCAAAACATTATGTGAGTATGAAAGCAGCTTCACTTGTGCTTTGCTGTGACAATGGCCAAAAGGAAATAAAACACTGATGGCTTTATTCTGGTATCATGCACAGGGGTTGTTTGTTATATGCCACCAGGAGAGTTTCAGGGTACATGTTAGTGACGCACATGAAGCACTCTAACAGTTTTCTTCTGTTATAAAGGTCGATGTATGTAGTTCTTAACTAATTCTTTTTACGGGACTAGGCAACCTGCTTGAGCTTGGTGATAATAATATTTAGGTTTGATTGAATTATTTTCCTTAATTAGACTAATAATTGGCCAATTTGAGTTCATTCATGGTAGCAGTCTTTTTCAAGAAATTTAAGAGAGTTTCATTAACTGCATCACTCAAATTGTACTTTGTTCCCCCCCTTCAGGTATCTTATGTAAATTTGTGAGGTGGCCATAAATGTTTAAGGGCTACTTTTGAAGCAAAGCAGACAGTGCAGCCTTCAAAGAGTTAACTTAAGGACATATGGTTTCTATTTCTTGGTTCATTTTAAAATGCCATACATAAAGCAAATTAAGCAAAGACAGAAAATGTTGCTGTTATGAGAGATCTGCACAGGCAGATACTTTCAGTACAGGAAGAGATGGTTAAATGCTGAATTGGCTTTCAAAAATACAATATAAATGAATGTATAGGTGGATATATACAGCAATAAGATCACTGTTCTGTACAGTCAGTGTATACTGAGTAGTTAGTAGGCTTTATTAAAAACAAGATATACTGTATAAGGATCTCTGGAAAGTCCAATGAGGATCTTCTAGGTGTGAGCCGGTGAAGATAAAGGAGAACTGTTTCACGTGACGTATTAAACATGTGCGTAAGAAAAGCACAAAAAGCAGTTTTAAGCTTGGTAAGAGTAGGTGTATAAAAAATATGGAGCCAGTTAACCATGATGTGGTACAAAGTCATGAGCTGGGAGGCTTTAAGCTATGGCTGCATTCAGTTTGAGACTCATGTGGAGCATCATTAACTAATAAATGGACTTTATGGCCTGTTCCGACATAGAGGTATTTATTTCTCCAACCTTGTCTCAGATGTTACCCATAATGTACATGGGACAGATAACAGATCTTTGGTTTGGGGATGCAGTATTGTTATTTAAAAAAAACAAGTTTTGTATTGTATTTCTGATAATAAATTTTTTCTTTTTCTGTACAATGAGTTGAAATGGGAAATGGTTCATGTTTTAATAAGCTGTAATGTATTTTGGGCCCTGTGTTTTGTGTACACAACATAACATTCTCATACCCACTCAGTTCAACTGAGTGTCGGAGGGGTGCCAGAGCTTATCCCAGTGGCACTGAGCACAGGACAAGAGCCGTCCATAACAGTGTCCATTTATACACACAGACTTACACAGAGCCATTCAGGGAATCCTTATCTAAACCTATTTTACATCTTTGGGAAGGTGTGTGAAAAATCTGCTTTAGATATGATGAGGGCGAGCAAACTCCATGCCAACAGCAACCAGTCATGAGATTCAACCCCAGGATGTCTGATGTTTGCGCCATGAGGCAGCAGCACTTGACTACTGGGCCACGTGCCATGCTACGTATTTTTCCGCAAAGTATTTTTTTCATCCAATCGGTTAATTAAAAGGTATACAAAAATATATTAGAAAAACACTTTGTGTCCCAACTTCACTGACAAATAACAAATCTAGCTAGTGTTTTGTGTCACCAGGAAGGGAGGCAGTTAGGCCAGTGGTAGTAACTGAGTGTTAGGAGCGGTGAAACTCGGCTCCCTTGCTTTTTACATAGTTGTGTTTTTTACCATAGCTCAAGGCAGTCACAATGGAAAGCACAGCTATGTATCATCATACCAACATGAATTAATCATAAAGATATCAATCTGTTACCCCATGTGCTCCATTATAAGGTTCTGGAGACCGGGGGCCTTTCTTTGTAAAACTAGGCACAAGGAGGGACTGCTGTTTCTTGATGTAACTACTTTTTCCTCATTGTGTATCTTAAAGCAAAATGTAATGCTTTCTTACACCACTGCATGCACAGGGGACAGGTATAATAAAGAAATAAAGTTGCTTTGAATCCCGGTACGATGACAACAAACCAAAGAATCAAAATATTGGGATAAATGAATTTTTGAATTGACAAGTGTCCCCTTTATTATTATATCTCTATTCAGGTATATTAAGGATTCCACAGCCTCTTACCTTTCCACACATAAATCTTTCCATTAGCACCATTGTCCAGAACAAAGCAGTCATCATTGGCAAGAAGACCTTTATCAAATGGGCTTTTATTTGAAACTTGAGTCAGCTTCATGGTGCCTGTGGCATCAGAAACCTACAATAGAGAAACAGAGTGTTATGAATATGCTTCATAAGTTTTTAAGTATCTGTCTTAATCCAACCATCTGTTGTCAGACCTATTTAATTCAATTCACGTGCATGGATGGGGGCAAAGGCCATTCTTGGCTTACAAGATCATCATGGGGTCCAGGTAAGAGTCAAATTTTGCATCATAAGATCATCATTTAAAAAAAAATGTACTTTTGTGTTGGATTAGAATTACATTCAAAGTGTAGCTTGTTATATTCTTCATCATATGGGAACAAATCTCTCCATCGGTTCCATCCATTAGGAACTAAACCTGTATGAGGCACAAGTCCTTCACAAAAGTCCATTGCTATTAATTTTCTTGCTGCATTTTTGGCCATTGTTATATATTGCAACCTTTATGTGTAAGACCAGTGCTGCCAAGAACAATAGAGGCTTCATTCCTGTATGCCATGAAGGCCGTGAGGAGTACTAAAAGCCAAAGTTAGGGTGCTGGGGTTTGTAGTTAAGCAATGAAAGAGAAATGTAAAGTTGAGTTGGTGGATCTCATTTGACTTTTTCACCAGAATAGTTCCTGGTGAAAGCACAGAAAATGTGCAGTGTGCTTGCCTTCCATTAATGGAGAGTTCTACCAGAACGGTGATGTAGGCAAGTTAGCTTGATGATCTGGTCACTTCTCAATGCCTTTTCTGTTAATGAATGTTACAGTTCCACAGGTTGCTTGCTGTAATCTATCATTAGAAGTCTTTACCTTGTAGAGAGCCCCGACATTGGAGACATCAGCTTGAATATCTTCCTCTGGTGAACCTTCCTTCAATTCAGGCTTTGATCCAAGGACCTGACAATCAACAATGAAAAAAAATGGATTATCTGCAGATATTTGAGAGGATGTTTATCCGTGCTTTGTCCAAGTTTACCTTTTTCCAGTAGCAATCTGGAATTGGCCCCAGTATAAGGCAGTAATGTATGGCAAAGCAGAGTCTTGCTCACTCAAACTTTTACCAATTTTGAGTTGGCAGTGTAACAATGTGTGTTTGGACTAAAGAAACAGATTGTAGACCTATGTAGAAGATTAAATGTCACTGTCTGGTGGTACTGTTACGGTTTCTTCACTCAGTTCAATTTAGGGTGGTGGGAAACCACTGCCAGTTTCACCAACACTGGACACAGGACAAGAACAAACTCTTGATGATGTGTCATTTACAGTCACTTAATCAGACAGGGACCATTTGTGTCACCTTTCAGATTTGGAAGGACTGCTGAATTATCCAGAAAAAAAAAATGGGGAGAACGTGCAAACTGCACAAGAGACTGGGCTGGGATTTGAACCAAGTGTGGCTGGACAAAACCCAAAGGTGCACAGAAGTAAGTTAACAAAATTTGAAAAAATGTATGTTCTGCTAACTGTTCGTAGATTCACACACATGGAGGCTGCTAATCAAAACGTTGTAGTCATTCAGACATAAGTGCACCATATGGCAGTGACGAGCACCGTGTTGTCATATGTTTGTTGGTGGGCTGGCACCTTGAGGTGTCTCTCAAATGTTACCACGCTTTGCTGTGATGACAACGACAACTACCACATGCAAATGTTCATGAGTGCCTTTCACACTCAGTGTGGGGCATCAGTTCTTGTTCTGCCAATTTTAATGCCCATATGGTGCACATAACTGTATGAGAATTTCAGCTTTCTTGTAATCTCTACTGTCATACTAAATAATTGAAGCACATTGCATTTCTCTGGTGAAAATAATGAAGGAAATGCAAACAAATGTGAGCATGTGCAATCAATGCTGATTCCTATTGGAACCGTGCAGACAAATCTGCGGTGAAATAACATTGTGTAAAAGACTTTGACATGTGCTAACTTGCCATTCCATCGCTTCTTATGCCTCCCAAAACACACACTTTTAGTGGTCAGCCCTCTCCTTTTTAACCTAAATTGTTCTGTATTCTGATCCGGCTGTATCTTGTTGTATAAATGTCAGGCCTACTTTGAATATTTAAGGGAAGTAACTTCTGCCGTGTCATGCATTCCAACATTAAGTGCTTTCCTATAGTCTTTGCTGAATATTTCTACTGACCGCCTAAAGTGTATTTGATCCCCCGGGAGCTGGAACAAATGATATCTGCAAATTACCAACCTTTATCATTTCTGGCGGCTCCTCTCCTTCCGTGACAGATATGATCTTTGCCTTGCCGAGTTTCTCTGTGTCTCGTATCAGTGCTGCAATCTCATTCATTTTCTGTTTCTCAAACATGTTGGCCTGAGAGCCGGTCCAGGAAATAATTGACTGGTTGAAATTAGGGGGAAAAAAAATTTAAGTTACATATTTCAACTCAAATGTAAGTGTACCTTTGTTCACTTCTCTATAACATTCCAATTACATTTTAATTCTTATTGCTTTTAAAATCAAACATTTAACAGATGCTACTAATTTCTATCCATCACTCAGGTTTACGTTCAAAGTTTCCACTACAACTATATATATCTCAGTCTTTCTATCGGCTGTTCTATGAAACTTAAACCATCTGTCTATTAGATGCCACCTGAGTTACAAAGTTACCTTCTCTACAGCTCCTTCTCTCCCTGGCATACTAAAAACTGTCAACCTCTTTCACTGTTTCTTAGTCTGTGCCGCCTCTGCAGTGATAGTAATGAAGCTCTCAGATTGAGGAGTTTCTTCATTCTTCACCCTGCTCATATTGTGGACAGAGCCAGAGCCCTCATTACAGTTTTTCTCAGTTGCTTTGGTGCATTTCTCACAACAGAATTGCAGTTCTCAAAACTGCTCGTTCAAGTTCCACAACCTTTAGTCAGTTGTGCACGTCATAACAGCTATTTCTGTTACAGCTGTTTTCGTCATTTTGCAATTGCTTTAGTTCACTCAGACAGATGCTTATGTGCAATTCTCAGCTATATCATGCATCAGCGGTTGCTTATGTTATGATGATCAAAATACATTGTGTAGCCCTCTTTTGCATATTCTTACACTCCAGACAAACTTGTCATTTTTTCATTGTGTAAATCATTGCAGTCAAAAGTGTTCAACAAGATATCATTGGCTGTCAAGTGTATTTTATAGGTTTCTACAAAATTCACAATACTAATGATTCCTGCACCACCTTAAATTGCTCTCAGGTGACACATTATTCAGGGCAGGTGTGAGATCTTAGATCAATCAGTCTCAGTTGCTTTGGTGCATTTCTTACAACAGACTTAACATTTGCATAACAGCGAGTGCATTTCTCAAAACACTTAGTGCAAATGGCAAAACGCATCAAAATACAAAACACATTTCAGTTTGTATATATTGTTTTCAATGTTGTAATTTTTTCCTTCATTTATATGTTATGCACAAAGTACTGAAATGCATTTTTTTGCTGGACTCCAAGGGCCGTGCATGGTATGTCACCATATACCTGTGCAATCAATAAAATATTCTTCTTGAATCAATCTCCCGCAATCGGTGTTTTGTATTTTTATGTTTCCTGCCCTTGTCATTCAGATGTTTTGTGCATCAGAAAATGTTTAGATTGTGCCAATTTTATATTGACAACATGACTTTACATTTTGGCTGTCATGTCCGTGGACGATGATTCATGGACTTGGCATTTTGATGGCACTGACATATTCAGCGATGTAAATACTTGCTTTTGAGGCATGGATTAAGGATTTTGAAGAGGTTACCTGCTTTTGCTGGTCATCCATGATGTTTTTCCATTTGCACTGTTTTGAGAAATGCACTCGCTGTTATGCAAATGTTAAGTCTGTTGTGAGAAATGCACCAAAGCAACTGAGAAAAACTGTAAGAGGAATCCCAATAATAAAACCTGCATCCTCTTCCATTCTCACAGTCTCTCTCTCACGCAGGTCTTTTTCCCCATTTTTGCTATCCCTCCCTTAATCTTCTGTCGAGCACATAAACCGCACACACTTCTCAGCCGCAGCTCACTTTAGAGAGGAGAGACACATTTCCTCAGCAGAAGTGTAACAGGAGCCACTGAGCCATTTGCAAATGTGTCAAGAACAATACCATTGCATCTGGTCCGTCTGGTAAATTCAATATTAAACAAGGGGTCCCCTGCCCATCTAATTAACTGCATTTCTTGTAGGACGTGTCCAGTCATCTACACAGGTGAAACAGGAAGGCGGCCAGCAGAACATTTCAGCAAGAACAATCAAGCCGTTAAAATCAAAGACCTCACAAAGCCTATTGTACATCACTTCAAATCCCTGGATCATAGCCACTATGATCTCTGTTTGTGTTCTATCACAGGGCTTCAAAGACACTTTTCAAAGAAAAACCAGCAGAAGCTAAGCTCATTCTCACACTGAGATCACACATTTCTCCTTTCTAATGGCCCATTTTCTCATTTGAGATGCCCTGACTTTCTTCCCTTCTGTTTATGTTGCCTGCTTTTCCTTCTCAGTTGCACACCTTGATGAAGGCTATACAGTTCAAAACTGTTGTGTCTTTTACCTTCTTTACTTTTCAGCATAGAAATAACTTAACCTTTATTTTTATTGTTCAGAGAACAGTGTTATAGTTGTAAGATTCCATCTAACAGCTGCATACAAATATCCCTTCCTTTATGGAGGAATAGTTTGGACAAAATTAAATAAATATATAAATACACAAATAAATAAAAACAGCATGAAATATGAGTATAAATAAAACATGTCATGAAATGTGAGCATAAATAAGTGTGTCGCAAAAATATGTTTTTGTTGGTTATTTATTTAATTTTGTCCATAACATTCCTCCAAACACGTCATGAAATCTAACTTTCATTATCACTCGTCAAATTTGAGAGGGTGGGCTCTAGCACATCGTATGTTTTGATTGGTGAATCGTCTTCTGTTGATTGCTCATGCCTAATTCAATATGTCAGTGCAGGAAATGGAGGTGAATGACATAGAACAAGAATTAATTAGAAAAATGTTTACTACTAACAATGAAACACATTCTGTCAAAATTATCATACTGTATATTTCAGAAAGAAAAGTGTTTGCCACTGATCAAAGCTGTAAAGTTGTTTGAAAAAGTAGCTGCAAATATGCAAGTGACGTTAGACTCTTAAAATAAGGGTCAAATGTTCAGTTCAAAATATTAGTTGGCATGTCCAGATGGTATCTCCTTAGCATCTGGTTCTAGGCAGGATGATAGTCCATAGCAAGATGTACATGCTCATTCACAACGGGTCACTTTAGACTTTAGAGGTACTGGTTTGCCTGTCTCTAGGATGTGAGAGGAAACCAAAGTACCTGGAGAAATTCATTAAAACACAAGGAGAATGTGCCAACTTCACACAGACAAGACAGCCATCGGATCAAATGGGATCTGTTGAATTGTGAAGTAGCAGTGCTAACCCTAGTGACACCCCAGCCCTTCATAATTTAAAACTCCTGATGTCAACTTTTCTCCAGAACAGTCCCATTGACCGCTGCCTTACGTCAAGTTACCTCATTCAGGTCAAGGATGAAGCAGTCTCCTTTATTGAAGCTACTCCAGCTAAGCTCCACTTCTTTTGCACGAATGTTTTTCTTCCCCTTGATCTGGAAAAGCCGGTAAGATGGAGTCGACCCTGACTGGCTTTTCCGGAATCCTGATTCAACCCCTCCTTCCTTCAGAGATTTTTTTTGAAAAGGGGAAAATAAAAACAAACAAAGACAAATTTAGCTTTCAGTCTGAAAAAAAAGAACTGATGTTGTTACTTTGCACAAATATGGACAGGGGCGTGATAATAAAGGGGGGTTAGGAGGATTGTGAAAAGCTGAGCTCACGAGTGGCTTAAACTCGGCAGAGAGCAGTCATAATAAGTCCGTCCCTGTTGGGGTCACCAAACAGCCAACATGACGTCAGGCTGACAATTTGACAAGCCAGACTGGGTCACTAACTGGTTAGAAAGTTAAAAAAAATGAATTTCATAGAAACGCAGCCACAAACCTTGTATGTTACTCCACGTGGGAAGAGCTTCATGAATTCTGGTGATTCAAAGCCCTGCAATTCTCGATGTTGTACTGGATATCCGCCCAGAAAATCGTCAAGCTGAATAGCCAGCATGGCACATGCCACCTGCTCATCTCGGGAGGACTTCTCTCCTGCCAGGGCAGAAAATGCAGAGTAAGACTTTTACGTGATGGTTTTGTTTCTTATTCTTTCCCCTAATCCAAAATATCATCATGTTGAGATCTGAAGGGTCCCAGGGTGCTACTCTCAAGTTGGTAACTTTTTCAATGTAGTTTCTAAAATGTGCCCTTAACCAGTTAGTATCCTGAATGGATTTTAAAGTTACAGCAGTCACCCTTAGTTTTAAACATTTCTATCACTATCATATCACCCCTTAGCCTGCGTTTGTGTGGGCTGATCAGATTAATTTCCTTCAGTCTTGACTCATTCATAGCTCACATCCTGCTCACTTGCCGTGGCAGCGGTCTGATGGCACAGGATGTGGCTTCCGTAAAGTAGGCAATGGTTTTAACTGTGCATTTTTATGTTCACTGTGTCTACATGAATGGCTACACACCTGCTAGACCATTATTTAGCAAATCCACAGTCCTTATTGGCAGCATTTATGTTTCTCTTGCACCAAATGTACAGTATATTGTATTTTTGTAACGTTCATTTCATTAATTCATTTACAAGCTCACAGTGCAAATATATACAACCGATCAGCCACAACATTAAAACCAACCACTTAATTTTGTTTCAGTCCCCCTCATGTAGCCAAAGCAGTAGTGATCTGTCGAGGCATGGACTCCACTAGACCTCTGAAGGTGCCCTGTGGTGTCTGCACTGAAACGGCAACAGCAGATCCTTTAAGTCAAGTAAGTTGCAAGGTGGGGCCTCCATGGATTGAAGTTGTTTTTCCAGCACGTCCCACAGATGCTCAAGTGGATTGAGATCTGGAGAATTTGGAGGCCAAGTCAACACCCTGAACTCTTTGTCATGTTCCTCAAACAATTCCTGAGCTATGTTTGCAGTGTGGCAGGGCGCATTATCCTGTTGAAAGAGGCCACTGCCATTACAGAATACTGTTGCCATGAACAGATGGTCTGCAACAATCTTTAGGTAGGTAATGCCAAGACCCAGCAGAATTTTACCCAGAGCATCCTGCTGGCATCTTTTCCTCGGGTAAACGACACACACGCACCCAGAGGTGCACATGATCCAAAAGAAAACGTGATTCATCAGACCAGACCACCTTCTTTCATTGCTCTGTGGGCCTGTTCTGATGCTCACATGCTCATAATAGTTATTTCTGGCAATGCACAAGGGTTAGCAGGGATGCTCTGACTGACATATGCAGAAAACTGCGATGCACTGGGTGTTCTGGCCCCTTTCTTTATGACCAGCATTAAGTTTTTCAACAATTTGGGCTACAGTAGCTCTTTGGTTAGTTCTGACCAGATGGGCTAACCTTGGCTTCCTATGTACATCAATGAGCCTTGGGTGCCCATGACCCTGTCGCTGGTTCACCAGTTGTCCTTCCTTCGACCACGTTTTGTAGGTACTAATCACTGCATACTGGGAACAGCCCACAAGACATTCTGGAGAAGCTCTGACCCAGTCATCTAGGCATCACAATTTGTCAGAGTCGCTCAGATCCTTACACCTTCCCATTTTTCCTGCTTCCAACACATCACCTTCACCTGACTGTTCACTTGCTGCCTGATATATCCTACCACTTAACAAGTGCCACTGTAACAAGAAGATCAATGTGATTCATTTCCCCTGTCGTTGGTGTTAATGTCATGGCTGATTGGTGGGTGTACATTAATTTTAATTTGGCTATTTTGACATTGATCAACTATTGATAGGTGTCAAAAAAACAAATTATGTACATTGTGGTTCAATGTTGTCTTTTATATTTTTTATAGGCACTGTATATTAGGGAATCCATTCCCGGACATTTATCATTCCCGCATTCCCGGGAATGAAACTGCTGTAATGTAATGTAATATGCCAAGCTCGCATATATAGCGTGTAAAAGTGTAAAAATTGATCATTAAATAACAGAGTTATAGTTGAAAACTGAAGACTTCATTGACGTCTGTCAGACAACAGCTTTGAACAGCAACTTGAAATTGCAATGCGTCAAGTCTGTTGCATCCACATTATCTGTGCCAAGAAACTTGCCATCACAGAATGATGACAAGAAACTGGATGCATCAGTTACAGGTGAAATGGCGGAGTTTCAGAGCAACGGCAAGCGCGGGCATTGTTTAGAACAAGTGTATCTGTATCTGATGACTGTGCTGCCTACTTCAGTGGAGGCAGAGCATGCTTTCTCAGCGGCTGGATCTGCGGCTGTACTCTGCACAAAGTACGCTCTCGCCTGGACGACCGCACACTGGACACGTTGTGCTTTCTACGCTCTTGTTACCGCAACTAACTAGATCAGGGGTGCCCACAGTTTTTCAGCTTGCGAGCTGCTTTTAAAATGACCAGGTCGAAATGATCTACCTACCTACATTAAAATGACCAGGTCGAAATGATCTACCTACCTACATTAAAAATGAACTAGATACATGTACTTATATGACAGCATGAACTGCTTGTAGATAAGGTTAGTCTTTTACTGGTGTCAACATATTGCAATAGTTTTATTAAAAATAAGTGTCTGTCATTCTAAAACCCTTCACATGTGAGATGCCCGTGCACTGTGTCATCCCCGGGAGCCCAGGATTCCTGGGAATGACATGCAGGATTCCCGAATTCCCGGGAATGGATAAACCTGTCCGGGAATGAATTCCCTATTGTATATCCAGGTGTTGTTCTAGAAAATGAGCCCTTTTAGCTTTAAGGGCAATAACTTTAAGTTACCCAGAGTGCAGCTACTGACTACCGTTTAGACCCACATGACTATGGTGTATAGTAAAAGTGACTGGTGAATGAATGTGTGTTTTTTCCTGGTGTTTGATTCTCACCAATCCACAAGTGTAGGTTGCTCTCTCCTTCTCCTTTATTGCTCAATACCAGGTAAGCATCTCCATTGTAGAAACTGCCCAACTGATCTGCTGGCAGGGGGACTGCCTTCAGCTTCTCAACACGCCAGGCATGCAGGCCAACTTCACGGGCACTGACAGAAAATTGGTTTGGACTGGCTTTGAGTGGAAGCATCCTAGGAGAAGGAACAAAACAAAAACATTTTTAGAAGATTTCTACAGACCTCTCTTCGGTTAATTTGTAACTCTAAATTGCCCTTGTATGGTTGAGTCCCGAGATAGACTGGCACCCCTTCTAGGGTTGGTTTGCGTCCAGTAATGTCAATATAGGCAATAGCTCAAATAGTCCTGAATTAGACAAAGCTGGTACAGGAAATGAATGGGAATACACCTCAGCAGAATAATTCAAAGGGAAAAAGAGGGACATTTGTAAATTCACAGCAGAATGGCAGAGGACACAGAAATGTTATTGTTGAATCCAACAATGATTTCCAGATAAAAGTCAAGTTTAAATTCAAGTCAAAGAATGTTTCTTCTAACACTTGGAGTAAATGAGTAGGCAAACTGACAAGACAATATCAGGGAGCAGCCTCCTGATCACAACAGGCTTCCGGTTTCTCCCATCACTAAGCACTCTTTTCAGACATTCCAAGTTCCAAATATCTATGTTTTATGCTTTCACATACAGGCAAATGTAAAATAGTGAGCACTACATCGTCCCAGAGTGTGAAATGACTCTAAGGAGACCTAAATGTGCAAGAACACAGCAAGCCTGCAAAAGAAGGCTACACAAAGGAGAGAGGAGAGAGTGGTTAGGAGCACGCACGGATACAGCGCATTTCTGCACCCACCACATGACAGATCAACTCAGGATCCAGATTAGGACCCGAGTGCAGCCATGTGGCGGGTGACACCTCAGCACCACACTAGCTCAGATGGAGTGGAACAGTGTGAGGTTTTTTTTCCATGAAGGTTGGAGGGCCTACATACAAAGGGATCAACCAAAATGAAAAACTGAAAAGGATCCTAAACTCTTTTACTTTTCTGGGTCTTCTTAGGCAGATGTTGAGCCCCATTAGGGAAACTTATCTACTTACTCACTAAAGAGCTTCAGTCTCACATCTGTCCCTCTCTTTCTCCCTCTCTTCCCCTTGTCACTCAAAAGTTTGTTCTTTCCTCACTTAGTCAAAGCAGCTTTAAACCCCAATCCATCATCACATCTGTCCAAGCCATGAAATTATTTCTGAGGTCACTGTGTTTCTTTTAGGACATCATGCAAGAGCTCCTTCTACTGGCATCCCAGCATCACTGAGCCTTTCTTTTGGTGGAAGATCAGCCAGCCTTGTCAAGTGTTGGGTGTTCTCCTCACTAGCACTCTGTAGGAAACACCAATGCCAATAGTCCTTTGGAGCATGCGCACACACACACACACACACACACACACATGCAGAGTATACTGCCCCCAACTGGAGTCTACCTGCCTGCAGTGGCATGATAATTAAGTTGCCCTGGCCAGATTATGTTGCTTTAGTCTCTATACTGTCTATCTCATGCCCCTTACCACATTTTCCGTAATGCAGTTCCCATCCCGACTGCATCACCCACAGTATAGTGTATATCGCCCATTTCATTCCTTAAGTATTTGTCCTGGATAATAAAATGATCATATTTTGGAACTACATACTGCTCATAGTAATTGTTTAATTTTGCACAAATGAACCATGATGAACTATAACTAACTAAATGTAAAGAGGAAATTTAAAGCATCCTCTCTTGTGGACTAATAATTTATGACCCAAATACATTTGTACATTCTCTCTGTATTGCACTAGTAATTTGTAACTTTAATGCATCTGTTTTGTTATCCAAGGAATTTATGCTGCTTTTAGTTAAAATGGTCAGAAGTGTTACATCTTAACACAGCAAAAGGTAATACAGATACATACAGGATCAAGGCATTTGGGCAGAGCCATGCATCACCTGGACAGCTAACCAATCGCATGTGCGTAATGTTACATATCCCAGAATTCCACATGTGATTTTAACATAAATAATAGCCTGCCCAAAGGATCAGGAAAAGCAACAATGTTGGAAGCCGAGACACATCAAAAACAAAGAGAAAGACCATTTGATTTGGACAACGAAAAATGTGACTTATGCATCATGTCAATCGCTGCATCAAAACGCTGCAGAGGACAACATTCACCCTGATTTTAGGTAAGCTTTACTAAGATGATAATTTTCTAGACTTTAATATCTATTTTATTTTCTATTATTCTTTCTACTATTAGTATTATTACACTTAATACATACCATGTTACTTTTACATTTCTATACTTTGATGTAATATCTAGTGATTGAAGTCATAAAGTAAATATTAGGGTACCTGGTGCTGGAGAGATGGCCATTTGCTGATCCCTGCAGAGTTTATCAAAACTGAGAGGTTGCACCTCAGTAGGAAGAACAAGTGCGTTAGAAGTGAGACACCATTAGTAAATGGTATATAACCAAGAGGTGTATGTAGCTTCATGAGTCTCGGGGACACTAGAGACGGTGAGTCCCTATGTGGACTACTGAGGAGTGACAGACTGTAGGCATCACTCATACGTGGTTTGTGGATGGGATCCTATGTGGAATACTACAGAGTGTCTGATAGTCTGGCATCACCCATACATAATTATGTGAAGAGGATCTGACTATATGTGTGTGTGTGTGTGTGTGCGCTAATCTTAAAGTGTAAGAGTAGACCAACCTAGTAACAAATGGGGTGAGTCTCACTTATCCTGCAATAACACAGCATTTCTCTGGATTTAGAACAATCTGTCCCTTGAAAGACAGGTTTTCATTATTGTCATTCTGTGAGGAAAAAAAAATGAATGACACCAAGAAGCAGGGATACAATCAATCGGCAGACACAATGTGCAGCGAGTGAGCAAGATATCATTCCAAAGCCAGAGCAAATGTTTCCCAACTCCGCCTTACATTTCACCAGCATATATAATATTTATAAAGTACAATTCATAACACAAAGGCTTCTGAACAAGTTGCTTGGAGCGACAATGTCAACAGGAGCAATTAAAGTATAAAAAATTAAACCACAAGGCAAGGTCTACAGTACAGTTAGGGTGAACAAATACATTCACTGGGTCACATCAAGGATGCCACCTGTAGTATAGAAATGACTGCTGGAGTTCATTTAAGGCCAGGAGTATCCTAAAGCTGGCAGATGACTCTGCCATTGTTAGTGTTTTACATAATTTGGAAAGCAGCCATTATCCTGTTATTGACGGTTTTGTTAAGTGGTGTGAACTCTCCTTTTTGCAGTAAAATGTTTTAAAACAGAGGCCATGGATTAATCTCCATCTCCTCACTCAAGAACTGACAGGATAGAATCTGGAGATGATGGAGCAGTATGAATACTTAGATACCACCATTACACACACAGTGCATGTCAGTAAGAAGGTTTAAAGTAGTTTGTCATCATACCACACAGCTTTGAATGAGTGAGCGTGTCCCATTTAATGACTGGGGTTGCTGGATGACATTGCCTTGAGATTGTCAGATTACATGACTTGAATTTGCAGGGGATCTGAGATTACATGACTCCCTCATTACTTCTCAGCATAATGTCAGATTTCCTATTGCTCTGTGAAAGTGCACAGAGGTTAACAAATTTTGACAACTAATCAACATGGACTACAGTGAATAAACAAACATAAATTGTAATTCTGTGTGAAAGTAAACAAACAACATGGAGAACAATCACATAGTACACACCACTGCTGTGTTTGTCTATGCAGGCCCGGTTCTGCCGGTCGTGTGAAGGGTGCATGCATGAAGGCGGCCGAACACTGAGGGCGGCCGCGGCCACCCTCAACAAGACGCAGGCTCGGCGTGAGGCTCGTCTTTTTCCATTGAATGTCAGTAACTTGCTCCAAAGAAAAAAGGGCAAGTAGTGTTAATCGGAATTTTACTGATGAATTAATTAAACTTGTCGCCAATTCGTTAATGCGCAAGTCAAGTTTTCTTCTACCTACGAAGAAATGTTTTTAAATTTTTTTGGACATTAAGGAAATTGTGAAAATTTTTCATTTTAAATACACTGGTTTAGAAAACAAGTGAAGTTATTATAGGGTGAGGGGGCGGCTGAAATTAAATGGCACGATGGTGGCTTCACCTCTAGAACCGGGCCTGTGTCTATGCTTTTCGTTTTTGCCTGTGAAGGCCTCCAAATACCACCAGCAAGTCTAAAACCTCATGTAGTGTAACTCCAAAATAAGCCTTGTCTCAAGCAGCCTGACCCTGACCTCAAAAGGCAGGCTTCAAAGGCCTGCAGAGTTCCAAAAATACTAAAAAAAATACCAAAAAATTCCCTTCAAGGGAGAGGATAACTGTAAACTTCTGTCTTAAATAAACACAACAAAGTATCTTTATGTTATGAAACACAGGGTCTGTTGAGATTATTTGAGAAAAAAAGCAGGAGATGAAAATGCAAGTTAAAAATCATAGTCAAGGACAAACAGGGGGTCCTTATTTAGATGGAAAAAAATGCTACCAAAACAATACACCTGAAACAAAAGTCAAAGACAGAAAAATGAGTAAAAAAAAACAAAAAACTACCACTCGGGTTACTTGAATTTGAAGCTAACTATCACTGCAAGAAACTAACAGCGTACCCAAAGAGGGATAGCGAATACAGTGAATGCCACCATTTTTACAGCGTCACTTCCTGTGACATCAGAAACATGACAGAAATGGTCACATGATGCTGCTTGGCGCATCACATAAACAATAAGGAGAAGTGTTAAAAAAATTAGACTTCAAATCATAACAATAAAACAAAACAGAATACATGTATAAAATGTGTTATCACACTTTATAAATAATGTATTTATATTAAACATAAGATGAACAAAAATGACCAAAAAATGGCAACCCAAAGCTAACAATCCAGTCTATAACCCAGTTGTCAGAAATAAATAAAATTCGACAAATCAGAAAATCCAATCCAGTACTTACAAATGAAGATGTTACCTCTCCAACAATCAATGAGCCTCTGAGGGACTCCACCACCAGAAGATAAAGGCGGAGGGTGGGCACTCAGTCAGGGTGCCCCGCCTCTTACGGGTTCCACCCACAAAGCACCAGGAGGCCCTGAGGCCCAATACACAATAAATGACCATTAGATAGATAGATAGATAGATAGATAGATAGATAGATAGATAGATAGATAGATAGATAGATAGATATTAATAGTACTACATAATAGATTGATAGATAGACAGATAGATAAACAATCCATCCAGCCATCCATCTGCCAAACCCGCTATATCGTGGCGCCTATCCTGGCAAGGTAAAGGTGCAAAGTAGGAACAATCCCAGGACAGGGTGTTAGACCATCACAGAGTGAACACAAATACACACACACATACATACACTAAAACCAATTTAGCATCATCAATCCCCCTGCATACATTACACAAAAATGAATAGTAATAATTTAAACAACTAAACAGCCACATACAGTAAAGGGAACTTGCCCTGCTTGAGTGAACATACCAGCTTCCTGCCTTGGATGCCCCGAGTTGATGGCCAACTTCTTCATGTGAGGAAGTGAAACACAGAGAGGGGTGAGCCCCAAGTGATTTATCGGCAGCGACGCATCACTTCCGAGATGGCTGCACTTGTCTACAGAACTTCAGTAAGCACCCATGTTTTGTTAACTGCAAATGACATCCATAGATGCTTTTGAGGAGCAGCAGAAGAGAAGTACAGTATGTGATAATCTCTTTAGCATAAAAAGATAACCATCTGCTTTGGCCATATGGCTAGGGGTATGCACTTCAAGTCCACTGAGGTTTGTTTGGGGTGGGAAGGCTGCTCTTGCTTGTGCTCTGCCGTTTCCTTGTTGCTTAATTGCCGAGTTCACCTTCTGACCTTCTCTCTAGTTTTGCCTCGATTGGTTTGTTGTACATAAAAACAGAAGAAATTTCACAAACGAGAGGAGACCATTCAGTCTGTCCAGCTCATTTGCTCAGCTAATAGCTAAACAGTCTCAAACCATTGTTGTAGTCTACCGGCCTGTCCTGTATGGCAAGTCCTGCTTGTCTCAACCACGCCTGTGCCTTCTGTGCTGCCAAACCTGTGCCACCACTGCTGCTCCCTCACTCCTTAATAATAAGCCCCTAACACCTCCAGTAGAGCACACCACATGAGAGGTTTCTTTCTTTCTTTTACACATGGGGACAAATCAAGATTTGATCTTTATTTAAACAGCATCTTTTTAATAAAGATGATGCAATTTATAAAAAGAAAATTTCACTTTGTAATAATTTGTGCAATGAAAAAAGTCCCCCCTTGGCTCTAATAGCTGGCATTGCTCCCTTCTGGTCAGAGTTTCCTGTGACTGTCTGTAAGTTTCTGACATCCACTGGGACAAAGTTTTTCCCTCTGCTGCATGCAGAACTCCTTCAGCTGTGTGACATGTGGAAGGGAGGGTGGGCTCTTGCATAAAAACCCCATGTTAAATCCCCCCACAGCAATTCAACAGGACTCTAATTTCAGCTTTGATGTGGCCATTTTAGAATCCTTTCTTTCTTTCTTTCGTTTGGTGGATTTACTGATACGTTTAGGGTCATTGTCATGTCACAGGGTTCACTTTTGGTTGCTCTGCAGTCTTCTGGCAGATTGTCTCATGTTATCCTCACGTGCCCTCTGATACAATGAAGAACTCCAAATGGATTCTATGATGGTTAGCTTACCTGGTCCTAATGCAGCAAAGCAGCCCCAAACCAGAACATTTCCACCACCACACGCATTCTAATTGCTGTAAGTTTTTTTTCTGTTCAAATGTAGTGTTTGATTTTCCTCTGGTACTGTGGCAAAGTAACTCTATCTGTGCTTCATCTGTTCAGAGCGCGTTGTTCCAGAAGTCCTGCTCTTTGCTTAGGTGTTCATAGGCACACGTCAGTCAGTTATTTTCAGTAAAAGTTTCCTGCTGGCACACCCCCCACCTAGATCTAATTTGTGCAGCCTCTAACTCAGGGGTCCTCAGTCACGGTCCTGGGGGGCCGCTATGGCTGCAGGTTTTTGCTCCAACCCAATTGCTTAATAAGAAGCACTTACTGGTCAAGTAACACTTCTGCTTCACTTTAGTCGTCTCGCTTGTTAAGATTTTGAACCCTTATTGCTTATTTTAGTCTTAAACAGCTGTATTCTTGGTTTTTAATTACTCCTTATTAGCAATAACATGCAAATGACAAAAGAGACCAGCATTTCTCCATTTAGCTTGCTTCCATTTACACCTGTGTGGATTTATAATGCACTGTTGGGTTTAATTAAATACTTGGAAGGAAAGTGAAGAGAAAAAAGTGAAGGACTGAGAATTACTCCTCCATTTTAGCCTTCAAATCATTTGGATGACATCTTTAGAAAAGGGAAGAAAATCTAGGATATGAGAATGACCTGACATGAAATTAAATTATTGGCAAGAATTGCCTTCTAATTAAGCAACCAAGTTAGAATGAAAACCTACAGGCACTGCGGCCCTCCAGGACTGTGATTGAGGACCCCTGTTCTAACTAATGCAGGGATCTCAAACTCCGGTCCTGGAGGGCAGCACTGGCTGCAGGTTTTCATTCTAACCCTTTTCTTAATTAGTGACCTGTTTTTGCCGCTAATTAACTTCTTCTGCATTCATTTTAATTGACTTGTTTTTTTAAGATTTGTTCCTCTGAATTTCTTCATTTCTTTCCTTAAATGGCACTCAAACAGAAATGAAATGTGAAGCGAGGGAGCCAACAGAAGACCACCTAAGTCAGGGCCTGAAACTCCAACCAATTTCACTCCAACCAGTACGCCGATTCTTCTTGTTAATTAAACCCGTTCTTTAATTCAATGGCTTGTTGCTGCTCTCATTGTGCAATAGCAGACATTTCCTAAATTTTTGATTTTCTCTTTTCTAAGAGTACTGATAAAATATTTTGAGGACCTGAGTAGATCAACATTCCTAAGACCCTCACCTTTCTTTATTTTCAGATGTTGTATCACGGACACAGTTTGCTGGTCATGTTTTAGCTCATTTTGTATCTCACTATTGTTTGGCAGCTAACTAAGGAAAAAGAAACAGTTAAGGGGTCTGAGTCTTCAAGAGCAAGTCAATTAAAATTAATTCAAAAGAAGTTAATTAGCTCCAAAAAACAGGTCACTAATTAAGAAAGGGGTTAGAATGAAAACCTGCAGCCACTGCGGCCCCCCAGGACTGGAGTTTGAGATCCCTGATCTAATTTATGCACCTTATCATCAACAGTGACAGCAGCCACCTGCAGGTCTTGTGGTGAAATACTGAGATTCTTAAAAACTTCTTTCAGCATCCTGGTGTTCTGCCCTCTGGCTCAACTCGATGGGGTGGTCTGGCCCGGACAAGCCGGCAGTCATTTGAAATCTTCTCCACTTGCAGGTGATCTTCTAGACAATGGAATGGTTGATTTCCTGTGATTTTGGAGATCTATTTAAATCCTTTCTCAGATTCATTTGCAACTATAACTTTCTTTCTGAGTTTTCTTTGATCTGGTCATGTTGATAACACACAGCTCGGCCACAAAGAACAAAAAAAAAAAAAAATGTCTGAGGCTTAAATAAGACAAGACCCTCTCTAGTGGTGTGCTAATCATTTGCGGCGCCTGCACCTAATTTCAGTTATTGGTGGTGGTAATAAATGAAGGGCTGTGCTTACTTTTTCCATGTTTAAAATATGCATTTATGTTTATTTAAATTATACAATAGCCTACAAAACATAAACATGGTATGTTGTTTGTTATATCATTTTGATTTGTTAATTAATTGTCTTTTCATATGACCTTCGGGGGTCAGAACACAGGGTCAGCTATTGTACAGCACCTCTTGAACAATTTTCAGGTTAAGGGCCCAATGGAGGAAGATCCCTTCTGGCAGTAATGGGATTTGAACCGGCAGCCTTCTAGATAACAGCACAGGTCCTTGGCCACAGAACCACACCACATGATAGCACCTTTATCTAAATATATTGTTTAAACAAAGATCTGACCTTGACACATCCACATATGTTGAAAAAGAAAAAGCATTTCATGATGTGAACATTCGTTTCCTGTGAGAACCTCCAGGTAGCGCTTGCCACTGTTGACATCAAAGTGCTCGAGTCTGCCATTAGAAGGCGGCTGCACAAATGAGGTCTACATGGGCAGTGAGCCAGGAGGAAAAATTTACTGACAAGGAAGAACACTGTGAATGGGTGCTGCCAGCCATAGAGGTGAAGAAACTGCAAGACAGAGCTGGTGCTGTCATTGGATATGACACTGGGTACTGTAAATCCTTTACCTGAGCGCAGACATAAAGCTCTTTAAATTGCAGCTGCCCTGAAAAACACTTCACTGCACAAAGGCTGGTTGAATGGCTTGAACGTCAGCTTTAAGATATTTAATGTCAGCCAAGAAAACTCCCCATCTCTCCACACACACACAGTCACGGGATATGAATGCCCTCCAGTAGTCTGGCACTTTCCTGGATGGGTTAGGATACCAGATTTCTAAATGGGACTTCTCCCTGGGGATGATATGAACTGATGAGTTATCTCAGTGATGGCTGCCAGACGACTCGGTTACACAGGCTTATCAAATTGATCTTCTCAAACCTGTTCTGCAGGTTGTCTTTCACAGTCAGAGGCAGTTGCTTTGACTGTAAAAGAAGAAAATCAATCCAGAGGATTGACTCAACACTGTTGTTCATGGAGGCCCAGAGCAAATTACAGCTTCACCCTCAGCAGCAAAAACTGGGCGGATTCTGATCAGTCTGCAATTTCTGTCTGTTTCATAATCTTTATAAGCAAATCTTAAACTAAATTAGAGTAAGCAGGCACACATGTTGCTTTCCAGGCCAGGATGAGAACCAATTTGAGGGCACCCAATTTAATTAAAAAAAAAAAAGAAAAAGAGGAGCAGCTTGGGTGATTATGGGTGGCGCCATGCTTCCCTGCTGCAAAGGGTCAGGTGGCAGACCTCCAGTGGCAGACCCCTCTGCATCTCCTCTCTCTGCAGGACCCTGTGATATCATTCAGGAGCCCTCAGCTGGAGGTATGAAGAGCACAGTCTTGGCATAGGGTTCTGTTGAAAATGAGCCATTCAGAGGGTCCGCAGGACTAAAACATTGGTTTGCTGGTTACACACATGAGTGCATGTAATACTGTAAGTGTAGATGCATTCCTCTAACAAACCCTAATATCATAAATTAACAAGTGTTCAACTTCAATTGTTTTGACATTTTTATCATAGCAGAGACCTCCTTACATTAATTACGTTGTGCATGCATTTAACTCACTTAAATATAAAAGTTACTCCCAGGTTAAATAAAATAACAAATATCAAGATGGAAATAGTGAGGCACACACCAAACAGCAGTTAAGACCAGTAACAGACACAGTTATTTTACAAAGACTTCGCCCCCTGCTCGCTTTGCTCGCCAACCCCCCCCCAACCCCCACGGCCTGCGCTATGTGCCAGCCACTTCACGTCTCTGCCACTCGTGTTGTGAGGAGGGGGGCTGAACGCACCCCAAGGAGACGCAATCGCTCCTCCGAAACCACCTCTTAAACGGTGATAAAATGGGAAACAAATACAGTTTGCTACCGTGCTGCGTGATCTGTATGTCGTGCGGCGCGCTTCTGTCATATCGCCTGTGTCCATATATTCATTCTCTTTTCGCTTTTACCTTTTCGTCAATATCGCATTGAATTTTGATTCCATGTTTGGAATTACATTGTGACAACACAACATATAACTGCCTGTGAGTGAATATCGTTTCTTTCTCTCTACAAGAAATGTGTCTGACGATAGCATTCTCACAAATGACAAATAATTTCTCTCGCGGGATTTCACTTTCACCAAACAACAAATCTTTTAATTCTCACGGATATGCCTCTTCATTGGGAAGAAACACTGCTTTTTTTTCCCCTGATGGCAACATGAATTAGATAATCTACAAGTCTCCGACTTAAAGTTTAAATCTGAACAATATATTTGATCTCTTTTCACTGTTCCGTTATTTCACCGAGTAATAATTTCCATTTGTTTGCGCTAATGCGATCTTTACTATTCTTTTTTTGGGACTTTCAAATTTTCATACTTCCATTATCTCCAACCTGCTTTGCATGTGTACCGCGCCAACGTTTTGAATTTTTTATGATGTTCTACTTTGTCATCTACTCTTTGTCTTTTATTTCCAGCATTGGGCGTGGTTAAATCTCTTGGCACAAAGACTCGTCTCGCGGGACGTGAAAGTATCTCCCTGAAAAAGTCACGTCTCGTCTCCTTCCAACCTTCCAAGATTTTTACAAAGACAAATTGTCTGTCCATATTTTGGGACGCCTAACATCCTCAATTGCACTTTCACGCTGCTGTGGGACATGAGACATACTTCATAAAATAACAATTGCGTATTTAGCACTAGATACAGCTACTTTTGTGCTGTCCCCCCTCATGTGGCAGTACCTCAGAATGTCCTTCCCGCTGTCGCACTTTTCCCCTTCACTTGACCAAAGACAATCATCATCTTCTGCATGGGGTTTCTATTTATTTACTCCTCTCGAAGTCTCCGCCTACATTGTGAACTTTTCCTGAAACGAGTGAAATGCAGTGCTCCCTGTACCATGTGACAGGCTGCCGTCAATCATGGATCCAGCCCCGCCCAGTACTATATTATTTCCATGAGAAGATGCCACAGTCCTGCAGCTGGAGCAGCCAAGAACTATTCAGACACACATTTCCATCTCCTGAAGTCTGCTTTCATTTCTTTAGTTTTATATTAGCTGCAGTTAACATTGAACTCACTCACTTCATTGAAGTAATGGCTTTCAATATCCTAGGACAGACATCCCATCTCCATACCTGATAATGTCTCACATCATGTGAAAAATGCAGACAACAGAACAAAACTCAGAGGAGCCCCTGTGTTTGACTGAAAACGTGTGCTGTAACTATCAGTGAATATTTGAGAAGAATGGTCTTAAATCAGAGCAGATTAGCACTGTTTGTTGTATCGGTCAGTAAGTGAGACTGCTTTGTATTAAATGGATTGCATCACAATCCGTTCCTCTGGCTGTGATTGGCTTGTCAAATAAAGAGCAGATGTTACATGTTAATCATGAGCGCTCTGCCACACTTCTGTGCACACAGTAAAAATATAGCCAGTTTTCTTGATGTCATTTACAGTAGATGTTTCTCGCCCCAATGCATTTTATTGGTGTGGAGGTGAGGGTTGCTGACACTTTAGAACCTGGGGTAATGATTAACCGTGTCCAGAGCTCCGGCACAATGGCACAGCTCAGGGACCAGTTAAAGAGCAGCCAAAGCTGGAGAGGACTGCTTCATACAGGACTTCGGGAGCCACCATGATACACTGTCTGCCTTGTTGGTTTTCACCCGGGCACAGACATGTCTCCACTTTAGCTATGCTGAGCTGCATTACGTAAACATTTCCGGCTTTCACAGCTTCCCTTTTTCTTGTTTTCTGACCCACATGTGGCAGTACCTTCTTGGCCCCAGAAGGGAATATATTTGGCTATGCTGTCCCTTAAGGCCATATCACATTACAACAACAGTTTATTTCATGTGTAGTCCAAAATCACACAAGGAATGCCTCAATAGGCTTTAACAGACCCTGTTTTTTGACAGCCCCCCCAGCCTTGATTCTCTAAAAAGACAAGAAAAATCTCCCAAAAAATTACTTGTCTAGCAATTTTCAGTTGTAACCTTCAAAGTCGGAAGCAGTCCATAGTGCACTCCTGCGAAGTCCGGTCACATAGTCTGACGTACCCAGAAACTCAATCCAGCTAGTCCACGACTTACCCGATTTGGTCTTTAATCGTACGGACAGCTCTGAGCACATGACAGCTGACAACCAATGAATGCTCATCTGGAAGTCCAGTGCATAGAAGGCAGAAAAGAGGAATAAGGAATGTGGGAGTTTTAGACCTCACAAACAGAAGAGAAGCTCGTCTGCCTGAAGTCTTGTGTTTTATGGACCACAAATGAATGGAAAAAGTTAAAAAAAAGGAAAGAGATTGTGGCTGAATGCGCTGTACATGTTAACCATCCGTGTAGTGCAGCAAATTATTGGCTCTCATTAAAAAAAAAAAGAGTGAGCACGATTATGCTGGAACAGCCAGTGATTTTCAGTCACGTAAATGGACATGGTCCAGCAATGAGATCTGCAACTGTGACAAGTCTGACAAACCCTACGACTAAAAGTCACACAATGTGACATCGGCTTTAGCTAGTGCAGGCAGCTGCACTGGACGACTAACTGTTTAAAGGAAAACGAAGACTCTGTGAAGACTCTGGGATGCATGGACAACATCCAGTAACGGGAGATCTAGTCTGATGTTCCTGGATCATGTGGAGAGCCAATTGTGGCTATGGAAGTGATTTGGTGCCTTGGCAAGAAATGACTCTAGGATGTGAATTACAGCCTTCTAGGCAGGGATTTACAGAGATGAAGGAGGAGGCCAGGGTTTAGCAGAGGAAGAGAGAGAAACAAAAAAAGAGAGAAAGGGAGTGCTTTAGTGTAGTGGTGTGGTGGGCAGGTGCCACTGCCATCCCACCAGACAAACAAATGCCCAGACAGGCTTCAGCTGTTATGAAATCACCTTTGTTTACATGGACTTTTGAGTTTTCCCTTCTGTGTATCCCTCCATTGTTGCAATGTTTACCCTCCTGTATCTTCTTCTAGGGGCAGCGGGCTGCCACAAAGACCACCTCCTATTACAACAGACACAAAAGAGACTGGGCCTGATGTACACACTGACAAGTGTTCAGATTGTGAACCACAAGACTGTACTGCCACTCAAATAAGAAAGGCAGACCACGGAGGGCAAGAATGATTGAGCTCAAAAGACGAAGTCGAACCAAAGCATCGAATTCAAAATGTTAAATGGTACTCACAGTCAAACACCTAAATCAGATACTAGCAATGCTTTTAGAATTAATAGTTGTAGAAAGTTTATCCACAATCTAGGATACTGAACGACACGCAGTGCTACAGTTTAAACCGTTGTGCTGATGACTTTACACCGCGTGACTTCTAATTCAAAAGGGAAGGATGTAGGAGAAAAAAATCTGAATATCAGGAGAAAAACCCTTGTAGACAACAGGAGGACATGGAAACTGCATACAGAAAACCGCCAGGCACAGGACTTGGACCCGCGAGGACGTACACTTTGATCTCAACCACTTTAATGTAAAAAGTGAAATCATTATGGTACCCTCTGTATCTTAATGAGGACGGAGTAACATGACAAACTCTTATGGCCGTACAGGGTGAGACAGACGAAAAGCTCGGCCAGTTGCTCTGTGGACGCCTAGGGACACAGCACTGGGGGGCACCGGGCCAGCGTTCAGTTAGCCTTTCTTTCAGGTAATAGTGATGCAGACTAAACTCGGTTATTTCATGTGGAGACATCTGGCTAAGCAATCATTTTATAAGATGGAAAGCATCTGCGTCTGCCAGTGTGCAGGGCGAGTTTTCACTTGTTATTCTTTAAGAGTGCAAAATGTTTTGGAACGATAAATGGTTTGTGGTGCGATCAGCACTTCTGCAGTAGAGTCTGTGCATTCTGGATGGGATGTTTGTGCCAAAATAAGACCACTTAGTCACTTGACTGTTTTGAGTCACCCGGATAAGATGGTTGGTAAAACAACCACAATAACTACCACATATCCTAAAAAACATGTACACCCAAGCACTATGAATATCACATACAATAGAAAAGATGTTGCTTTGGGGACAAATAAAGCATAACCTACCTATCTATCTATCTGTTATATAGTGCCTTTCACATTATC
>JANRMT010062791.1:148369987-148444836 GCA_026402145.1 Polypterus bichir lapradei | reverse complement strand
TCTAGTGCCACTGATGACGTCACTTCTGGTTTTGGTGTCTTTGATGATGTCACTTCTGGTTCTGGCACCTTTGATGACATCACTTCTGTTTCTGGTGCCACTGATGACGTCACTTCCGTTCTTGGTATATTAAGCTGCCTTCTTTGGCAACCAAAGCCAGTTCTGTTTTGGACTCGGACTTGCTGCACGTATCTTTGGGTTATTATTGTGTTTAAAGGTCCATTTCCTGTTCAACTTCACCTTTCCTACAGATGGCCTCACAATCTCCTCAAGCACACTTTGAGATGTTGCACAATTCATAGTTGACTCGATGACTGCAAACTGCTCAGGCCCTGAAGTGGCAAAGCAACCCCAAACCAGAGCATTTCCACCACAGTTACCATGAGGTTCTTCTCCTGAAATGCTGTCTTTGGTTTGCACCAAACATGTCTACTGTTACTGTGCTTAAATATCTCTATCAATAGACACTTTCCCCCCACAGGAACATTTTTCAGGAACCAGGGACATTTTTAAAACTCAGGAACCTTTGTAGCCTTCCCGCTGCAGGCATTTGGACCATTTGGAGTTCCTGGTACTTTCCTTCAGCTCCTACTGCAGGGTGTGTACTTTTTGTTCAACTGGAAACTATCATGGGTGGGGCTCTGGTAATGAATTGTGCTGATTGGTTGATCACAAGCACTGGCGCCATCTTACAAATGTGTTACTAGTTTGGACTTTGGGGAGTTACCTGTGAAGATGAAGCTCCACACTTCACACCACATCACTCATTTCATTAATCATCTGTCCAGAATTAATTGTTCCAGACGACCTGGACTTTGCTTCGATGTTCAAAGCAAACTGTACTTGCACTCTGACTTTTTTTTTTGTTAATCCCCAGGGGACATTGTCTTTTCACATGATCATTAGGGGTCAGAGTGCAGGGTCAGCCATCATACAGCACCCCCGGAGCAATTTTCAGGTTAGGAGCCAACGGAGTAGGATCCCTTCTGGCAGTAATGGGATTTCAACCAGCAACTTTCCGGACTGGGCAGCAAAAGCCTTTTAACTGGGCCAAGTAGGATGTGGCTAAAATTTGTGAAATCTAATTGTAATTGTAGATGCTTGAACTTTGACATCAGCTTTAGTAAGAGTTACCAGAATATCCTGTAATGAAATTTTGAGGTTCTTAACATCTTTAACTCTGCCATCTCCAGCTCTGTCTCCTGCTTTCTGGTCAGTGCCACCGTCTCCAGTCCATATAACACAGCTGGTCTCACTACCGTCCTGTAGACCTTCCCTTTCACTCTTGCAGATACCTGTCTGTCATAAATTACTCCTGACACTCTTCTCCACCCATTCCACCCTGCCTGCACTCTCCTTTTCACCTCTCTTCCACAATCCCCATTACTCTGTACTGTTGATCACAAGTATTTAAACTCATCCACCTTCACCAAATCTCCCTGCATCCTCACCATTCCACTGACCTCCCTCTCATTGACACACATGTATTCTGTCTTGTTCCTACTGATCTTCATTCCTCTCCTCTCTAGAGCATATCTCCACATCTCCAGGGTCTCCTCAGCCTGCTCCCTACTATTGCTACAGATCACAATGTCATCAGCAAATATCATAGACTCCTGTCTAATCTCGTCTGTCAACCTGTCCATCACCATTGCAAATAAGAAAGGGCTCAGAGCCGATCCCTGATGTAATCCCACCTCCACGTTGAATGCATCTGTCACTCCTAATGCAGACCTCACCACAGTCACACTTCCCCCATACATATCCTGTACAACTGTTACTCACTTCTCTGCCACTCCCAACTTCCTCATACAATACCACAGCTTCTCTCGAGGCACCCTGTCATATGCTTTCTCCAGGTCCACAAAGACACAATGGAACTCCTTCTGGCCTTCTCTCAACTTCTCCATTAACATCCTCAGAGCAAACATTCCATCTGTGGTGCTCTTTCTTAGCATGAAACCATACTGCTGCTTACTAATTATCACCTCACTTCTTAACCTAGCTTCCACTACTCTTTCCCATAACTTCATGCTGTGGCTCATCAGTTTTATTCCCCTGTAGTTACTACAGTCCTGCACATCACCTTATTCTTAAATATCGGTGCCAGTACACTTCTTCTCCACTCCTCAGGCATCCTCTCACTTTCCAAGATTCCATTAAACAATCTGGTTAAAAACTCCACTGCCATCTCTCCTAAATACCTCAATGCTTCCATAGGTATGTCATCTGGACCAACGGCCTTTCCATTTTTCATCCTCTTCATATCTGTCCTTACTTCCTCCTTGCTAATCCGTTGCACTTTTCACTATCTCCACATCATCCTTGGCTCTGCCCTCACTCTTCTCCTCTTCTTGATCTGCAGCATCATCCTACAGACCACCATCCTATGCTGCTTAACTACACTTTCCCCTGTCACCACTTTGCAGTCTTCAATCTCCTTCAGATCAACTCTTCTGCATAGGATGTAATCTACCTGTGTGCATCTTCCTCCACTCTTGTACGTTACCCTATGTTCCTCCCTCTTCTTAAAATACGTATTCACCACAGCCATGTTCATCCTTTTGGCAAAATCCACTGTCCTCTGACCTTCTTCATTCCTGTCCTTGACACCATAACTACCCATCACCTCCTTGTCTCAACTGTTGCCTTCACCAACATGTCCATTGAAATCCACTCCAATCACCACTTTCTGTCCCTTGGGCACACTGTTCATCACTTCATCCAACACACTCCAAAAATCTTCTTTCTCATCCATCGCACACCCAACTTGCGGTGCATATGCACTAACAACATTCATCATCACACCTTCAATTTCCAGCTTCATAATCATTACTCTGTCTGACACGCTTTTCACCTCCAAAACACTCTTGACATACTGTTCCTTCAGAATAACTCCTACCCCATTTTTCCTCTCATCCACACCATGATAGAACAATTTGAATCCACCTCCAATCCACCTGGCCTTACTCCCCTTCCATTTAGTCTCTTGCACACACAATATATCAACCTTCCTTCTCTCCATCATATCTGCTAACTCTCTCCCTTACCAGTCATACTGCCAACATTCAAAGTTCCTACCCTCAGTTCTACTCTCTTTACCTTCCTCCTCTCCTCCTGCCTCCAGACACGTCTCCTCTCTCTTCTTCTCCTTCTTCTTCTTCTTCAGACAACAGAAGCCCAATTTCCACCAGCACCCTGTTGGCTAACAGTACTGGTGGCGGTCGTTGTTAACCCGGGGCTCAACCGATCCGGTATGGAAATTTGTATTGTTGTCCGCATATTGATTTGGCAAAATTTTACACTGGATGCTCTTCCTGACGTAACTTTCCCCATTTATCTAGGCTTGGGACCGGCACGAAGAAACACACTGGTTTGTGCATCCCCTGTGGCTGGGTTGTTTTTGTTAATTATGAAAGTAAATACACCATGTCAATTTTAAGCACTGTTTTCATGAAGATCTACTGCTTTAAATATGTTGAAAAAGTAAATAATTTCCAAGAGGTGCACTTACTTTTTCACATTTGCACATGCCAAATATACATGTGATTTTTTAGGGTCTCTCAAATTATTCCCTACAGGATTTGGGGTTGGGGGGTCATTTGAAGAACTGGTGTTGGGTTTTTTGATGCCCCGTCCTGAGTTGGTTCCCGATGCCCAGGCTTTCGTAGATTTACAGATAAAGAATGGCTGGAATTGCAGTAAAGATTATCCAGCCACACTTTTTTTTCAGTCCCCTCATTCCAATACAGGGCTGGAGACGAGCATATCACTTAGCCCTTTACTTAGCCAAACCTCAGCTCTGGTGGGGGATGAAAGATGTAATCATCCATCACGTGTGTCAGTGTGTGTTGCTGCAATCAGGAATGTCAGGTACCATGTTATCAAAAAAAGATCAGCCTTGTGTGGTAGTTCAGCCCAGACACAAACACAAAGACACAGAATGTCCTGAAAACACACACGTTTATTTACAGTTCCAGCACACAACACAGTGCCCATACACCAAACACCCTTCAAAAGTCCTTCTCTCCCGTTTGGACTTCCTTCAGCCGCCTTTACTCCTCTCCTCCCAAGCTCCGTCTTCTTCCTCCCAACTCTGGCTCGTCTACTCGACGGAGGCGGCCTCTTTTATAATCACCCGGATGTGCGCCAGGTGCTCTGTGATGGTCTTCCAGCGGCACTCCCAGGTGTGGCAGAAGTGCTGACATCCAGGGCTCCACAATCCTCCGGGCGCATCCCTGTGGTGGCCATGGGCCTCAATAGGGTTGAGTTTCCATGCTTGGTTTCCGTGGCCCCCATACAGACCAGGGCGGCTGCCCTCTTGTGGTCTGGGGGAGGTATAGTCCCTCTCCTGGTCCTTCCAGGTGTCACAGCTGGGCATAACCCCCGGCTGTCCACCACACTTGATTTCTCAACATGGGTGCAGAAATTGTTCGTTTGCTGTTGCCGTAAAGGATGATGGGGTGCTCACTCCAGGATGATCCACAGATACCCAGTGAAACTCATGAGAGTGAGTCCAGTACATGAATGTGTGTCTGCATGGTCACATAGAGACATCAGGAAGATGAAAATTATTTTGCTAAAAACACCTTTTATTGTGTAGGGAAGGGCATCAGGCCATCTCCTCACAGATCCACCATGCTCGGTTTGAACCCTGAGGCCGGTCATTGTCCATGAGGACTTCACATGTTCTCCCCATGTTGGTGCTGTGGGTTCCTCCCATATGTCCAGATACTTGCAGGACAGGACAGGTTAGGGTAACGCTTGACTCACAACTGACCCAAAGCCCAGTGTTGCCAGGTACTTCCATCAAAATCCCCCCATCAGTAAGCCAATCCTCCTCCATTTTCTGAAATACTAAATCTCTTAAGTATTGTTTTTTGCCTAACTGAACAGATTACGTTATGCCAACTTTCGAGGAAGCTCAGGCCCCTTCTTCAAGTATGTTGTTTAGCAATGTACATGCTTAATAAAGGCTGTTTCAAAAAACAAACGGAACACCAATCTGTTGTAAAGGAAGACGTTGTCACCTGTACAAGTAAATTATGTTGCCCGCACTGGTTGGCTAACTCACTCAGACTACAGTTGTACTAAAATATTACTCTGATGACAAATGATTACAGAACGCAGTCTGCTGCAGTGTGAGAAACATATGCATCCACTTATCCATCCACCCATCTACCAATCCATCCATCCGTTTTCAAACCCGTCTATTCTGGGCAGGGTCATGAGGAAGCTGAAGCATATCCCAGCAAGCAATGGGTTAAAGGCAGGACTAATCCCTGGGCTTTGCACCAGAATACCACAGGTCGTGAGAGCGTTACTTTGTTATCTAAGCATTCATGGTATCCCAGTTCAGGTTTCGTCTGTTATTTTGAATTCTGTTATTACATTCGATTCATCTCTGTCATTAGTTCCACATTAGTAGAAACATCACTTTATCATTTAAGGAATTTAGCCCAACCTCAGCCATCTTTGACCTTGGCAGATGCCGAATGTTTAGCCCATCTAGGCTGTAGTGCCTTACTAGTTAGTATTTTAAAGTCTGTTCTTAATAAACTGCAGTATATTCACAACACTGCTGCTAGGGTTCTTACTTTGCACCAAACCCTGGGCACACATTATGCCAACTCTGAAGTAACTACATTGGCTCCCAATCGAATCTCATATTCATTATAAAATGCTTCTGTTAACTTACAAATCCTTACACAGTCAAGACCATCTTATCTCTCTGACCTCCTGTATGTTCCTGCCCACCTACTCCAATCATCTCAAATTGGTCCTCTGCTTACCATTCTCAGGACTAGGAAGAGTGCAGTGGGTGACAGAGCCGTCTGTGTCTCAGCTCCAGCCTTGTGCAGTGCTCTTCCTCAGAAGCTCAGAGACGTCAGGTCACCACCAGTTTTTAGAAGTAGACTTAAAACATATCTGTCAACTAAATCCGTGGTGTAATTCTGTTTTGTTATCCTTTACTGGTAGCTTTATATGTATTTTTGTCATGCTTTGTACCTCGTCCTTAGGCTCTGAAACGCATGTTATAAGTATCATGTATTATTATTATTAGTATTAGTATTAGTATTACGAGGGAAGTTCAAAAAGTTTCTGCACTTTTATATTTTCGCTGGAGATGGTGAAGGCGGGAGGAATAGTAATTAGTCGTGTCTGAGAGTGTCATGTGACTATTTCTGTCTGGCAAGCCAGCTGCCCTTGCAGATTAGTATAAGAGTTGTTGCCCTGTGGTGAAGATGGCTATGAAACTTATAAATTGTTCCAAAGAGGAACAGCATTCTGTCATACACTTTTTGTTGGCAGAAGGTGTGCTGGGAGCACAAATTCATCTCCGCACGTGTGCTCAGTATGGGAATAAAGTTCTCTCCCATAGAGTCGTCTATGAGTGGATTGAAATGTTCGAAAATGGCCGTACTAGTGTGACAGATGCAGAGGGCTCTGGACATCCAGCTACAGCCACGAGGAATGAAGAACGAACCCTGATGTGAAAGCAGCAGCGCATCAGTGGCTACTCACTCAACCAAGAACATTTTTTGCTGATGACATTAAAAGGTTGGTACAACGCTAGGAAAATTGCATCTCAAAGGAAAGTGACTTATGTAGAAAAGTGATGTCATTTGTTTTTGAAATCCTTAATAAACAGAGATAAAATAAAACTGCGGAAACTTTTTCAACGTCCTCGTTTTATTATATCCGTTATGTAATATTATGTAATTATATCACTATCGCTGGTCATGGAGTTTGGGAATTACTTTTGCAAGGTATTCGATTACCAGAGTTGAGCTGATCACAGCTACTTTGCCACTATGGGTACATGTACTGTGCCACCTCATAAGGCATCTGTGATGGGTGTCTTCCTGTTGTATGTGGTTGGTTGTTTCTTCAGCTGCCATCCGATTTTTACAACCTCCTACTCCATTAATGTTGAGCAGTCTGCAGATTACACTCAAGATGGGTGGGGCTGGACGTATGATTGACAAAGACATGTCACATGGGTACATGGAGTGCTGCATTCCATTAACCTCAGGAATATTTGCAAAGCACCTTACACACCAGGGAAGGCTCAAGAAAAGAGATGGAGACTCACAAAGTAGAGAACAAATAGATGCTCTCACAGAATGTAAGGGTCTTCAGTTGAAAGCGGAAAGAGAAAGACAGCATGATAACGGAAGACGATTTGGGATGCCGGACGAGCCAATGTGACGTGCAAGAATAGCCATAGCTTAGTTTCCGGTGGATGTTTATTATTTTATGGGACGTTTCAATGGCAGTAACAGTGGAAAGGTGTACTTCTCTGAGTACGGGGGACAATCTTTCACTGCTAAATAAATGCACCTGTGCTTGGGCTTTGTTATGTTATGTTAAAGAGCATACAGTTGTGCTTGAAAGTTTGTGAACCCTTTAGAATTTTCTATATTTCTACATTTCATTTCCCTCAATAAATAAATGACCAAGTATAATATTTTTGTCTCATTTGTTTAACTGGTTTCTCTTTATCGACTTTTAGGACTTGAGTGAAAATCTGGTGATGTTTTAGGATCATATTTACGCAGAAATATAGAAAATTCTAAAGGGTTCACAAACTTTCAAGCACAACTGTAAGTTCCAAAAGTACTTCCAAAAATGCCTACTAGAAGAAGAGAAAAAAAATGTTCTTCAATAACAATGAAGCTCTGTGGGGCACAAAAGCAATAGGATTTGCCCAAAACAATAAGGGACTCTAATATAACCAAAAGTCTAATAAAACCAAAGTTACAAGAATAGTCAAAATACAGAACAAAGTGTCTAAAATCACTAAGCACATGAAATTCACAAAAGCACAAGAACTCCTAAGCCTCCTAAGCTCATTTGAAATGAACCACCAGAAACTGTGGGAGACCCTCTGGATTTATAGGGAGGAGGTCAGCTCCAGGTGATGATTGGCTGGTGGCCCTGCCTCTTGGGGGATCACCCACAAAGGCAGCTATCACATATAGACAAAATAAAAAAAGAATGATGCCTATAAACAACATACTGTAAATAACAGAATCGAGAATGAACAAAAGAGGTATAAAGCATGAGTTAGAACTGCAGCCAGGAGAGGAACCCTGGCTGAGATATGACAAGCTTAGTTGTGTGTTGGTCTTTCCATCTCAGTATTCATTACAATATCATTTTTCTTTTACTCACTTGCTCACTCTCCATTGGTATCTCATAATCATATAACTATGGCTGCCCACAAGTCCATAGTTCCAGCATTTCCTTCCAGGGACCTCTAATGAACTCTCAGGCTATCTATGAGACATGTAGGAGTGTGCAGCAACGTCACATCCAAATGTGCTGGGTTCAGCACGTGTACCCTGGAGATGCACACTAGTGGTCACCCTCACTAAGCGCTCATACCATTTCAGATTCCTCAGTCTATCCGGGAGAGTGAGCCCTACGCCCCTGTGCCAGAAACTCATTTCTGCTACTTGCAGTTGTTACCCAGAGCCTAGGAACTCTTACCCTAGAGTGATGCCTCAGATTATGGTGAGGGTGTGGTATTGTCACATCAATGGGAGAGAAGAAGTGAAAAACCTAAATTCAGTCTTTGTGTTGCACCATCTCACACCTACTGAGAATCTTCTCTCACAGATGGAAAGAAGGCTTAGCTGTGACATTTGGCATACAGAAGTTTGAGAAATATCTATATGGTTAAAAATGAAGAATTTTCACAGTTTATAAGTTGCTAACAGCACTTGTTAATGAGAAGACAAATATCTCACGCACAAGTTCCAAAGAGTTCAGAGATGAGCTGCACTCCTGAGTGTGTAGACATAAAACCATCAATGCTAAAGGCATTGACAACACCAAATTCATTCCAAATTAAAAATACTGGAAAGTGTTGTAAATGGCATTCTGAGTCTTTTTAAGGAAGGGGAGACTGAAGTTTCAAGGGAGGGCAGAGTTACTCGACGACCCAATGCAGGAACCTCACTTCTGCCTCTTGTACTCTCCTCCTGGCAGTTACCTCCCAAAGCCTGGGGACTTACTTTAGTGTGATGCCTCAGATCATGGAGAGGGTGTGGTACTGTCACATCAATGGGAGATGGAAGTGAACAGGCTTAATTTAGGCTCATCAAGTTGAGTTTTGAAGATCTCTAAAGTCCTGTTGTCTACCACACTTCTTGGTAGCTTATTCCAAGTATCTATAGTTCTCTTGTGTACAATTTACCCTAAATACGTTTCCAACTGTGTCCCCGTGTTCTTGTAGAAGTCATTTTAAAATAACAGTCTCGATCCACTGGACTAATTCCCTTCATAATTTTAAACACTTCAATCATGTCACCTCTTAATCTTCCTTTGCTTAAACGGTAAAGGCTCAGCTCTTTTAATCTTTCCTCATAATTCATCTCCTGTAGCCCTGGAATCAACTGAACAAGTGTGAAAAGTCCAGAACTGGGTACCAATCCATTAAAAAACCAGTCATTCAAATATGGCCAATCACAACTAACAGGTACTTTGGTTTTCCACCAACAGTCCTTCATTCGTTTCACTGGCAATTCCAGATTGGACCTTTATGAGGACACACATGTTAAGTTAATTGGCGACCCCATATTGTGAGTTTGGGTGTGAGTGTGAGTAGGCCTGTGATGAACCAGAGCTAAAAAAGGAATTCTGCAGAGGTTGTGTGTGTGTGTGTGTGAGACACAGAAACAGTGAGAGATGCTAGAGCCAGAGGTACTAGTGACTCCTACGAGATCCACACCTCTGCTTAAATCCATTGGACTGGGTATGTGGCCGCTGATGACCATCAGGTTGCATTCTGGCTTGGATTGACTCTCAGAAGTGTAGATGGAGTTACCTCTGATGCCAAGTGAACAGTTTAGGACAGAGCCAGCAGTGTGAATGTGCTGGTAGTGAATGAGGCAGAGAAAGGAGCAGTGAAGAACCAGCATAGTAATGAAATGTCAGATGAAGAATGCATAACAAAAATCCAACAAAATGAAGGTAGAACAACAAATTATTTTGTCAAACAGTACGCCGACCAAAGGACAGTATTAAATTATAACTCAACATATATCAGATACTCGACACTGAAAGCAGAAACACCAAAGACTACTTATTCAGTCAACAGTGCACCACACAGCTAACACAAAACAGTCTCCACAAATTCAGACCAAGAATGTGGAATATAATTCTTCAGGCCGATGTGGTTCCAAGCATTTAATTGCTGATTTTTGTTCAGTGGGCAATATGCTAAATTGGATTGTACATACAGTAAATAATCAACGTGAATCCTGACAGTGATAATGACTTCAAAAAGCAAGGTGTAGCTTTTAAATTACATCACAGAAAATTCAAACAATGGTTTCTTGAAAGGGCTCCATCCTTCGAGCCCCAAGATGGGATCGCTGTACGTGTGTGAAGTTATGCCAAAACACTGTGCGGTCAAAGGGCCTGAAATGGACTAGCAGCTACAGGCACAAAGAAAATTTCTCAAACTCCAAAAAGAAATATTTCTCTTGATAAAAAATGGATTTCAGCATATCATGGAAAATTGAAAAAAAAAATCATTGTGATGACTAAGTTGGGTTAGCTAATAAACATTTCAATAATATTTTAAATTATTGAGGTCAGTTTATTGTGGAGGCACCACTGCATTCTGGGTTGGGTTCTGGCTTGTCCTCAGTGCTTCTGCTAACCGCCATCCTAATTTGGATTATGACAATCTGAGAATGACATGTCTTTGGAATGTGGGAGGAAAACCGGAGGACCAGGAGAAAAATCTGCATCGACTCATGGAGTGCAAGCGGATGTGGGATTCAGGACACTGGAGCCATGAAGCAGCAGTGCTAATCACCTGGAAAATGAATGATCAAATAGGTCATTCTCTTTGGTTGTAATATAAGCTGAAATCAACGCCACTGGTTACATTTTAAAAAAAAGTGAACACATTTCTGTTATTGTAACAGTTGTGATCTGGCCATCCAACAACAGAGGAGAACAAAACCTCCAGTTAAGACTTCTGAAGAAGATAAACCTCTGAGCACAGCTCAATAGGAGACACACTGTATGTGCTCAACTGGAACCAAATGCCCAGCCCTTCTACAAATACCACATGCAATTATTTCATTTTTTTTGTAAACAATAGCAGTTGCCAGTGAAGTGTGGCACAGCCACAGCACTGAGTTTCAGCGCAGGTTAAGCTGCAGGTTTTGGAGGTCGACGATGGCACAGTGGGCTGAGGTGAGAGTGCCAAGGACAGCCTTTACCAAAGGAAGAAATCAAGAAGGGAAAGTAAGTAACTAAAACCAAGGCGTGAAGTGCTGGGGGTCCGGGAGTGTCTGGGACCCTCTAATTAACCCTTCAGACCCCCTGAAAGTCAAAACATCGAAATAGTGAAGTTTCCCAGAAAATACGTTTTTTAACTTTTTTTATGTTTTTGTAGTGAAGTCGCTAAACAAATAAGATTTGGGGGGCTAATGCAGACAGAGATCAACTACAGTAATGTTACTGGGAAGTGATCAGAGAGGGCCTTTGCATGACTGACTAATGGACTTTCTCCTTTAGCTTACACTGTAAGGAAATCACCTCTGACCACCATCAGGTCACCACAGTACAGATCTTCAAACTGAGAGGCTTTGTGGTGTGAGTCCATGGCAATTCACTTGGAGACAAAGATCGGATTTCCACTGTGGATTGGTGGAGTGTAATGGATGATGCTGCACAAAAAAGGTGGAGGCTGACGCAGAGAGAGATCAGTTGATGTCACCAGGAAGTGCTCCAGTGTTCAGAGATGGACCTTGAGTGTCTGACTAATGCAGGGTCTCCTTTAACTTAATGTGATAAAAGACTGCTTCCGACAGCTGTTGTAATCCCTACATTATGAGTTTGAGGTTGGCCACCTGCAGTTACCACGCTGCAGATCTTCAAATTGAGATGCTTCATGCTTTGGATCCACTGCAATTCACTTGGTGATGAGGATGGGATTTGCACTGTGGATGTGTGGAGTGTAGTAGCTAATTCTTCACAGAAAAGCTGGGGTACTTAAACGGAGAGGGATCAGCTGGCGTCACCAGGAAGTGCTCCACTCGCAGTATTCAGAGGTGGTCTCTGTGTGGCTGGGCAATGGAGGGTCCCATTTAGCTTAGGCTGATAAGAGGCTTTTTGTGAGAGCCGTTGTAATCCAGATGTTATGAGTTCGATGCATGCTAAAAGCAGTTCACCACAGTACAGATCGTCAAACTGAGAAGCTTCATGGTGTTGAGTCTGCGGAAATTCACTTGGCAACGAGGATGGGATTTTCACTGTGGAGGGATGGAGTGAGATCAGCTGACATTACCAGAAAGTGTGTCCCTCGCAGTGTTCAGAGGTGCTGTCTAGGAGAGTTACACCTTTAGCTTACGCTGCAAGGAAGTCATAGATGACCACCATCAGGTCACCACAGTACAGATCTTCAAACTGAGAAGCTTCATGGTGTTGAGTCCATGACAATTCACTTGGCAACGAAGATGGGATTTGCACTGTGGACAGGTGGAGTGTGGTGGCTGATGCTGTACAGAAAACTTGGGGGGCTGATATAGAGAGAGTTGAACTGATGTCACCAGGAAGTGCACCCGTGTCCGAGACCATCCTTGTGTGGTGACCAAGGGAGGCTCAGGGTGATGAGACTGCTCCTGAGAGCTGTCGCCACAGTGCAGATCATCAAACTGAGGTGCAAGTCCAAGGCACATCACTCAACACCCATTATTTGGTTTGTGAGGAGATAGGCACATGAATTCTGGACGAGATCATCGCTAGGGTTTTTGTTTGTACCTACGACATAACATGACATGACACGGCATGCTTCTGCTGGCCGAATGCCGGTGCTCGTTACTAATGAGAGCTGCAGTGACGGACTCTGCCTTGAAACAAAAAGAAAAGAAAAGAAAGCAAAGTTTTGTGCTTTAGATAAAATCAAACCGGACAATGAGAAGACCCAAACACAGAACTTTCAACTGAACATTTTGCACTTAGCATTGCTATAGTAACTGAGTTAGTGGGCTCCGCTTTCCAGTGCAGAAGTCCTTTGTGTGTCCTGACAAGCGGCTCTTCTGTGTGACACTCGTCACAAGTACAAGAAGCTGGCTTTCCATATTTGATGTGATTCATCTGCTTCAGATGTGCACATCATAAGGGGTGGCTTTATTACACATAGTCATATATTCCACATTGGCAGGCTGAGAATGGGGCAGTGAGGGAGCCCCAATTACCATGGAAAACTTCCACCACTACCTGAGACTCTTTGCTTCTACCACAGCTCCTTGTGGAATGAGCTCATTGAGCTTCCTTATATCTTCATTGCAGAGGACTGGAAGGTCAAGGTGGGCATGTCTGGTGATCATCTCAGGGATGTTCATTTAAGAGTATCGTTCATGCCTACAAAGGTGGAAGTTTGAAATGCTAAGGGAGTGTTAAGGGTCCGGTGGATCTCTGCTGTCTCTTAAATAAAACCCATTTGGTCAAAAGGAGACGGAAAGGCCATTCAAATGATTTCACTTTTACAATAATGGGTGTTGTTCATGCGATTTCACCTAGTCGTTCTGGTGTGGCACCCCTTGGGTTGTGTGCCCCCGGATTTGGTGGCAGACTTGCTTGCCAAGGAGAGCCATCAGTTGGGTCAAGAAGAGCCATGCCAGCATATGAAAGTATAATCAGTTCTTCTACTGAGGTGACGTGCGACTTAAAACAAACATCTTCTATCAGATTGTGTGAAGTTTGCATAGTTTTCTCCAGGCACTTCACCTTCATCTCACACTGCAAAGACATTCATGTTAAGTTAACTGACGAATCCATACTTACTGCATGGGAGTTTGAGTGTACGCATAAGCAATGTGAAAGCATCTTCCTTGGGCGGGTGGGCGCATGGTGTTGGATGGGATTGATTACATCCTACTACAGGAGATGGCACCAGAAACTTGTGACCCGTATCATTCAGCACTGCTACAAATCACAACCCTGTACCGGCATCATAGCCTACATGGATTTGAATAAACATCCAGTGACAAGAAACAGTAAAAGTTACTAATTATTAATAAAAGTTAACAACTACCTTGTAGCGGTCCGATGCCACTAAGATTCACACCGTCGAAGAGACGGAGATTTATTTATTTTTCTGGTGGGGATTCCAGGGGTGCACCCAGTCTTGGCCCGACCCGCACACACTCACAAGCGGAGACACAAAATCAACGAATGAATACTGAAAACCCAAAACAAAATAACAACAATCAGACAAATCTCCCTTTTCCCGTACGGTGATACAATTGTAACATAACAATGAAGAACAACAATAAACACTCACAACAACGTCCTTATACACACTCCAATACAGCAAAAGCAGGTGAAATGGTTTGGTGTGAAGATGAGAATCCCGAGAACAGCTTCCGTAAAAAATGAGTGAAACAGTCCTGCCGATAGTCCTGAGCGGCGAGGGGTGAGATTTGCTGGAGCGCTCCTTTTGAAGACGCACAACGATAATTCCACCACTATACACACGACAGGCAGGCACGAGACAGTCCATTCATCCTAACGGGAAAAGATCCAGGGGCACAATTAATTTTTTAGATGACACGTTGGACAGGATACATAAAAACACCGATCTCCCGTTGCTCCGTCAGGCAACCCTTTTCAACTATCCCGCTGGCCTCTTTCGTTCCCAGCAGCCCCTACTTCTGTTTCAGTCATCCTAAGTGGGTAACCCCCCATGGGATGAGAAATTAGGGTTAGGGTTAGGGTTAGGGTCTTCCCAAGGTAGCACTGCTACAACCCTTACTCACTCAGGCACGCCATCTGTCCTCAGGTGTTCCCTTTCTTTCCACCATATTCTCAACAGGAGAAGCAGAGCTACAGTGGATTTGTAATAAATTCGGAGCACAAACTCCAGATGAGGCCTCACTAGTGTCTTGTTGGATTATAAAAAGCAATGAAAGCATCAACGTTTTTCTCTGTAAATATATTTCTAATGGGGCTATTGACATGAAATATTCACCAGATGTCGGAAACAACCCCAGTAATCAACACATACAAAGAAATCAAAACAAATAAGTCCATAAATTAAGTTGTGTGTAATAAAGTGTAGTGACACAGAGAACAAGTATTGAACACATGAAGAAAAGGCAGGGAAAGCCAAGAAACCAGCTGACATCTGTCAGTATTTACAAAGCAATCCTGGTAGCCCACTGTCAGTGCAAATGGATATCAGCTGGTTTAAGCCCAATTCATGGCCTTTCATTACCAAGGTGTCGCACAAGAAGCACCTCATGATGGGTAAAAGCAAAGAGCTCTCTCAAGACCTTCGCAACCTTTTTGATGCAAAACATCCCGATGGCATTGGTCACAGACGTATTTATAAACTTCTGAATGTTCCAGTGAGCACCGTTGGAGCCATAATCCGGAAGTGGAAAGAACATCGTTTCACCATAAACTGGCCACGGCCAGGTGCTCCTCAGCAAGATTTCTGACAGCGGAGTCAAAAGAAGAATCAGAAGAGCTGTTCAAGAGCCAAGGACCACTCGTGGTGAGCTTCAGAAAGACCTGGAATTAGCAGGTCCAGTTGGTTCAAGGAAAACAAGAAGTAATGCACTCAACTGCCATGGCCTCTATGCACACTCACTGCACAAGACTCCACTGCTGAAGAAAATGTGTGTTGAAGCTTGTTTAAAGTTTGCTGCACAACACTTGGATAAGCCAGTGAAATACTAGAAGAACAGAGTCTGGTCAGAAGACACCAAAACTGAGCTCTTAGGACGTCATTGTTTGGAGGAGAAATGGCACTGCACATCACCCCAAAATACTGGCAGACCTCACATAATTGAAGGAAGGATGAATGGAGAAATTCTTGATAAGAATCTACTGCCATCTACCAGGATGCTGAAGATGAAACAAGGGTGGACATTTCAGCAAGACAAGGATCCCAAACAGACAGCCAAGGAATCTCTCAATTGGTTTCAAAGAAAGAAAATAAAGCTGCTAGAATGGCCCAGTCAATCACCCAACTTGAATCCAATTGAAAATCTATGGAAAGAACCGAAGATCAGAGTTCATAGACGAGGCCCCCAGAACCTTCAAGATTTGAAGACAATTGGTGTGGAAGAATGGGCCAAAAATCACACCTGAGCAATGCATGCAACATACAAGGAGGCGTCTTGAGGCCGTCATTACCAACAAAAGCTTTTCTACTAAAGTATTAAATACATTTCAGTAAGTGTGTTCAATAATTCTTCCCTGCGTCATTCCACATAATTTACTTATTCATGGTGGCTCTAAAATCTGTACTAACCCCTACTCTCTCTTCTGTATCCTTTTCCGGTGTCCTTTTGGTGGTGGCTTGCGCGACCACCATCTACTCAAAGCACCGTGATGTTCCAACAATGATGGATGGATTAAAAGCCAGAAGTCTGTATGACCATCAACATCAAGTGACTCCGTAAGAACCCTAACTACAAAGAGGACTATTTCATTTATGTTAGGTAGAATGCCCAGAGGGGACTGGGTGGTCCCATGGCCTGGAACCCCTGCAGATTTTTTTTTTTTCTCCTGCCGTCTGGAGTTTTTTTTTTGTTTTTTCTGTCCACCCTGGCCATCGGACCTTACTCCTTCACTATGTTAACTAATGTCTTATTTTAATTTCTTATTTTGTTTTTTATTTTTCTTTTCTTCATTATGTAAAAAGCTCTTTGAGCTACTTTTTGTATGAAAATGTGCTATATAAATAAATGTTGTAATTTATGGGCTTGCTTGATTTGAAAATTTCATATCAAAAGCTCCATTAGAAATATATTTAGTCTGAAAAACGTTGACTCTTTCAATATTATTTTCCCTGCTGTATCTGTCCACCTCACTATCGCCTTAACTGGAGTAACGATGTTTAAATGTTTATCTTTCCGTTAATGTTTTACAAAGTTTTAATTAACACAGAGAACCACGGACCCATGGAATAAGTGACCATGTAGCGTGTCAGACGGTGGGACTTTCAAAACTGAACATAATGTTCTTTTGGACAAATTGAGTGGATGGGACGAGCGAGTTTCAACCTCAACAGCTGAATAGCGTGTTCTTCTTGTCCAGATTGTTTTAATGTTCTTTGTTCCATAACACATGACATTCTCAACCACACGTAACGAATTTGAAGGTTACCAGGAGTAGGACTGTATCCTAAGCAGAACACCACCTTAGATGTGGGCCCAGCCCATGCCGCCGGCCATCTGTATCTGCGCACCTAGTTTTCGTGTAACACACATGGCTTTGGGGTACGGGAAGACCTAACAGAATAGCATAAAGGACAGGCCCATTTGACCACCTTGCTTGTTCTGTGTTAGTGTACACTGTGTCCTTGTCCTGCAGCTGGAGGCGTTAGCTCCACAAATGCAGCAGGTTCCATTTTTCAGAAATGCACTCTGGAGATCCTCCTGCAGTTCAGTGCCTGAAGGAGACCAAGCCGGAGTCTCTCCAAACACCATCAGGCCAACCACGGACAGAGTGGCACCATTGTGACGTGAGGCCTCTCAGTGCTGCGGCCATCTTTTTCACCATGTGCAGAAAGCTGAAGTTCAATAGAAGAGCAGCTGTGGGGGTCCCAGACACCAGGGTGTGGCAAGACTTTAATTAAGATAGGATTGTTCAGGTCATGCTAATCCAATCGGTGCTTATCTGGGCGCCTTGCCCCCTTTGACAAGAAATCTCTGGAAACAAAGAAGTTTCACGAAGATAAAGAAATACAGAGACTGATAAAGAGTAATGGTGAAGACAAATAGCAAGAAGGCATAGTAAAAAGATTTATTTGTACTTATTTTAAAGATTGCGCATCGAAGAGGAATATACAAGGTGTGGCAGAAATGTAATGAGACTGATTTTATTTACCAAAGTTTTTATTTTTTTCAAACATCAATGTTATCCCCTTCAAAGTAGTTCCCTTGGGCAGCTACACACCAATGGAGACGTTGTTCCCACTGTTGGTAGCAGCGCTGGAAGTCTTCAACCGGTATGGTCTTCAGCATGTCCGTTACACTCTTTTGGATGTTTTCTAAAGTCCCGAAATGACGTCCTTTGAGGACATTTTTCAGTTTAGGAAAAAGTCACACGGACTGAGGTCAGGTGAATAAGGGGGCTGGGGAACCACAGGAATGCGTTTTTTCGATTGTCCTTCTGCTCAATTGTGAGGTTTTTCGGGACCATTTTGGCACAGACCTTTCGCATGTGCAAATGTTCAGTCAAAATTTGATGAACGGTAAATCTGTTCAAATTTAATTGTTCACTCAACATTCTTAATGTTAAACGACGGTCTGATCTCATAAGAGTGTTCACACGTTCGATGTTTTCATTGGTTTTCAAAGTTGAAGGCCTCCCTGAAAAACTTGAGCTCGGGATAAAGAATGTTCCCCATAGGCCTGTTTTAACTTTTCAAACGTCACACTTGCCAATTCTCCAAGCTTAACACAAAATTTAATGGCACAACATTGCTCTAAATTCCGCTGTTCCATTTTGCACGACAAAAAACACAACTTCACTAATAGCGGTCTCAAAAATCACGTAGTTAACGGAAGGAGTTGAAACTCGCACTGAGCTATGGGAGGGTACTGATACACGTGCTCTATCAAGGACAACAGCACAGCGTTGCCAGATCGCTTGCAGTGTTGCCAGTCTCATTACTTTTCTGCCACACCTCGTATTAGGAGCAGGTTATATGAGTGCTAAGCTTATTGAACACTCAGACCCCAGGGTAATTCTGGATAGTGGGGGGCCAAAGCCTTTCATGGCAGGCAGCACTGCACACAAGGCAGGAACCAAAGTGGACAGGGTGCCAGTGCAGCGTAGGGTACACTCACTCACTTGCACACACAGCCACAGGGACAGTTTGGGAGTGGCAGTGGGGGGACGTGGGAGCAAAGCCACTAAGTCATGGGGAGAACGTGCAGACTGCACACCTACAATGACTGCCATAAACGAGCACAGTAACGGAGTACAAACCCCACGCGCTTGACAGTTTAGTGGACTTGTCTCATGAGCCCGTCTTTCTGAAGTCCCGTTTCATTTTTCTATATTGACAGATTCCTCACCCTAGAAATAGCGGTACCTCCTTGGACCCCAAAATGATCTGCTGCAGCGGAAGTGAGGAATATGCATTTGTGTTTATCTTTTGTTCAGCAACCCAGCTAGTGTGCGTCACATATGGTGGGCCTGATGCAGAAGTGGCTGAAAAGTGAAACAAATGACGCATCCAAAAAGTAAACCAGTAGTGCGCTCAAAATACAAGGCATGCCAGCATTAACAGTTGCCAGAAGATTCAAACGAGTGACGTGCACAAAATGAGGTGCCACCTGCAAGTGTCTACGGGCGGCCATTTGTAAAATGGCGTACTCACTTCTGTACCATCACTTACTGTACATTTACAGCATGCTAAACTGAAAAATGCTTTTTTTCCCCTCAAATGTATGCATTTTTTTTGGTGCAAAATGTGAAATTGCTTGTTTAAATGGTACACATTTAAAGTAAATAGTAAATGCTGCTGCTAAATGTCACACTTAAAAGCAAAATGTCCAACTTGAATGATGAATGTTAAGTGTGACATTTAGCATTCAAGTAGAAACATTTATATTTAATACTTAAAATTTTACTTTATGGACTTAAATGCTAAAGTCTGAGTAAGAAAAAAAATAATCTGTGTACTACAAGCATAGAAACAGTAAACAGGCAAGCACTAATCTTGACATTTAAAATGGCTAAATTACATTTTAGTGTAATATTTAACATTGCAATATTTAGTTGTTTATGAAAAAAAACAAAGACAATTTTTATTTTATCTTTTAAGTGCGATATTTAGTTGTTTAAGTGCGACATTTAACAATTAAGTGCAATATTTAACATTTAGTGTGACATTCAACATTTAAGTGCAATATTTAGCTGTTCAAGTGTGAGATTCAACATTTGACATTCATCTATCATTTAACATTTACCATATATACTCGCGGATAAGTTCTCCCATGGATAAGTCAGGATTTGATTTTGCTTTATAATTTCTGGTATTTTATAACGTCGGTTGTATAAGTCAAATGCGGAAAACTCTCCCTATTGGTCCAAGAGATTATGATATGCTAAACACCCACCTGAGAGAGAGTAACCACTGAGCACACGGCCTTTTTATATGTGGGTGTGGCAATGCGCTGTATCAGCTCTGCTCCTAACCTCTCGCTCTCTATTGGGCCTACGTGACAACACGGTCATACCCAAAGTATTCCGAAGTAATATTTGCACTGATTTGTGTTTTTTGTATCTCACCCCCTCATACAACTTTCTCGTAAGAGCATCCTTGATCTACGATGGAGAGTTCGATCAGAAGAAAATATGAAGATGCTTTAAGATTAAATGTCGCAAAGTAGCGAAAGAAATTAGTAACTGTGCTGCTGCAACAAAATTCGATGTGTCTGAGAAACTGATGTGAGACTGGAGGACGCAAGAAGATATAGTACACAAAAAAAAAAAAAAAAAAAAAAAATCACATTTTTGAACAGGCGTATAAGTCAGGGTCTGATTTTATGACCCGACTTATTCCCGAGTATATACGGTAACTGTGATACATACTAATTCCCTGTTATTTCATTTTGTAAAGCACTTTGAGCTACATTGTTTGCTTAGTACATTTATTTCTATAGCACATTTTCATAGTTATATGGGAATAATGCATTTTCCCCCCTTTTTAACAATATTTACATCTTGATTGACATTCTACTTTTCCAGGTGTTCTAATTGTTTCATGAATCCACCGTTTACTAATTAGGGGGTCTGACACTAAAGTAGTCACAGCCTTTCATCATTCATTGTTGACTGCCAAGGTGTCTGCTCTGCTCATTTTTAACTATCATTAGGATACAATGAATGGAACACACTGTACAAAGAAAAGCCAAAATAATGAAATCAACAAAAGACTTAAGCATTTAAAACTATTAACAAAAACAGAAAATACTTAATGCCTTACTAATGCAAGAACCATGCTGCTGTGCTTTCTGAATATACAGTGGAACCTTGGTTCACGACCATAATTCATAACAAAACTCTAATCATAACTCAATTTGGTCATGAACTGAAGTACTTTCCCCCATAGGATTTTATGTAAATACAATTAATCCATTCCAGACCGTACGAACTGTATGTAAATTTTTTTTTTTTTTTTTTTTTTAATTTTTAAGCACAAATATTATACCATAGAATGCACAGCGTAATAGCAAACTAAATGTAAAAACATTGAACAACACTGAGAAAACCTTGAACAGAGAAAACTAACAGTGCAAGAGATCGTGCTATAGCGCTACGAACCACTCGCTAAAAACACTTTAAGTGAGTTTTAAGCACAAGGAAAAAAAATGAACATTTGAAAAATCCGTAATTTCAAAAACCACCAAGAAAAGTAACATTGCAACAATGCACGCTACAAACCGATCGCTGTAAACAGAAGTGGAGGTTAAAATCCAATAAAAAAAAAAGTCTTCATTAAATACGAGGTTAAAACAATGCTTGGATCTGTCTCTTTAAAAACCATCCCGGTGAATTCTTTAACTGCCTTCTCAGCCTTATGCGTCCAGCCGTCTCTCTCTCGTGTGCGTGTGTCGCTCTCTCTCTCGCTCGCTGCACAGGGAGAGACTGAATACATGCGGAAATCATCGGAGCGCACAAACCAAAAGGGAAACTGGCTTGTTCGTATGCAGAGTGTGTGGTCGTGAAGCGATGCAAAAGTTTGGCGAACTTTTTGGTCGTAAACCGAGACGTTTGTGAACCGAGGTTCTACTGTAGAAATAAAAGAGGAAAAGAATAGCAACTAAGATCAATGTTATCAGTTGTCACGGGTTATGAATCCGCTTAAAAAAAAAAAAAACAAAAAACCCAAAAAAACCTGAAGTCACAGTGGGTCCTCAGAATCGATTGAGATCCCCTGATTTAATTAAATAACAGCATTGCCAAAAGCAAAACTGGTAAATAACAGAGCAATTAAATTTGTCTTGTAATACCACACCGAAGTGGAATCACCAGTATAGGACATCTTTGTTGTAGTAGAAACCAACATCTTTAATTAAGAGAAACTTCAAAAAGGTTTTATCAGATTTACATCTTGCCGAGTCAGTAAGCTGGTCCACCTGCCGTCCCAAGCCATCACTCACAGCAGTTTATTACGGCACGAGGAGAACGGTCAAAGAAACCAGCGCTTTAGGTTTGTTTTAGGAACTGTTAAATTTACAAACAATGTCAATCAATGCATACATTTTACTCCGATTGGTTAAAACAAAGGTGGTGTTTAGCAAAGAACAAAACCAGCCTAAAATAAGTCCGTTATATCTATAGGATGTATTTTCTGCCAAAAAGGAAATGAAAAATTGAAATTAAATGAAAATGCAATTTGCATTTTTAAAGAAATGTTGCAGGGATTAAAATTCAAATAAAATAACCCTATTTGCAACTTCATTTTCTGAATGAACAGCAATGAAGCTGCAAAAATGAAAAGTAAAACGCAAATAAGCACTGGCGCCACCTGATACTCATTGAAATAAATAGTGCAGGTCATTGGGCAGGGATACGACTTCAACAATTGACAGAATAGTTTTTGTAAGGTACCGGAAACTTCTAGATGGACAGTAAGTAGTGTACAAGAAACAAGAGTAAGAGGTTAGCAGATTGCGAGTATGAAAATTTATCACTTAGATGTGAATAGATTTTAGATAGGCGTATAGATGTCAAGGATTTCACCTACACAGAGGTGAATGAACGGAGGAATTTACGCAAGGTTGTACAATCGCCCAAGTACAGCATCAGTGGACATGGCAACCCTCGCAGCTCCAGGTCAGTCTCGGCTGGTCATTACCATAGAAGTGACAGAAATATCTGCTCCAGGTCATCCAGATTAGTCAGAACAGGCAACATTTTTCCACCTCAAACGCCTCAGTTTTGTAGCTCTAATGTCCGCGGCAGCATCATCTGCCTGCCTGTTCTTGACTGACACGAGCAGACACCTCTTGTCCACGGGCTTTGTATGTTTCTCACTGTTATGAATGCAGACTAGTCACCCATACCAAATCCTAAAAGATGAACACTTGGATTTAAGAGGGTGGCAGCAGTTACAGGCAAGGTCTAATATTAAGACGACTTAATCCCTGACAATTTTACTTTTAACAGAGCACAAACATCAACAAAATTTAAACTGATTAGTGTATCAGCATCACTGCAGTATTTTCTTTTTTCCTGATTTGAAGAGCTGGCCTAAGAGAAGAGTTCAGGTGACAAAGTTAACACTTCTAGAACAGATCTTCTTTGGTTATTTCTAGATTGGCTTGTGGACACAAAAGCTTTAAGTCCAAAACACCAAAACCAAAATGCATTGAACCACGACAGACAATACACGACCATATGAATCAAACTCCATAAATTATACACTCCACACACTAGATTATCGGCAAAGCAGACAACACAATGTATAAACACTAACAGGCGTGGGCCAGCAGGGGTCTTTGAATTACAGGCATGTGGGATCCTTGTTTTGTGCAATTGTTTTGAGACAATACAGACATGTAATCAACACCAGTCATATGTGGCATGAAACAGGTTTGATTTTGTGTCAAGTCGCAGGGACGGCTCTGTGTGCACACACAAGACGACCAATGAGCACCAACACAGATGAACAATGCATATAATACAGTGCAGAAGAATGATTAACGCAGAATGTTTTGGAAATCACAGAAAATAAAACTTCCCGGAATGTTGTACTTACTAGATGGGCATTTTACTTTGAAGTCAGGAGGTCAATAGAAACATTTTACTCAAAAGCATATTATACACACATTCCACTCATACTGAGAACTTCATATGAAAGAGCTGATTGACATTTCACCAATTATACATTAAACAAAGTCACAAATTTGCACAAAAAATTAGTAAAACTTTTATTTATCATCAGGTCAAAAAAAGAACAGAAAACGAACACATAGAAGAAATGGAACAATTCTATACAATGGCAATTTTTAAACAGACCCTGTCTTAATTACAACTCTCATGCTCACACACACCTTCACAAGTGCCCACCCTCAGCATTACTCGGGAGTCTGAAAAACCTCACACTCAAAAGTAGAACACCATTAAATACAGCTGTACATGGATTTTAGTAGAAAACACTGATTATCTTTCTTTTCTCCATTTTCAATAAAGCAGTGCACTTCACATCAGGTTTGGACTGTAGTGATCAGAGGTGGAGAACAGAGGGATCACATACCCTTTTTTGCAGACCCCCCCCCCCCAAACCCCACAGGATTTTAGCAGTTAATACCGACATTTCACAGTTTTAGTCTTGTGTTCCCATCGCGCTATAACCTTTCAGTTGAGAAACTCCACCTCTAATTGGCACAGTTCATGCCCCTTTGAAATGCATTACCCACTTGAAATCTTTGGAAGCTACAGGGTAAGAAGAAAAAAGCTATACACTTTTTTTTTTAGCAAATACTTAGCTTTTATCCGACTGTACAAAAAAACCAAAATCTTGATAGTTAAAGGCAAACTTATTAACCCAGTTTTCCATAAAATAAACCCACTGATTTCATTGTATCAAGAGAGTTTCACTTCTCATTACCCACCCACCCCCATTGTTCAAATATATTAACCCAAATACTCTTGTAAAGGATGCCCAACCTTCTTTATGGCCTTCCCTTTACGCAACCAACTCAAGCTCATGTCATTCTGAAGGATTACAACTACGATGGGGCAAACTGTAACTAGGGTACTTGGATGAGGATACTCACACGCACCCCCCCCCCCCTCCCCAAGCTTGCAAACACAAGACATCCAGCCACCATTAACAGGTTTTGAAAGCTGGATTAATTCACAAGCGATTCTTGTCCAGATACAATTGGCACATAAAACTACTAAAAAGGTACGTAAGGCTAGTGAACAGGCATCGCCTGGACTGTAATGTACAAAAGGACTCATTAAAACCTCCCTTAACACAAGGGACCTCATTTTTAAAGGTTACATTTTCTTTTGGTGTAGATTACATGGGCAAAGATTTGTTACAAGGGCATCTCACTTTAGCTCAAAAGTATACTTTACATATATATATATATATCTATTATATACAAAAAGAAATGAAAACTGACAAGTTTGACTCGTCCAAAGAAAAATGGGGCAGTTCATTTTGAGGTATGTCAAAATGTTGACGTTCATGGTGTAACTAAGCATTAAACTCACCATTACAAAGCAAAGGAAAATTAACAAGTTTATGATCAGGAGTTCCTAATTGGTATCTTAGAAATGCTTGATAAAACTGTTTATATTGGAAGACAGACACCCCCAAACCTACAAAATCACTTTCAACTACCCACGTAAGACTGCTCTTGCTTGACACAAGCAAGGGCCCTTGTAAAGAACCACTGGGTTGAAACAAAAATGTAAATTATAGGTAGCATGGGGCAAAAAAAAAAAAAAACAAAAACAAAAAAAACAAACTTGCATTTCACTGTTGAAATTTCAGATGAGCCCCATTTCTCTAAAGCAGATCCATTTATAGAATAAATAAAATTTTTGCCCCGTTACAACTGCCATGGTTAATACCTGTAAGATTTTAAAGGGGCGTTGGGATTGAGTAACAAAGACTCCAAAATTTAAGCAGCATTGCATTATGCTCTAGTCTTTGATTTACAGTTCAAATCCTTCCTGCAAAATCATATTCACATGAAGCAAACATGTTCATCAGTCATTATAAGAAGAAAATAAATGAGCCCCCTATAGAATTGGGAGCCTTTTTTGTCCTCTCCTACCAGCAACCACAGAGGTTAATGTCTTGCCCAATTCATAGCTATCAGTCAGGAAAAAAAAAAAAAAAAAAAAAAAAAGCCAAGAAATGGAACAGGAATCGTTGGTAGTTACATGCAGAAACTCCGATGTCAATGCATTGGATTATCTGGGCTTTAGATGTGCCTTCACGTAACTCTTCAGTCTTCCTCATCACTGTCGTCTGGACTGATTGCTGGACTTGTAAGGCTGTACGTTGGAGAGGTTGGGCTATAGCCAGGAGAGGTGGGAGAATAGGTGGAGCCCTTGGGGCTTGTCGGTGAGTAAGTTGGAGATGTTGGGGAGTACTTCGGAGAGGTAGGCGAATAAGTGGGGGAAGTGGGCGAATATTTAGGGGAGGTGGGCGTGTAACCAGGGGATGTTGGGGAATATGTTGGACTAGTTGGGCTGTATTTAGGTGTAGTAGGCGAATAAGTAGGAGAAGTAGGTGAATACTTGGGAGAAGAGGGGGAGTATTTGGGAGAGGTAGGACTGTACTTGGGGGACGTTGGGGTGTACTCTGGAGAGCTGGGGCTGTAGGAGGGGCTGGTTGGGGTGTATTTGGGACTGGTTGGGCTGTAACTTGGACTGCTTGGAGAGTAGCTTGGAGAACTTGGGGTGTAGGTGGGAGATTGTGGAGTATATCGAGGACTGGAGGGCGAGTAACTGGGCGATGTAGGAGAATAGCTTGGAGATGTAGGAGAGTAAGATGGGGAAGTGGGGCTGTAGTTGGGAGATGTTGGAGTATAGTTGGGAGAAGTTGGGGAGTAGGAAGGAGAAGTAGGGGAATAAGAAGGAGATGTAGGGGTATAGTTGGGGGATGTAGGTGAATAACTGGGGGATGTAGGCGAGTAGCTGGGAGATGTAGGCGAGTAGGAAGGTGAAGTGGGACTGTAGGAAGGGCTGGTTGGAGAGTAGGAGGGAGAAGTGGGAGAATAAGATGGAGACGTAGGGCTGTAACTGGGCGATGTTGGAGAGTAGCTAGGAGATGTTGGAGAATAGCTGGGAGACGTTGGCGAGTATGATGGGGATGTGGGAGAGTAGCTGGGTGAGGTAGGAGAGTAGGAAGGCGAGGTGGGTGAATAGCTAGGTGAAGTGGGCGAGTAAGAAGGAGAAGTTGGAGAGTAGGATGGGGAAGTAGGAGAGTAGGATGGGGAAGTAGGAGAGTAGTTGGGACTAGTTGGAGAATAACTGGGACTAGTTGGAGAATAACTGGGTGAGGTAGGAGAATAGCCAGGGCTCTGTGGTGTGTAGCCACCTGGTGAACGTGGTTCATAAGCTGGAGAGGTTGGAGAGTAGCTTGGGGACATTGCACCACCTGGTAGAAAAGCAACATATTACAAGATTAATTAAATTGCATTACTGCATACTGAAGTAATAAAACCCAAGTGAGGGTGAGGGAAAGAAAATGCAAATTTATATGAAAACAGTCCCAAATAAAAACAAAAGGCCACCAAATACCGACTTACCAGGAGAAGGAATGTAAGGGCTTGCTGGTCCTGGTGATCCAGGAGACCCTGGGGTAGGTGACCAAGCAGGAGAATAACCAGGGCTAAAGCCACTTGCATCTGATGCAGCGCTAGGAGAAAACCCAGCACCTCCTGGGGTCATGCCGCTCCCTGGGGATAGGGGAAAAAAAAAAAAAAATTTGAGAAGCTGAAAAGGTTTAAGAGGTTGAAATGGACACATTATAAAATGTCTATATTATCTTCTCCCTTTTCGAAATAAGTATACAAAAAAACTTAACCCTAACTATATACCTTCAAGCTGGAAGGACATACTTACTGCACATAAAACTGACATGGAGGGAACTGAAACTTGATGTCTACAGATGTAAATAAACCACCACTGCCAGAACTAGACATGAGATGAATAGCTAAGACGACCAACACTGGTACGGAACCTCAGTCTCTGGCATAAGGTAAATACAGATTATGCATAAACACACAGATAAGGAAACATGAATAACATTGAGAAGGGAATTGGAGGGGGGAAAAAAGCCACAATTTAGCTAGTTTCACTCATCAATTTTGAAAAAATATACTACTCCGGTGCACTGAATAGGTAAAGACATCTTCAACACAGATATACTTACCAACACTTGGTGACCAAGCTCCATAAGCAGGTGTAGCACCCTGATTCCAGGGGGTCATGGCTGGAGACATGCCACCCATTGGGCTAGGAGCGGAGCCATAGAACATACCAGTAGCTACAAAAGGAGCGAGAGTGGTGTTGAGTGAGAGAAAAAACACTTGGTGATGTTTTAAGTCTCTTACTGTAAATTAAACATGCAATATCCTGCTAGATCAGGCCAACAATCAAATTGGACACACTACTTCAAACAATTTGAAGTGCCTATTTTTAAGGTCAAATGAGTTCATAAAGATTCAAAACAAATGTTTTCTCATGAAGATTACGGGTCAAATTACAGTTTACTTCTTTGTTACAAGGTGGACAGATAGGGAAGCATTATTCCTGCTAGAGAAACGTTAGTCTTTAAAATTGAAGCACAAGTTACCTGTAAAGAATGTTAGAGTATGGTTTTGCTAAATATACAAAACAAACTTACGCCCTGCAACACTGATCCCAGGTAAATTGGTGGGGATCTCCATTCCATATTTGCATTTCTCTGCATCTAACAGTAGATCAAAACAGCCTGTCCCAGCAGGAGCTAACTGGCCCAGCATAATGTTCTCGGAAACACCCTTCATGGGATCGCATTCTCCATGAGCTGAAGCTTCCATCAACACATCAACCTTAAAGTGCAAGTTGGAAATTCAGTTTGTGAATGAGAACCTTTACAAATCCACAACATTTTGGCCAGTAAACTTTTTAATAACTGACTAGTTTACCAAGATGTTACTTTCATGATACATGTTTTGTAATACTGATTCCATTCATTACAAGGTACACGATTACGCCAGGAAAATTGCCACTGGCTGAATTAATCCAACACATTTTCCAGATGAACTCCACTCCCTTAAGATGCTTACCGTTTCTTCAAAGGAACACTTCATGAGAGGCCCCGTGTCCTGCCTATTCACACCATGTCTGGTGATGGCCATCAAATGGCCTCTACAAGTCATGGTGTCACAAAGCAGTGCCAAATGTCGGTAGTTGACATAGGACCCATCAAAGGAGATGACATGGTACAGCTCTCTCTCTAGAGCTTTCCGTACAGCTTCAATTCCCAGAACCTGTCAAAGGCAAAATGCATGATCAACTCTGGCATAAAAAAAAAAAAAAAAAAAAAAAAAAAAAGGAGGGTTTTTTTTTGGGGGAGTGTAGTGTGGCTGCAAGTACCAGGTTTTTTCTAAGCTTCAACTTCTGTTTAATAGTAAAGTCTGCTACAAGACTGCACAAGCTAAGTCGTTGCATTCACTGTACATATACCACCCGAGAAATATGGCTTGTGAACAGGCCTGATGATACTCATTTGATAAATGGAATAAGGAGTGTAACCATAATGAAATGTTCCACATTTTCACATGCAAATGGAAATTAATAGCACCAGGATCAAATGAAATACGAGATTAAAAGCAGGAGACAGAGCTGGAGGTGGCAGAGTTAAAGATGCTAAGATTTGCATTGGGTGGGACGAGGATGAATAGAGTTAGAAATGAGTACATTAGAGGGTCAGCTCAAATTGGACGGCTGGGAGACAAAGTCAGAGAGGTGAGATTGCGTTGGTCTGGACATGTGCAGAGAAGAAATGCTGGGTATATTGGGAGAAAGATGTTCAGGATTGGCCTTCCTCTTCTTACCTGGCAGATCTAAGAGAAGGTTTATGGATGTGGTGAGAGAGGACATGCAGGTGATGGGTGTAGCAGAAAAAGATAGAGGACAAAAAGATATGGAAGACGACGATCCACTGTGGCAACCCCAATGGGAGCAGTGGAAAGAATTATTCCCCCCAATTAAGAGCAAACACATGAATTTGAGGTGATTGTGTTCTATTTGTTAACATTTTCAAACCCACTTACACCACCCTATTAGGGTAGCATTGGGTGCAAGGCATGAACCACCCCTGGACTGGGCACCAGCCCATGGTACGGCCAACAAATGCACAGTCTCACTAATCCAATTTGGAGATAACGTCTGACTTTGTGGCAGTTCCACCTGAAGGCAGACAATATTACCCATCAGGCTATGTTGCCACTGAGGCAAACTGCTCTGATAAACAGTTAAAACAAAAGTAGAGGCGTTTCTTTGTATATATTATAATAATTTCTGTATAGCACACCTGGCAAGAGAACTTTGTAAGAACTGAAATACAAGTACAAATTGAGCATTGCTCCATTCTTTAAATATTCACACATCATGTAACTCACCGTAAAAATTTCCACAATGTCATTGGAGGTTGTCCTTACAGGGTCCACATCCTTTTCACTTAGCACCCTCATGAGTCCTACACCATCCGTCTCCAAAATCCATTCCTGCAAAGCTTTGAACTCTCCATCCTCTGTGATGATAATCTTTTTCTTGTTGTCCGTCTGAGGCAAGTGCATATACACCTACAGCGGGATTGTGGACCGTTAAATCACTTATCCTGTGCCTGGTACATTTTCAGGTATAACCAAACATTTTCTACCAAAGTTGCAGAATGCATTAATTTTTGCGTGTATGACTGTAGACTGCCACTAAAATCAATGAAAAAGGATTTTAAAAACTGGGTATTTTTTTTTTTTTTTTTTTAAGTTACATGTTTTAATATAGAAAAAAAGTCAATTTAAGAAACAAAAGTGATCAGTACATCCAGTCCAACACATGTAAATTATCCTATATTGGCTGGAGTATTGAGCCACCAGATATGGGCTATTTAAAGTTCAGTTCTGGAACACCTGTTGATTCTACTGAATGAAAAAACTCAACTACAAAGTAAGCTAAACCATTAATTATGAGAAGTGTTCAATGAGCACACACTAGTACTAAAGTTAACTAAAAATGCATGCAAGAAGCAAGATACTCACTGAATCATGAGTCAGTAACAGGACTGACCTAGCTTAGCCAACAATAGAATATTTACATTCCTTCTTTTTATCTCTGCTTACTCAAGATTGATTTGTTTTTTATAAATTGCAAGCCCACACACTGTAGCAAATGTGAAGCCATTTTTGACAAATCTAACAAGCCAGTCCAACTTACCTTGCTGATCTGCTCAATCCCCTGAAGAGTCATATCTGTCAGCATATTTGATTCAATGCACCTTAGGAACACATCGTCATCCATCTTGTCAACCACTTCTTCATCCTACATTTTAAAACAATTCGGTCAAACAGAAGTAGGAGAGAGTCCTAGTAGCTAACAGTGTAAAAGTACAAACAGTTGTATCCAATATCTATAAGGGTTTCTCTGTAGACATTAAGCAATACATTCTAAATTTACTCTCTAAACATGCATAATTCCTATCCAAAAAAAAAACACCAAGGCTGACTCTGCAAAAGGTAAAACTAAAATTCAGTTGTGTGGACCCACTGACTACAACATTAATGACTGCTCTGCAATACTATTGGAAATCTGCTTGGTTTAATTTAGAATACTGTCAGCCAAAAATGCCAGCCTACCAAACCAGTATCTTGGTTAACATTGTGGAGGCTTTTGGTTAGTAAGATTAGTTGATTTATGTAGAGTTTTATGATGCCAACTAGGGAAAAAAGAAGTCTTCAGACACCAGCTTGTATCGTGTATTTTGTCCACACAAAATACGTGGACAAAATTGTTGGTACCCTTCAGTCAATGAAAGAAAAACTCAAAATGGTCACAGAAATAACTTTAATCTGACAAAAGTAATAATAAATAAAAATTCTATGAAATTTAACTAATAAAAGTCAGACATTGCTTTTCAACCATGCTTCAACAGAATTAATAAAAAAAAAAAACTCATGAAACAGGCCTGGACAAAAATGATGGTACCCCTAGAAAAGACTGAAAATAATGTGACCAAAGGGACATGTTAATCCAAGGTGTGTCCACTAATTAGCATCACAGGTGTCTACAATCTTGTAATCAGTCAGTGGACCTATATATAGGGCTCCAGGCAGTCACTGTGTTGTTTGGTGACATGGTGTGTACCACACTCAACATGGACCAGAGGAAGCGAAGGAAAGAGTTGTCTCAGGAGATTAGAAAGAAAATTATAGACAAGCATGTCAAAGGTAAAGGCTATAAGACCATCTCGAAGCAGCTTGATGTTCCTGTGACTACAGTTGCACATATTATTCAGAAATTTAAGATCCATGGGACTGTAGCCAACCTCCCTGGACGTGGCCGCAGGAGGAAAATTGATGACAAATCAAAGAGACGGATAATACGAATGGTAACAAAAGAGCCCAGAAAAACTTCTAAAGAGATCCAAGGTGAACTTCAAGCTCAAGGAACATCAGTGTCAGATCGCACCATCCGTCGTTGTTTGAGCCAAAGTGGACTTCATGGGAGACGACCAAGGAGGACGCCATTGTTGAAAACAAATCATAAAAAAGCCAGACTGGAATTTGCCAAACTACATGTGGACAAGCCACAAAGATTCTGGGAGAATGTCCTATGGACAGATGAGACAAAAATTGAACTTTTTGCCAAGGCACATCAGCTCTATGTTCACAGACGGAAAAATGAAGCATATCAAGAAAAGAACACTGTCCCTTCTGTGAAACATGGAAGAGGCTCTGTTATGTTCTGGGGCTGCTTTGCTGCATCTGGCACAGGGTGTCTTGAATCTGTGCAGGGTACAATGAAATCTCAAGACTATCAAGGGATTCTAGAGAGAAATGTGCTGGCCAGTGTCAGAAAGCTTGGTCTCAGTCGCAGGTCATGGGTCTTGCAACAGGACAATGACCCAAAACACACAGCTAAAAACACCCAAGAATGGCTAAGAGGAAAACATTGGACTATTCTAAAGTGGCCTTCTATGAGCCCTGACCTCAATCCTATTGAGCATCTTTGGAAAGAGCTGAAACATGCCGTCTGGAAAAGGCACCCTTCAAACCTGAGACAACTGGAGCAGTTTGCTCATGAGGAGTGGGCCAAAATACCTGCTGAGAAGTGCAGAAGTCTCATTGACAGTTACAGTAATCGTTTGATTGCAGTGATTGCCTCAAAAGGTTGTGCAACAAAATATTAAGTTAGGGGTACCATCATTTTTATCCAGGCCTGTTTCATGAGTTTATTTTTTTAAATAATTCTGTTGAAGCATGGTTGAAAATCAATGTCTGACTTTCATTGGTTAAATTTCATAGAATTTTTATTTATTATTACTTTTGTCAGATTAAAGTTATTTCTGTGACCATTTTGAGTTTCTCTTTCATTGACTGAAGGGTACCAACAATTTTGTCCACAGGTAGGAGATCTTTAAGGGCACTTGGAATCTATTCACAATTGTTACACCAATAGGAAAGGTATTGTCGGTACCAGAAAAGCAGCTGGACAGTAAAGCTCAATTTTACAGATTTTAACTTTACACAGCTTTGCCATGAGTACGTCACTTAGCTTATTGTGTCTTTTGTAACTTATTTGTAAGTCATCAAATGAGAACATAAAGGAGAATAGTGACTCAAGCACTAATCTGCTGCTTCAAACCTCATTTCTGCTCTGTGCCTGGGTACTGACCAGTGACTGCATGTTGCCCCAGTGCCTGCCCAAGTACTAGAATTTTTCCCTTAAATCCCAAATGCATGCAAATTCAACACAAGTCAAACATACAGAGATTCACTCGAAAGAGGCCCTGAATATTCTGTAATGACTCTCGCTAGGACGAAGCAATCTGAACAAAGCAACGGGCAATGTGCTCCACAGTATATGGAACGTCAAACAAGCCAGGATGCCCCTGCATCAGAGCGATGAGGTAGGTGCTATTGTGATGTTTAACCTCCCTTTGCAACTTCTGGGTGCATACCACCCATACCCCTTCACTCAGTCACTCAACTTCTCATCAGGATGGTGGTGTACAGTATTGAGCAGCGCGTCTTCATGGTGCAAATCTATTGGGTCAACAATTTGCTTAAGAGATGTCAGAATCAACTGCATGATCACGAGTTAACGTAAGGTTACCTCCAGCAAGATGGGGCAATGTGTCACACATCGGCAAGATGCATGGCAGAAATGGAGTCCTTCTTTGGTAACAGGGTAATTTCAAAGGGGCTATGGCCACCACGGTCACAAAGTCTGACACCAGACTTCTTCCTTTGGGGTATGCTCAAAAGGAAAATCTTATCAGAACACATTTCTCACTGTGGAAGATTTGAAGGAAAACATACAATGTGAAATTGCTGCTACCCCCCCACCCCCACCCCCAACCCCCAAAGATGCTCGCCGATATGTTCAGGAACATGGAGTGCCTCATCCAATACTGCCTGGCAGAAAATGGAAACCACTTAAAGCATCGCAGGTAATGCAACCAATTACACAAACGTCAAGATATTGAGCATATTTTTTCGGTTCAGATTGCTTCATCCTAATAGGAGTTTCACTCGAAAGAGACCCCTAATATTCTGTTGCATCTCCCGGGACAATTTACACATGGCTGACAAAATGGCACGCTGCCCTCGAATGGTTTCTGTCCTGCACTTTGCAGTGCCTACAATAGGCCCACACAACACTGAGCTGGATTAAAAGAAGTTAAGCTAAAATGTCTGAAGGTGTTGAACTCTAGTTTTCCAGACAGAGCAGACAAACTAAATACTAGGTAATAACTGTTTGGATATTTCACATTCCAAATAAAATCATTTAATAAGCACCCAAAAAAAAAAAAAAAAAAAAAACACACTATAAACAAAGAACCAAGTAAACACTCCAATGCAAAAAGTCTGCAGTACAAAAATATCAATTACAATTAAAAATGGAGAAACAGCCTACAGAAGAAAAAAAAACACCACACACACACACAGACTCAGATGTGAGGGAAAAACCAAGACAAAGACACTAAATGAAAAGTTCTCAACTCTATTACCTCTTGAAATTTATTCTCATCACTATTCATGATTCGAATGCGCAGTACCAGCTTCTCTGCATTATCGTCATTGAAGATGCAATTCAAATCATCTCCAAAGCCTGTACAGAAAAGTTAAAGTTAAATAAAACAGTTTCTTCAAAAGACCTTAATTAAACTGCTCATTGGAAAACAGCATAAAACCTGAGGCAAAAAATGATGTTTCATCAGTTTAAACTACCATTATATAGACTGGAAGGAAACTGCAAAAAGTTTGTTAGGGCATTTAATGTTAATGCAGTTCTAATGATACACCGCAGTCAGTGAATTTTCCATTCAGAAAGATGACAGCAATAAGCAAAAGGATTCAACATTAAGAAATTATTTTAAGTTAAAAAGCTACTGACCGTTTAAACCTTGAGGTTTTCATACTGTATAACAGTAGACACCAACATCCATTAATCAAAATGGATACAGATTATACCCAAACACATTACTACAGCCATTGACTTTGAAGAATACATTGCAAAGGATTCCCTGGAGGATTTTACCAAAAAACACTAACCTGCGTTGATTTTTTCAGCAATCTGTTCCATGGTCAGCTTTCTGTCAGTCATATGCTTGCGGTCAAGCTCGATGCGCAACAGCCAGGGTGAAATGCGAGTGACATCAAAGTCCGGCATTTCATAATAGACATTCACCCACTCCTGGTCCTCTGCCACTACTGTGTTGTGAGGGTTTGGGTCATAATAAATAGCGGTGTTTGCTGTTACCTTCCTCAATGTTGTATGTTCCAGACGACAAAGGATATCCTAAAAGTAGTAAATTTTGGTCAGCTCATAATAAAATTAACAGAAATGCCTGCTTCAACTGTAAAATGAAATAAGATAACATTTTGAATTCTGCGGGCAAAACAAATTCAAGTGTGGTACTGTCTAATACTACACCTGCCACCTTATACCCAAACATATTTAGCATTAGCCCTTGTGAATCACCTTAGCTCTCTCTGCATCCCGCGCTGCCTGTCCAAGGAGGAAGACAGTTAAAGAGGGAGTCTTGGGTCGTTTGGAAATGTTGATCAGCTCCTTAAGACGGGGCACTCCCAGCGTGACATTCTTAGCAGACACACCAGCATAGTGGAAGGTGTTCAGAGTCATCTGTGTGGCAGGCTCTCCAAGTGACTGAGCAGCAAGAGCTCCTACCATCTCCCCAGGGTGAACCTAGTAATACAAGACAAGAGACATGTTTGTATTCTTTTTTCTCCCCCTCTCAATTCAGTTTCTCAGAATGGTCTGAATTCAGCTCCCTTGTACATTAGTTGGTATGCCCATTAAATTATGGGAAAAGTAGGAAACAAAACAGAATACAAAAAGTGCAACTCAGCTGGAAAATTTGCTGGGATGCAACTCAGATTTGCAAGTTTCAGAAGCCAAATTGAATGGAATGATTTGTCTGAATGGACATTAGTTATGACAGCCAACACACTTACAATGGCCTGGCTGAACTTGGCTTCTATCTCCCCAAGCAGCCAATCAAAAGCCTCTGTGCTGAGCCGGAACTCTTCGGTCATTCGACGGCTACAAAGAGTTGAGCGTAGGTGAATATTGAACAGTAGAGTGGCATTCTCCTGTGCCTGCCGGCTCAAGGGGTCGTCACCATTGACAATAACAAGTCTCTTACTTAGTTCCTGAGCACCTGAAGAAGAAAGCAAAAAAATATTTACAAACGTATTGAGTGTGAAATTTAAGCACAGTAGAACTGTAAAGCTTGATAAAAATGCATGGATCCAATTCTACTCTGTTTATTCAGGAAAGTCAAACATACCTTCAACAACTCTGAGCGGGTGCAAGTCAGTTGGTGTGCGAGTATTAATGCGAAAAATCTTCTGGGCATTCCAAATCATCCTGGCTAGATTACAAGGCAACACCACCTGGAAGTAAAGAAAAGCAATTTTCATCTGCTACAAAAACCATGCTTGACCAGTTAATTATTTAAAATTACTTATAATAGTGATCACTTGTACCCCTTGCTTTATATTCTGTGGTCACCCAACACAAACAAATCCAAACATACTTGCTGGAAATTTCAGGAGGCCCAGCTCTCTTTTTTTGGTTTGGTTTTTGTGAAGTTTAAGGTTGATGTCCTCTAACAACTTTAGGGCTGCCTTTTGCCAAGTGATAAAAGGGCTTGGGCGCAAGTTAAAATGACAGAGGGTTTAAAGCTCCCTCAAAACGTATACATATTGAGCTGTAAACTTGGTAGTACAGATAGGGCAGAAGCTCAACTTGTGAAAGAGGTGTCAGCTTAAAAGACACAAAGATCTGAAGTACTGCCTTTGTGATTCTACCAGATAGATGTAGATCAAAACTTGTATAAATTAAGCTCAGAAAAAATGACAGCACACACCCAGTTTTCATGGTTATTTTATCAAAGGCACACCTTTTGTAATTAGACATTAAACTGGGAAACGAGTACTGCAATCAGGGCCGACTCCGGTTACATAATGTATTGTAATGGTTGTGGGGCAGTGTTTACATTGTTAAGTGGGGTTGGAAATGTTCACCTACATATCACACATTTGAATCCTACAGATCAACACTTAAAAGAACTTTGGTTAACATGTCACAGAATTGTTACGCAGCCATCAACAGGAAAATTGAACATCAGCCTAACAGACTCCGTCCTTCTTTAACTTACTTTACTGTCTCCAGTAGGAAAGATTGTTCTCAAGATTTGTCGGTCCTCTCGCATCTTTTCAAACTCCTTCTCTAGTTCACTCTGCACATGAGCATTGGTCATTACATCCTTGACCACTTCCTCCTGCAGTGTGCGCCGAAGTGCTCTCTCATTTGTGCAGTCAAATTTGAACCTATCAGAAACAGGATATGAGATTTACAAGGTTTTGGGAGTGCCACAGAATATACTATAATGTCCCACTATAATGCTGGTCTAAGGAGGCATTTCTCAGTTTTTTACTAACCATAGCCAAGGGGTTGCTCAACTTCTGAACTCAAAAAAAAAATGTAAGTAAAACACAGTATGCGGTGCGTGGTGATGCAAGACTCAACATATCAAGTAACATAGCTCACTAAAAGTTGTAGAGACAAGCAGAAAGTTTTTTGAAACTCACTGGCCCATGTGAAAGTAGCAATTGTAGCTTTAGTAAATACAACTAAAAATTGCGTATTGCTCTGTCTCTCACAGCACTATAGCCAACATATTGGCGTTTATTTTAACTACATTTGAAAAGAAAGATTACCTGCTTGTTCCCTGTACTGCACAGGCATATGCTGCTAGTCTTGCTTAAGTATAAACAATGCACATACACAGTATGAGGTCTCATTGTTTTTCTTGTGACAAACAATCACACACACACACACACACACACGACAAGAAATAAATACTAGAAATACAGTATCAGAAGAAAATTAGGTGTAAAACTAGGACTTAAGGTTAATGCTTCATACTTCTAAAACTGATCTCATGATTAAACGCTTTTCTCCTTAACCGTGTTTAGCCCCCCTTTGAAAATCACGAGCTCAGATGAACTGAGGCACATGACCAAGAAAGGTTGATATTAAGAAACGAGTTCTATTTAAAAGCCTGTTTTTTGACTGCCTTGTTTTAGGACAAACAGATAAATGTCTATGGTACATTGCTACTTGTATGTAATAGTTGACCATTTTCAGTGTTCCTCAACCATTGCAATCAACAAACAACTGCACAGGTGGTACTCGAGGAAACAAAAACCACAGAGAGAGACTGTTGGTAACAGTCATCAATCCCGACTCTCCAGACTCAGCTGCGTGTTGATTAGTCAGACTAAAGCTACTACTGCTGTGCAGCTCCACTCCCAACTTTCCCACCCCAGTACTCCTCCACCTTATCCATCTCCCCTACCAAATCAATGCCTCAATTTGCTCTGAGAAAACCATTCCCACTTAATTTAACAACAATTTGAGCCATTCAATAGCAGGATGGAGAGACAATTCAGGAACCATTTATCAACTGCAAATTGAATTTAGTGACAGTGTCTTCGGCATGCACTCTCTCACCACCTCCTCCTTCTCCACCCATGTGTGCAGTCTGCCAACTGTCTGCCTCTCTCTCAGGTCTGGTCCTCCAGTTTAAAAGTTTTAGTTTTGGTGAACTTGTTTGGTTCTATGACTTTACAAAAGTTTTAGAAATTGGCAGATTAAAATTGTTTTTTATTGTAAATTCTTCTGTCTTGAATAAAACATAACATTGCATTGAGTAGATATTAAATCAACAGCTATTGCTTCAGAGTTGCCAATTTTGTTAACAGTGATTCTTCATTTAAGGGCAGCTCTGCTTCTAATTTCAGTCCATTTGTATATTTTTAAAGTTATCAAAACTGGAAACTGACAGGTTTCACAGGTTCTCTCTTTTCACCTGAATGAATATGTAACAAGTTATGATTTTTCTACTTATTTTGATCTAGATGTCCCTATATAATTTTTTAAAAATTAAAAATATGGAAATTTTAGGCTAATTTCTTATTTTTCAAGCGATAAATTCTTAAGAGCAAAGGTGCACATAAAAAAAAAAAAAGGTGTACACAATCACACAAAACATTCTAAGCAATTCACTTGTTAAAAATCCCAAAATTGGATTATTGGGGCAGGCATGGTAATTAATGTAATCTCACTTTTAGTTCTTAATAGAAAGAGTTCAGTACTTAAGACTGAAAGAAAATGTTGGTACTTCAAAATATTTAAATTCCTGGAGAAGCCAAGATAAGAAAAATGGTTATATATCAAAGCATAGGAGATACCAGATTACATTTAATCACATAGGTGTCAGTCTGCTGTAAAGTATTTGTAAATTTAAAAAGCATTTTTTAAAATTTTAATAGTGAAGGCCTTGACTAACTGGTACAATATTTGGGGTTGTGCTCGACTCGGGAGACCCCTATCTAAGGTATTCCATTCTCAATGGCTGTTTTGTTTGGGACAAATTTAAATCAAAACCACCATTATTAATTTCAGATCAAAAGGATAAATTGATACTTTGAAAAATGTAGAGCTGGCAAATTTAAATATCACAGAAGTACAACATTTAACAGCAAAACATGCATAATACCACAGTTAAAATCTTTAATGCTAGGCAGCAAAGTCTGTAGCAAACTATAATCTATGAATACATAACTCAACTTATCCAAAAATGAAGCATTAACTACCACTACTTACTGCAAAATGGTTAAAAATTAGACTACATACCTCCAAAAACAGTTGAGGACACAGACAATTCTTACACATTACTATTGCATGGGATAATTTATATGGTAAGGGCTTTTACAAAAGGCACAAGTACTCAAAGTCTGAGCAGCAGTGCCATCTACAGGGGACTACTGAACACTGCTAAACTACCTTGATTAAACTAATGATTAATTGAGTGACATTGTGATTGCAATTATATTAGGCCTGCTAAAATTCTAGGAATTTAAGCACTCAATATATACCATAGAAAACAAAAGGTAAACAGATAGTCCAAGATACTAAGTAATAAAATGGTCAACAGCAGCCAAGATGTAGTGCAAAGAAGATCACTAGCAGTGGTGGTATCTACAATATCTACAGTAAAATCTTAAAAGGCAAGAATTACTGAAGACAAAATGTACCATAAGAGAAAGTTAACATCTTATAAGAATCTATTTTCCTTCAGTGAGGAAAACTTACTTCTTTTCAAAGGCTTTGTTTGATGGCTTCAGTGTGGCCACATTCTGGAACTCTACTGCTTCACCAGCCAGTCCATCTTCACCGTAACGTAGCTGCACTACTTGGTTGATGGAGTTACGCACTGTAGCATCATATTTCACCATTACAGACTCCATAGACTTGATAAGTCGTCTCTGGATATAGCCTGTGAAATAAAAATAGGTATTTTACATAAAAGAATAGCATAACAAACAGAACTAGCTACAACTGTAAAGCATCCCTTTTTAAAGGCTAAGGCACAGTCAATGGAAGTCTATACCTACAACTTACCTAGATCTATATAAAAAGACATGGAAGGACCAAGCATACGTCAACCATTTTATAATGTAGTAAACTCAATTTTCCAAATTCTCAATGAAAAGTCAAGCAAAAGGATACCTTTTATTGGCTAACTAAAAAGATTACAATATGTAAGCGTTTAAGGTAAAGAGATATGCACCCACTTCTAAACAAAACACTGTAAGTACTTGCCTGTCTCAGCAGTTTTGACAGCTGTATCAATCAAACCCTCTCTTCCACCCATAGCGTGAAAGAAAAACTCAGTTGGAGTAAGTCCTGCCAAATAAGAGTTCTCCACAAAGCCCCTGCTCTCCGGCCCATAGTCATCCTTGATGAAATGTGGAAGGGTACGGTGCTTAAAGCCAAATGGGATCCGTTTTCCTTCAACGTTCTGCTGACCCACCACAGCAATAACCTACAGCAAAGGAAAAACACGTTTACCATACAAAGTGCTGGAGGGAATTAATCGCCTAATTCCATAAAAAGTATGGAGGGAATTAATCGCATAATTCCATAAAAAGTAAGATAACTTAATTTGCACCTGCAATGAACTGGTCAGCTTACCTGAGAAATGTTAATTTTTGAGCCCTTGGACCCAGCCACCACCATGGATTTGAAGTTGTTATATTCAGATAAAGATTTCTGTGCAGAAGAGCCAGTCTTATCTCTGGCATCATTCAGGATCCTGTTCACCTGGTTCTCAAATGTCTGACGCAGTGTGTTACCTGGAGTGGGCTCCAGCTCATTATTGTGAGCCTTCTCAATGACCTATAGAAAAAGATAAAGGAAAGTGAAGTGAAAATGCTTTCCTGAAGAGAAAAAAAAAAAAACACTAACAATGGCAAATATTCCTGGTCCTTACCTCTATTACATCTTGTTTGGCTTTCTTAATGGTGTTCTGAATATCCAAGTAAGTTTTAGCATCAGCAATAGAGTCTCCAATACCAATAGAATGACCTGACGAAGAAAAAATTTTGAAGACATTGCCACACGTAAATTTCACAGACGCTGGACAAGCCATAATCACTGAAATCTTAGACTTTAATAACACAGATTCAGCCAATTCAGCAATGCCACAATTGTCTTAGAGATCACGAAAAAGGATAATCTACACCATTAAGGAGTCAGACTGCCTCCATCATTACCTAACAAAACTAGCAAGAGACAACCCTTTGGCTTTCAAACTCTGAAAAGTTACTATTTGGAGTGACAAAAATAGAGGCAGTAGTCACCGTAAAGGATTAGTGTGAAACAGTATATATATATATATATATATATATATATATATATATATATATAAAAAAAACCCAACACTCTAGCACACATTCTTTCCTTGAGAAGCTCTGCACTGTCATTTTTAAAGAGGAACAGCACAATACAATGTCTCCACATAATGACCAGAGAGGCACTTTCTTCAAAAATGGAACATAAATATACATTTGTGTTGTACCTTATGCTTGGGAGTTTGCAAACAATTTCTTCCATGTTACTTTCTCTACCAAAATTGACACCATAATACTATTGTGGAATAAGCAGCTCAAAAACTAAACAAATGAATTCACCCTATGCAAATTTTGCTCATGTTTCAAGTCTGGAGTAATTTTAGTCTTCGTTCTAATATTTCCTGGATTCAACATAGTTCCAAAAACAATATAGGGAAAATAAGGCCCTCTTGAAAGTAATTGATACTGATTGCACATCAGTAATAAACTAGTCATCTACATCAAATCATTGAGAACAAGAGCCTAAAGGATGGAATGGAAAAGTGCAGGCAGTAGATTACCCTCAATGAGCAGCCAGTTGTTAACAACTGTCTGGATGTTGCTATAGAAGAGGCGAGTAGTGTCATGACCCATCTCAAGGTAGGAGATATGAACCAAGGAGCCAGCAGATGTTCCCAGAGACTTCTTGCATAGGATGCCCATGATCAACTCTCCATTTTCCACAATGACCTACAAGACAGAAGGTTTACTTCTCAAACTAAAGCTGGATAATTAAGATTAAAATCACATATAAAAACCCTTCTAACATAAACCATCAAAAGAGGTCTTTCTTGGTCCAAAGAACTTTAAATGGAGAAAGAAAAAAATGTCACAGTGAAGTACCATTTCTACAATGTTGGAAGTTATATTTATTTGGGACTACAATTCTAAACCCAATGTATTTTGGAAACTAAACGTCCCATAGCCACACAATGACTAAAACTGTTGTCCTAGCAAGTCACTTCATTGCTACCAAAATACTTTTGGTAAATCATGTAAACACATTCACACTAAGTCATGCACCACCAAATATATATAACTCTGAGATGCATTAGAATTGGTTTGTCTGCTTTATAAAAAATTACTACCCAGTTTAAAATACACATGCTCCAGTTTGGGTTCCAACTCTTATACTACACATTCATAAAACAAGTGGTGAATTTCACAGCTAAATTAAACAAAAAAAAACAAAAAAAAACAAAAAAAAACAAAAAAAAAAAAAAAAAAAAAACAAACCCATACACCCAAGATAGATCTAATAGGTTGAAGACCTTTCACGAGCATGGATATAAAAACTCTTCACATGGTTTATGAGCAAACAGAGAACCAGTTTGAGACAGACCTTGGTGTCCCCTGGAGAAATGTGTTTGTATGGTCCACTATCCTCATCGTCTGGGTGAGTGCTGTGTGTTCGAATTACATTGATGTGGCCAGGGATGATCAGAGTAAAGATTTGCTTGCCAGTCCAAAGTGGCCGGGGTTTCAGAATTGCAGGTTGGGGCACTTTCCCATCCCATGTAGACAAGAACATAAGAAGATTCATGACTTCACCCTGGCAAAAGGAGGGGAAAAAAAAAAAAAAAAAAAAAGTAACAAATTTAAAAAGTAATAGGGTATCAGTAACCTGTATTAGCCATTAAATACCTGATTGGAGGACCCCTACAAAAAAAGTCTTACAAGCTACAGCTTGCACAGTAATAAATGCAAATTAGAAAATAGTCTAATCAACTATGGTACTAAAAGTAGGGGGGTTACTTTCATTTCACAATTTTATAGAAGTACATCAATGTGAACAAATTTAAACTACTGTAAATGCACTTCACATTTGTCCAAAACATTTTTCAACTTCAGGCCTAAAGCAAACCATTTGTTTTCAAGAAGGATATCAAAGTCATTTTCAACCTATTACTGCTGCCTCATAATATTTCGCCCACCGTACCCAATTTCTTACCCTTTCTAGGAAGACATCTCTTTTGGTAAACTTGCGCACTGCTGTAAGTGTATCTTGCACAATACCCATGACAGGCCTGTTGGACTGAGGTGTGACTATCATTCTAGGGACCATGGCTAGCTCTTGAATTTCTGCCCTTGTTTCCAAGGATTGTGGCAAATGGAGATTCATTTCGTCTCCATCAAAGTCGGCATTGTAGGGGGTTGTGACACTGTTGGATGTAAATAGAGCAGAAAAAAAAATGAAGATGCATATTTAAAAAAAACTTAAAATTAAAAGCACATTCATTTAAATGTATTAGTTAAAACACAGCATCATAAAGGGTTCTATTAGCTGGGCAAGACTAAAGGTTTTCCTTATTTGCCACCACAACTGGACTCAAACTATTACAAAAGTACTTTCTATTGTACATTCTATTGCTCTTGTGTTTCATGTTAAAGCCTCAAATTTTTGTTTAAAAGTGTAGCTGTAATGTACAATCATTGTGTCCAACTGAAGAAAGGATGTGTGCGTCTCTTTTACCAAGGATTACTACATACCTCACTTTTCAAGCTGAGACAAGTTGTTGTCAGTGAGCAACATTACACCACTGAAGCTAAAACGAACGGTAGCAAAATTTACCACTGCATTAACTATAAAACAATGAAACCTAGAGCCCAATTTATGTCTTACAGTTTAAATATGGGGGAAATACAGTACATCCGGAAAGTATTCACAGCACATCACTTTTTCCACATTATGTTACAGCCTTATTCCAAAATGGATTAAATTCATTTTTTTCCTCAGAATTCTACACAACACCCCATGACGACAACATGAAAAAAGTTTACTTGAGGTTTTTGCAAATTTATTAAAAATAAAAAAAAACTGAGAAATCACACGTATGCAAGTATTCACAGCCTTTGCTCAATACTTTGTCGATGCACCTTTGGCAGCAAATACAGCCTAAAGTCTTTTTGAATATGATGCCACAAGCTTGGCACACCTATCCTTGGCCAGTTACACCCATTCCTCTTTGCAGCACCTCTCAAGCGCCATCAGGTTAGATGGGAAGCGTCGGTGCACAGCCATTTTAAGATCTCTCCAGAGATGTTCAATCGGATTCAAGTCTGGGCTCTGGCTGGGCCACTCAAGGACATTCAGAGTTGTCCTGAAGCCACTCCTTTGATATCTTGGCTGTGTGCTTAGGGTCGTCTTGCTGAAAGATGGACCGTTGACCAGTCCGAGGTCAAGAGTGCTCTGAAGCAGGTTTTCATCCAGGATGTCTCTGTACATTGTTGCAGTCATCTTTCCCTTTATCCTGACTAGTCTCCCAGTTCCTGCCACTGAAAAACATCCCCACAGCATGATGCTGCCACCACCATGCTTCACTGTAGGGATGGTATTGGCCTGGCGATGAGCGGTGCCTGGTTTCCTCCAAACGTGACGCCTGGCATTCACACCAAAGAGTTCAATCTTTGTCTCATCAGACCAGAGAATTTTGTTTCTCATGGTCCGAGTCCTTCAGGTGCCTTTAGGCAAACTCCAGGCGGGCTGACCTGTGCCTTTTACTAAGGAGTGGCTTCCGTCTGGCCACTCTACCATACAGGCCTGATTGGTGGATTGCTGCAGAGAAGGTTGTCCTTCTGGAAGGTTCTCCTTTCTCCACAGAGGACCTCTGGAGCTCTGACAGAGTGACCATCGGGTTCTTGGTCACCTCCCTGACTAAGGCCCTTCTCCCCCGATCGCTCAGTTTAGATGGACAGCCAGCTCTAGGAAGAATCCTGGTGGTTTCGAACTTCTTCCACTTACGGATGATGGAGGCCACTGTGCTCATTGAGACCTTCAAAGCAGCAGAAATTTTTCTGTAACCTTCCCCAGATTTGTGCCTCGAGACAATCCTGTTTTGGAGGTCTACAGACAATTCCTTTGACTTCATGCTTGGTTTGAGCTCTGACATGAACTGTCAACTGTGGGACCTTATATAGACAGGTGTGTGCCTTTCTAAATCATGTCCAATTAACTGAATTTACCACAGGTGGACTCCAATTAAGCTGCAAAAAACATCTCAAGGATGATCAGGGGAAACAGGATGCACCTGAGCTCAATTTTGAGCTTCATGGCAAAGGCTGTGAATACTTATGTACATGTGATTTCTCAGTTTTGTTTTTTTTTTTTTTTTATTTTTAATAAATTTGCAAAAACCTCAAGTAAACTTTTTTCACATTGTCATTATGGGGTGTTTAATCCGTGAATTTAATCCATTTTGGAATAAGGCTGTAACATAAAATGTGGAAAAAGTGATGCACTGTGAATACTTTCCGGATGCACTATAAATACTTTATTAGTAGACGATTATGCTGCATTAATAGAACTACACCAAATTTTAACGGTAACCTCCATAAAGCATTTTTGAACAATTAAATTTACCTCTTAAATTACCTGAAAATCCTACACCACCAGGGTACTGTCACCACAATACCAACCTACTACTCTGTCGTGCATTCAGATTAAAATGCCAACAGAAGGTCAAACAGTTGAGATGGGGCTTAAAAATTGCTTAACTTTGAATAGACGAGATGTTTCAGACATCATAAGCCTTTGTCATTTCTTAGTAATGCCTATATCTTTATCTAAAACACTTCAACATCAAAATAGATGAACAATCTTGTGCTGGATATGGAAGTGTGTAAGTGAAACAAATAGGAGTCAAAACAAACTATTAACCTCAAGGGTTTTTTTTTTGTTTTTTTTTTTAAATATATAAATGGCGTGACTTTTCCAGTTTTTTTTATAATCACCTGAGATTAAGCCTAAAGGTGGACCAGGGCAGAATCCGCACCCTGTGCCCCATCATAGACATTTTGTGCAATGTTGGCTGTCGATTAAAGATGACAATATCACCATCACACATGTGTCGCTCAACCTAAAGTGGGGGGAAAAAAAGAAATTACATACATATATTTATATTACTACATACAATTCCAAACAAAAAAGTTGATACCCCAGCAAAATTTTTATCCTTCAGAATGTCAAATTAAGTTAAGTGCAAACAAACTAAAACAATACTATTTGAATTTTTTTTTTTTTTTAGTTCATAAAAGTTAAATTGCATTACAGAAAAATGTAAGCATGCTTGCATGAATGATTTTTAAACAGTTAAAGGTAATCCAAATCATTTACCTTATATCCAATCTGTAAATGGAGGTCACTTGGTTTTGGATGAAATCGGAGATCTATTCTATCTCCATTGTCACGGATGATGTATTTTGCTCCTGGATACTGGCTGTTACCTCTTCTGACAAGCTCCTGCAATCTAAACAAAAAAGCCACATAGAGAAAAGTGAGTACTTGGCAGTATTAAACAAAAGAGAGACAGTAACCTTACGCTAACTCCAAGCCATGTGCTTAAGTGGTACAATTACAACATATGGACAAGTGTAATATGGTGCATTTTCAAGATAGGGAAAATTAGAAAAATGTTCTAGACAATGCAGTTAAGCAATTGGCATAAGAATTGTGTTTTTTATTATAATAATGGTGGCACAACTAGGAGTGTGCAATTATGTATCAACGGTAATATCTTACTTGTGTTAAAAATGTGCAAGCTGAAATTAGAGCAGGTCACTCACTATACCAAAAAAAAAAATCCTACACCACACACCTGGACAATCCAAGATTTCATGGTCTCATGTAACCTTAACCCAACAGGACAGACTATTGTGCATGCACAATCAGCACACCACATTTCAAAAAATGAGTAAGCAAACAGCACCAGGGGCCTCAGGTATAAACGGTGCGTACAAAAATGTTTCCAAGCTTAAATCACGATGTATAAAACCTAAACTTGGCTTAAAGCCGTACACATTTTCACACTAGCTAAAACCTTGGCATATGCAAGTTCTCCACTCGGTTTTGCAGACTGGCGGCACCCAGCGTCAAAGCAGTGCTACTGTTCCTGTGTGGTTTCCTTTTTTTTAGATCCACATCCCAGACGCAGCTTTATCATATACACTGAAATTAAACGCATTTTGCTCATTAGTTTAAGGCATCCGACTGTAGTAAACCTATAACAATATAATGGTCAAAAGAAGGGTCAAACTATTCCAAATACCACAGCTGCTTTAGCACTGTTACTCTCACTGAACCTTCTTTCAGCTGCTCCAGTTAGGGGTTGCCACAGCGGATCCTCTTTTTCCATATTACTCTCACAGCACCACTCAGAGTATTTATATCTCTATATCTGAGTGGGGAATCACAGCTCTACAGCAGCTGATCGAAAAGAGAATTATTGGTATACAGCATCAAGCACATGCTGCCTCAGCCATGCTGTCTATTGAACTGCTCTCATACGCTTCAGAGCCTTTCCTCGTGGTTCAGAAACATTTTCATCCCAAGAACTATAACCATACTTAATGATCAAGTGCTCTTTATAGAACTGTTTGTACTTAGAAGTACAATTACCTCACTGTAAACTTGCAATACAGTTAGAATATTGCACAACCTGAGCCACTCTATAAAGCATGTATTTACATATGATGACAATATCATTTAAGATGAAATGCAGCAAAATATGTTTACTGTATTATACAGATAAAACTAACTTAATTTAAATAATCTATATTGTTAACAAACATTAAAAAAAAGACACCGTCGCAGTGCTAGCGAGGAGCTGGTGTGCTCCGTTCATGGATCGTTCCTGCCTTGTGCTGTATTCTTGCTGGGGTGACACTGGAAGGATAGAACAAACAAACATGTACTACGAAGATATTTCAATGTTCCTTAGAAGTTTTGAAGAAATCTGCTTTGTAAGCTTACAGATGGCTTAACGTCTATTACAGAGCCGATTGGGTATTTGAAGAAAGAAAAGTAAGGACAGGAATTAGAGGTTAGCACGTTTGAAAGAGACAATAGTGCTGCAATAAATTATTTCATCGAAGGTCACACACGCGCAGCAAGCATTTTGCATGAGACATGAACATCACTGCGCCACCGTGTTCCCATGTTTAATGACATGCTTTAACTCCGGTCATCATGAAAATTATATCATGTATACATTTCAGTATTTTAATTATTCAGAGAGCTGTAATATCACGAATGTAATGGATTCTGTGTCCTGTCAGAAGAAGAGAAAGCCCGTTTAAGAAGCACGCAGTGATTCACACACATAGATCAAATACAAAAACAAAGCATGCTACTTTAGTCACAATGGGATTTGAGAAACCAGTAAATTAAACAATTTAAAGATGGTTTATGATGTTCTACTTTAATGACAAAATAAAAAACTATGATTAAAGTGGAAATTGAGATTAAAGTTGGCATTTCGTGCTTTTTATCCCCCACTGTGTGCATATTTTTTTTTCTCTGTACCCAAATAAGCTTTCATATGACACTCAGACGGTGGGCTACGACTCTCCTTTTCACGGTGACTGATATCTGACAACTTTTTTTTTTTATTTCGGGCACTTTGCGTCTTTGTGAATTTGAGCTTTAGAGTCTCTGACACTGTCACTCGTTCAACTTCCTTTTGTTGTTTATACCACTGTTTAAACCAACAAACAGTACGTTTTTCCTTGCCTCCACTTGGTATTCGCTGAAAGTCTCACATCTGCATCGTTAAGATAATTGCAAGACATGAATAGTTTTCAACATCAGTCTTTCCAAGGACAGCAATCTGCCAAATACCTCAGAAATCAGTTGCTGGATTTTTTTTTTTTTTTTGGGGATTTTTACACTAGAGTATAGTATGCTAATTTTTTCTTCTTGCTTGTATGCTGCACAATTCACTTTAGAGCACAGCAGTTTTTTTTCCAGACTGTAATGTTTATACTGTGTAGTTCAGTTATGATTAGTATTTTATTCCCTTTGGAATCATATCTTGTTTACATTAAGGGCAAGTGTCTGTTTAAAATGCTCTCATTATAATAGTCTTGGTGCAGTTTCTGTGCAAACCCTTTAGGCCACTTTGAAATGGTTACACAAAATTGCACTGTTTGATCTCAGTAAAAGTGACTGGTGATTTTAATGTTTGTTTTATTCAACTTCAGTTTAAAATGAATAAGACCCTTTCTTAAAATGTTTCCATTAATCTCATTAGTAAGCTACAAAATAACATCTTAACAAGACCAGGCTTGATCAGTAAGACTTACATTTTTAAAAGGGTGCAAAAATATCACCTAATTATTGTTAGCGTCAAAGTCCCACAAAATATAGAGATATCACTTTTTGCCAATATCACACACCCTCCTTAGCACAACAGAGGCTTGGAGGCTGCTCTACACAGAAATAAGATTTCCTGAAATGCCTATTCCAACAGTAGTGAATTTTATAAATATTCAATGATGTATCTCAATTTGAATTCTCAAAACAGAACAAAGTTTTAATCTCTTCAATCATTTTACCACAATGCAACAAGATCTGTGATTTTTTTGGGTTACATTTTACTGTTTACACACCATACCCAGGACCTGTCCATTTGTATAACAGGGGAATGATCTGCCTTTATAAAGGAAAAAGCCTAAATACAAACACTTCAAGATTCCCAAGCTCACCTGTCAATGTTGAAGGGTGTGACAATTTCCGGGAAAGTCATGTTAGCAGCAATGGAGCGTGGAACCCCAACCTGGTCGATGGACAAGTTAGGATCTGGAGTGATGACTGTTCGAGCAGAAAAATCCACACGCTTCCCCATCAAGTTGCCTCTAACACGACCCTCTTTTCCCTTTAATCGTTGTTTGACTGATTTTAGTGGACGCCCAGACTTCTGCATGGCCTATTGGAATAATGCAAGAATCACTTAAGTTTCACAGAGCAGACTTAAAAGCTGTTGTAATTTAAAGCTTTCAATGCATGTACTGAATGTAGTATGACCACCATCCTAGGAAGCCAAAGAGAGGGACAATCTTAAAGAACGTGTGTTTTAACAATAATTAGTTAACAGTTATTGTTCATCTGATGGTGTAATTCTGATTCACATGGACCATTTTAAAACAGATTGCTCATAGATGACCACTCCGCCACTAGAAACAAAGGTGGCAAAATAGAATTCCTGCTTGTTTGCAACACAGTCTTAAGCTTCATTGAATTTATGCAGCACCCCAAAAATCGGGTCATTTGACAGGAGAACAGTTGCTGTAACCACATAGAATATTACAGGACACTACACCAATTCAATCATGAATGAATCATGAATGTCAAGGCAAGTGTGGCTAGGAACAAGAGTGCTCCATTCACTATTTACACCTCAACTAAATGTGAAGTCAATCATTTGCATCAAATTTTCTAGAATAACCTGCTGACTGAGGCAGCACAGGTCACAAGTTTGCAACCAACTAGAGAGCGCACACATCCTCAGCAGGGCACACCCAGAGCTATACAACTTATTGCCAGTTTAAGTATTGTCAATAATCCTTGTGGAACAGGACAGATTGAATTATTTACTGGACAATTTTACTCACAAGCCAGATTTCACTGCATCATGGTGTATAGTAAAGACAGCTTGACCAAACTCTTCTTTCAAACTTGGCCGAGGTACACCAAGTTCAAGCATCATTAAAGTCTCATTTCCTTCCACTCCCTTAAGAGTTCATCTACTTAATAAAAAACACACTGGTAAACTAGTACACTCACTCTGGGCAGGCCAGGAAGCTCATTGTCAACCATAGTAGCCACGTGAAATTGTAATAATTTGACATCCTCAGCAATGACATGAGCAGCAGCACCACTTTGCTCATTACGGCGTAACTGGTTGTTGATCTTCACGATGTCTGCAAGTTTGTGTGTCAAATCATCCTGTTTGGGAGGGAAGCATTTTTTCAGTATTGTATCTTAAGACATATCCTTTTGAAACCTTGCTTCTAAGCCGATTTCCAATTTTACCTGATTACGAGCACACCCCTGCATTACTACAGCAGGCCTGACTGACAAGGGTGGGACAGGAAGCACTGTTACAATCATCCATTCTGGACGTGCAAACTTTGGGTCCATTCCCAAAATCATGTCCTCCTCATCAGAAATGCGTTTGAAGATTTCATGGACACGCTCTGGGCTAAGTAGGATCTTCTTCTCCTGAGAATCCTCATTCACGTGCTTCCACTCCGCATACAGTTCCAGGCCAGAGCGGCGGATGCGTGGCTGGTAACGTCCACAGCCTCCATGACCCTGGGAGAGAAGCAAAAAACCATAAAAGACCAGTGCTTAATTTAATGCACATAGGTTCTCAAGTTCCAGAGACAGAAAAAAAAACTGTTGTATTTTGGAAATATTCTTTTATAAACTCATCTGAAAAATACCTGATATTAAGTGACAATATCCTGGGAGAAGAGTCAGGCTACAACAGATATTTGAAGTAAAACAATTACGTATAATTTTTTTTTTTTTTTTTTACATAAAGGACAGAAAGCACTACCCTTCATACGCACCCTGCCCTCTCAACCTCTAATCCTACCAAGAAACTGCATCACCCCCATCTATAAGCCTTTATCATAGCTTCTCAACACTTTCCAACCTACTCATCCCAGAAAGCCAAGTATTTTCCTAGGCAGCACTACTCAATGTTCTTTGAGTATGGTGCAAACGATCGATCCCTGCTTTAATTCTCTAGTTATTTATTTAAAAATTGTTTTTTTTTTTTTTAAAAAAAGCAAAACAAACTCTGCACAACACTATGTAGATATTAAAGTACCTTTTCTTTTGTGATGTCTTCATCTCCCTCTGCCTGTTCCACACCAAACTTGTTATCCATCTCTTCGCCACCTTCGCAAATGTTTTTCCCTTTGCAAAGGTCATAGACATGGGTGAGGCGCTTACGAGGCTGACCTTTAGACTTCGACAAGATGTCTTTGATTTTGGGATTATTCTACAAAGAAACAAGACAATATTTTTTTCAATTTGTAGGAAGAATAAAGCCACAGTAGATGTGCATAGTTTTATGACACACTACAATGATTACACCAAACTGCATAAACTTGCAATGAGTTGGAGAACAAACAGGCATATATAGAAACCTGTTAGACAATCCAATTACACTTGTGCAATATTGGCCTCATTTTTACATTCAAAAAACTTCTGGATTGGACAATGAACCCATCATTTAAAAAAAAAATTACACACTAAACAGGAGTTTTCACAGGAACATTTGGTAGTATTTACAAAAACACATGGACATACAAAATTGAGTGTTACGTGATTGTGTGTGTATAATGTTTATTAGCACTGAAACAGCTCATCTGTTTATTTCTTTAGTCATTTCAAAAGCTGTAAAAATAGCTTCAAAAGCTATTTGAAATGACACTTTGCTCTCCTGTTCAAAAGGCAGCAGGAGGTGTTACCCCATTATTTTGTCTATTGCTAATTGCTTAGTTTACAAGAACATTTTCCAAAATTAACCGTTCTCTCCCTTACCCATACAATTTTTTTTTTTTAATAAAAAACTTAAAAGCTGTAATTATGAAAGAGGTCAACTAGTCGTGAACTTCAGAAGAATTGCCAACTAAAAGCTGGATTTAGGGCTCTGAACAGAGCAATCATGGGTACATTTTTAACCAAACTAATATTCTCTAGTTTTCATGCATTAAGATAATTTACTGGGCAGACAAATGTCCAAGGAGAAACGCTATAAGCAAATGGAAACTTGAAACCCAAGTTAAATAAAATAGTATGTGTACTTTGCAATTTAAAGTGTAACATTACACACAATCCCTTGCAAAAGTATAAATGCGGCACTCAAATGTCTTTATTAACTACAGTAGGCAGTAAATAAACTGGACGTATATTGATCTGGACATTTTAGCCCTGGAGGGAGGTATCCAAAGGCCATTCAAAAGCAACAAGGATGTCATCACAAGGTACAAACTTCTAGCTAAAAACATTTTGATGTGTAGGAGAAACTGTGGGGCTTGAATTTCATATTTAACAGAAGCAGGGAAAAACAAAAATACAGATTTCTACCCAATTTTTTTTTTTTTTTTTACTTTTTAACCCAATGTGACTATTGAAAGCTTAGAAAATAGTCTTTGTAAATTAAAGCTTCCTGGCTTATCCAACAATACACTTTTCATACCTTGTTTGTCCAAAATAAATAAAATAGCATTTGTGACATATTTTTGCTGATGAGAGTTTTAAGTTTACATCAATATACAGTGTAGACATTAGGTGTCTGATAACACTTATTTGAAAGGGAAGCCAAATTTAAATTTCAAATGTCACACAACTGATGCTTTAGTTTTTGAAAATCTTCCCCTCCATCATTAGATTTGTCCAACTTTAAGACAAACTTTGCTAAGTCACACTGTTAGTTTAATATTACTTCAGAGATCTAGAAAAGAGCTTTTGTTCCATTTTCAAGTTGTCACACAAGAGATCAGACTTTAATTTTGCACTAATATACAGGTATATAGTTAATGAACTAGACTGGACACAAGTGAAAAAAATGTGTTGTAACTAGAGATAATGCCATCACTCAATTAACATTCAAACATCTTTTGACTAGCCATCCCCGCGACTTTGCCTGCGAATTAGTGAAACAGGACAGACAGTGAGGAGGGCCCTGCCCAGCTCTCTACACCTGATGTCACTCTTCCCCCTCCCCTCGCAGCAACTGTTTCGGATTAGTGTGAATATATTGCTCCTACAAACGAACTGATTCTTAGCGCAATGAGAAGTCACAAAATCAACTGGAATGTTCAAGCAAATTATAGAAAAGAAGAAAAAAAAAAAAAAAAATTTAAATCCGTTAACTAGTTCTCTCATTTGATAACTAAGCGGAGTTAAGGTTACACCACGAGGCAGCTCCCCACAGCCTGATGAGTCTCTTGAATTTGCACTAATAAATCTGTGTCGCAAGCGAATTATGATACTTAAAGAGATGAGAAAGTCACATAATCAATGGAGTGTTCAAGCAAATTATAGAGAAAAACCCGACCTAAATTCGTGAAGTAGTTCTCTCGTGAAAAGTGGACAGAAATACAAAACTACGAAATTTCGCGCTTGTACCACGAAATTTTTAAAACCGTTTCTTAGAGAACACCTATGGGCCAAGGGTAACCTACATTCCAAATTTCAAGTCCAAAGTCCTCATGGTTCGGGAAATTTCGTGATGAATGAGGCAGTGGTATTTGGCTTTATATTATATAAAGTTGGGTTGGCAGATATTTGGATGTATGTGAGGCTGGTGCTTGTGTCTAAGATGGAAACTCGTCTCTCTACCAAAGAGGCCAGTATAGGCCTTCACTCAGATCAATGCAATGGATACCTTCACTCAAATCAATGCAATGGATAAACAGTTTAGAAATTAGACAGCTGGACAGACAACTATAGCCGCATTCAAAAATAACTGCAAAAGCTCTGTTCCTTCTATTGTGGCTATGTATGACACTGTACTAAAAAGCAAATGTTATTAAACAACCCTTTTAATAACATTGCACAAACTCTGGGTACTGTGTATACCACTGCCATAAGTACACTTCTACACATTTTGTTATAAATGGCAGTTTAGTTTGACTTTTAACATGCATATAAATTCAAAAGAAAAAACTACAGCCATAAGCAAGATTTGTTTGCTTGGCCTCTAGCTCTTAAAAATGGCAATTTTAATTGGTTTTCATTTTACTTATCTCACGCAACACACTTTAATAAAACTAAAGGTACAGCACCTGATACAACTTATTACCTAAACAAATGAAAATCAAAATATTATAAGATCAGTGTTTTGTCTAGTGCTGCAGGTATATTCTCACACAGCTATTTCTTGATGTATTTTTTGCCAAAATTTCACAAGTGTAAAATGAACAGCCTTAGAGATTAGACTTAAGTTTGAGTGGGTGACTGTGTACACTTGTATCACTTATTGATTTCAAACTTTATGTGAAAAGAGAAAATCTTTACGGGGGCATCCTTTGTACAACACTGACAGCTACACAAACCTTAAAACTGTATGATTTGGAATATTGAACAAGGAATACAAAGTTTAAAAGATGCAGAAAAAATTGAATCAAAGGTAAAACAGTCTATGTATAATTAAGCCATTAACAAAATGAATAAATAAAAGTCAAGAGAATTTCAGCTTAATTTCAGTTTTTCGAGACAAAAAAAACACTTACTGCATCAACCAGTAATTTCGAACAGAAGAAACAGACACAACGCAGAATCTTCATGATCTTTGTGATGAAGCCAACATGAAAAACAGGCTTTGCCAACTCAATATGTCCAAAATGTCCTGGGCACTCTGTCATGTTACCTAAATCAGGGAAAATGTTCCAAATGGCTGTTCATTATTGATCTATAATGAGTTCTTAAATAGCTAAAATAAATCCACTCATTTAACAGCGATATATCAAAGCATTAAACACGATTAGTGATGAGCAGGTTGGCAAATTCTATAAAGTCTACTTTTACAGAGCTTGAAAGAAGTAAATTTGGTGAATCTTTTACACAGGGGGTTGGACACAAAAAAAACAAAACCAACCCCTGGTAACTAAACAGACTCATCAATAACTGAACTGCAAATGGTCAATTCTCTTTGCAATTAAATTGGATTTCCAAATACTCAAGGATTAAAATATGATTTGCTTAAAACGCAAAAAAACAGTCTGAGCTAGTTAAAATCTAATCTTTATTCAAACAAACACTGAAGAGTAAAAAATTAACATGTAGAACGTTTTAGTAACAATAATTCTTTACATTTACATAGTGTTTTTCTCACTACTCAAAGTGCTCTACCATGCAGGGAAGACCCGGGAAGTAAACCCACAATCTCCTTACTCCAAACAGGTAATATAAACGGCAGTAAAAACATCTAATATTTTAATTAAAAGAATATATTCAGGAACACATAAATCAACTATGAATCTAAACATGAAAAGTAGCAAAGGGAAACACTTTGTACATCTGTTATAGGGCAAATTCTCTGGTTTCCATAAAGATGCCACTGCCTGTTATAACTTTTAAAGCCTTTAGAGTCATAACTTTCTGCTACATACAATGTTTAACACTTGATACAATTTGCTAATCAGCACTAAGCTGTATTGTTAACAATCATACACAATTATGCACTCACCAGCACATGTCTGACATCGGCCTGACCTTTCTATTACACCCTGCCGGGGGTCCATCAAACCCCCAAGTTTGGGACGACCTCCTTCTGTGGTTTCTGGGTACTTGATGCCTCCCTCTGTGACAGACATCCTTTTCTATAGGAGGTTTTCAATAAAAAAAAAAAAAAAAACAAACAAAAAAAAAAAAAACACACAAGTTAAAAGATTTACAGGCAATGAACTACAGCTTATTTTGTTTCATTATAAAAAAAAATTCATTAGTTTGCAATACAACCTTCTAGGTCACATTACCAGGTAATGAAAATTGAACCAGCACCCCTATGCTTTTCAGTCTAATGCTTAGTTTGCTGAAACATATTGAGAGGGTAAATGTGCTTGATGTGGTGGCTATATTGGCTTAATGCAAGTAGAAGTGCCCAACAAAGGGCTGAAATATGATGGAGGAAGGGAAAAATCTCCGACATCCCTATTTTTTGTTTATGCATATTATACAAGAAGTCGTCAAGTCATTCTAAAAATGTTTTAGAACGGGGAACATCAGATGTCAACAAAAAGTTCAAATTTACATATATAAAACCTAAAATATATTTTACATGCACTCTTAACAACTCCTCAATAAATGCTGGATATAAAGATACTGTAATTATAAAAAGCACTTTAGTTTCCAAAGTACTGCAAAACAAATGAGGTGAAGATTAAAACTCCTATTTCTACAAAAGACAAGATGGCATTACCATTAGATTGTATCAGTATACTACTCATTGGAGTAGTACTCCCACTAAACGCTAAAGCTTAACACTTGAAACTACAGAGGTTATTGAAATGCATTTACATGAGGGAAACATGCAAACCAATACTAAGATTGCCAATGTTTCCCCATAAACTTTTAGTCTGTGTACATAGAACATATTGAAACCATTTATACTTGTAACCTTCCCCAATGAATAAAAGTGACTGCTAAATGACTCTGAGGTGTACAAATATTTGTATCCCCAACAATCCCAAAAAGATATTTTGCATTATTGGGTATTTAAGGGACTCACATTTACATATTTTACAGAAAATTAATTGGAAGTTTTATTTTTATTCTCAACTGTTTTAAATAAAAACAAGATATTCATGTTTTGGTCCTATACACTTCAAGATCACACAAAGTTAGACAATGATTATGAATTATTCTATAATGAATCTACAATAAAACCCAACACTTGTTCAAGTGTAACCTGTTAGTTAGAAAGGTATTATAAACCAATGACTAATCCTAAACACACTACAGGCTGATAAGATTTTTTTTCCTCTAATATTTCATTCTGAACAGTTTACAGCTACAAAACAAAGCTTTGACATTTTTTAAATAAACAGGCCCAATCATTGCACATTACTCTTATTTAATTGCCAAATCTAAAACTTTTAGTACTGTAAAAATGTAAGAACTATTATAAAATTTTAAAATACTGACAATTTAATCCCCCACGTTACTAGAAAGGTTTCATACAAATTATCAAAGTTGACATATTTCTCTGAACACATCCCCTTTTTTCACAAGGTAATAAATTTTATTGGGGCAGTTGTTTAACTTTCAATATCCATAAGCATAGCTATACCAAATCCCAGTTTATAAAAAACACACCTGTACACGTCAGGAATAAAACTGCTTAATTTAGAAAATGTAAACTGCAGCAACATACTTTTAATCGCCAATATGGATAGCTTTTTTTTTTTTAAACTGAATTCGAACATATTAGTCAACTTTATAAAAGATCATTTCACGAAAAAAAAAATATTATATTGCTTTTAATGGAGTCTGTAGAAAATATCCCTACAATAAAGTTAAATGGATGGAGGTACACTTTACACTTTGGGGTTAAAAGTTACATAAACTAGACGTTCCTATCTAGAAGTAAACTGAAATGCACTCAATGAAGAATGTTAGGAAACACCGGAAAGAATGGTAAACGCGTGGGAGACACAAGGAAATGTATTTATGACAGGACAGCGTGGGCATCAAGAACCGAGCCTGATGACCCACAAGTTCAGTCAACACTGAATATTGGCATCCACGCGGCCAAACAGGTGAAAGGTTTCATACCCACTGTTCTCTTTCACTTTCCACATCGACACTTGCACATGCTTTCGCGGTATCAAACGAACACTTCCGCGACACAGGTAATCAATCAGCAGTGCGCATACGTATATAGTGGATCAAGGAGAAAACAAACACAAACAAATAAAAAAAGCTTTAATTTCCATCCCTCCCACCCACATCCATCAAATTAAAAAAGAACCTACAAGTTCATCTGGACTGATGATGCCAAACTGCACTCTCTTGATGAGGCGCAGTGGGCATGCGCTGTCGCCGGAGGGCGGTCCGTGCATCTTTCCTATTCAAACAGACGCGTCTCTGTCGGCACGCCGCTTTGAAAGGAGGAAGAGAAATAGAACGAAGAGGACTACCACCAAAACTCCCTCTTTCTTCCAGTGGCAGTCGGAATACCTCGGATAGCGGTTTCTCGCGTTCACCCGCCGAGAACTGCTTTTCCAAAGAGTTTATTTTTGTTTAATCTTTCTCATAGAGTTTAGGCCCTCACTCCCCTCCCCTTTTCAGGTCTGTCCGCCAGTGCGCCCTAAGCGCAACTGAGTGTAAGCGTCTGCTACACGGGATTATATAGACTCCCGAATAAGCTACGGGTTCGCCCAACTAAATTCAAAGGGATTCCCTCCTCAGTGGGCGGAGAAACCGTCTCTGTATCCGGCCGCTGATTGGTGGTTCTATGCATAACATGTACTCAGCCATTCGGCAGCTTATTTCGGCGGAGAGAAATCGCTCCACACTTGAAGGGCCATGTTAATGAAGGGGGTGGATTTGGCGGGTTGCCTGTAGTCAGTGACGATTTCCCTTCCGTTTAATTAGTATTTACGTTTAGTAGCTTCCGATTGGGTACCTAGTATGTATAATTAAAATTTATTTGATAGCTAGACCAATGGCTACTAACTTTTATGAATAATTCAGATAAGACCTTAGATACAGCCCATGCTGTAGCCACACCTCCTAGGCCGAACATTGTCGATCTTTGCCGAACTGCTTGCTTTTTTTACTTTAAGGTAATGCAAAAAAAAACTGCGCTGCCTCGCTTGTCGCAAGCTGGATGAGCCTCGACTCCCGAAAAAGAAGAGCTTCGCAGTCAAGGCCTAACGAAAATCCATATGCAAAAAATATGGAATTAAATAAGAACTCCGTCGTCAAAATCACCCCATTAATATTATTTTACCTTCCCTTTTTAGAAGGCGTCGACGTTTTTTTGAATTTTTCACAGGTTTACGAACATTATGGGACTACGAGCAAAGCCTCGGGATCGAGTGAAGACTGTCGCGGGTATCAGACGCAGGAATGATGGAAGCATCACTAAGGAAAATCCGTTAAGTTACAAATTGGGACATATTTAAGAAAGAAGTATCGGGGCACCAAACTAAGTAATGTACGGTTATCAAAATGTTCACAAGCCTTTGTCGGGCATTTGTTCGAAGGAAATATAATGGCTTAGAAACAATTTGTTATTTTTACCGGGCCTTAACTTCCATCTGGAGCCTACACCTAACATGGAGGCGCTTTTACTTAGAGGAAAGAAAGGTGGTATTTATAAACTGTCTTTAATTATGACAATCAAAGCTGTTAATTTATCAATATTCAAGGATTTACGGGTATGATCGTTTAAACAAAGGATTTAAGGGATTTGAATTAACGCAACTAAAATTAGTAGTGTTTTTAAATTATAGTTGATGAGAATTTTTGTAATAAAACAATGTCGACCGGATTAGTTGACGGAAACGGTTTGTTAAATAATTAACATTTAGTGCTGTGGTTTTCTTTGTTTTTCAAGTTTTGGGGAAGGGGTATTTTGAGGAAGTATTTCATGGATATTAAGTCGTGGTTATTTTATGTAGACTTCGTCAATATCTTAAATATGTTAATTATATGAACGAATCATAAACGTTTAAAAAAATAATTTCTCAAATGTTTGGGAACTCGGGGATCGTGTCTTCAGAATTGTCCTTGTGTGGCGCGCATTTCTCGGTTTAAGATGGAGTCTATCGAGGGAAGAAACGCTCGATTGCCTGTAGCATACTGGACGATCCGTGCTGTTTATTTTGGAGTTTCTGTATACAGTGTAAAGTCGATTTTTGACCTGATTGAGTTGAAATATATAATAAGGGAAATCCATGAAGTGTGTAAAATGAACGCCTGTGATCGGCTTTCGTGGTCATTTTAACAGTTATTTTATTATATACGATGGAAAAGAATCCCTAAGGACCTGGCAAGTTAAAAAAAATGGACGATTCTGGCAGTAGTGCGCTTGTTACACAATAGTACTGTTAGGAGAAGAAAACCCGCGTGGCGTTGCGCTTTTCTTTTGTTAGACACAAAGTGAAAGTCTTAGCACGATATGGCGACAGGAAGGGAGCTCTTTGATTTACGTCTGTATGTTTGTTTTCGTGTTTTTACCTTTTTAGTGTGTGTGTGTGGTTTTTTTTTTTTTTTGTAAACGGGGGAGGTACGGCGAGGGGAATGCCGACGCCGCCACGTTATGTAACGTGATGTATGGCTGAACCCGCTTAGGCCGCCAGGGTGCTTTCTTTAACACTAAGCCTGAGGTCGCCATTATGTTTGTCAGACTTTTTAGCAAGGCAAATTACTTAAAAAAAAAAAAAAAATGTTTTTTTCCTACTTTCGTCACATTCTTTTGTTTCGTGTATCATGCTCCGACTACCTGATTTTCTAAAATAAAGGGATCAACACACAAAATAGGCAGCTGACATTTCTAGAAATTAGTATACAATATAAAACCCACCAGGGTGTAATCGGTCGAGTTGTAATTTTTTTTTAATACTTGGAGAATAATAACTTTAATTGACCTCTTCAGATTGCACGGTAAAGTGGGGATTAAACCAGATCACCTTGTGCGTTAGATTCCAACGTCTTAGCCCTAAAGTCACTGCCATATTTGTACACTAAATCGTAAACCGTAGACTTTAAAGTTTACTGGTCTGTGTCTGCATTTGGGGTTATAGACTTCAATTATTAAAAGCTGTTAAATAGTCGTTTTTGATTAATATAATGTAGTGGTACAATGATTTGTCTTTGCTTTCACATGTTTGCCAGGGAGATTGTTTCAGTTTTGGTAACTACTTGTAACATTTGTGTTCTTGGCTTTTATATGGGTACTGTCTCCACCCAACCAATTCCCCCGTTATAGAGATGAACACTTAAAATTGTTGCTGTTAATGTTTATATATTTAACTGGTTACTTTGTTTAAGGTGACTTAAAAGGTCATGATACAGTACAATGGTTCTCATACATTTCTTTCACATTGGGAACAATAATAGGTTAAGTACAAGCAGCCATACCCTCCTGCACTTCAGGATAGGGCGTTCACGTACGTTCAGGCAGGCAGTAAATGCTAGTTGGAAATTCCATGTGAACACCTAATGAACTCTGAGCTACTGGTCAAACATCTTTGAGAAGCTAAAGTTATCTAAATTGTCCGAGCTGTGAAACAATGCTTACCTTTCCACCAAATCTGGTCAGTGAGAAATGCTGTTTTTTGTTTAAATTGCATTTCAAATTGAAGTTTGCTCATTATTTTCACACACACAAAAGCTTTTATTAATTGCTTTTTCACAGAGCAAGTAACAAATCAGCAACTTTGCAGTTCTCCAAACTGTCCAATTGGAAACCCACGTGATCACACAGAAGTGGAAAGGTGAAACATCAGAAGTCTGAGAGCACCTGAGCACAGCATACACCTGTTTGGGCTGGCCAGTACTTAGATGGGAGACCATCTAGGAAAAACTTGGTTGATGCTAGAAGAGGTATTGGTGAGGCCTCCAGAGAATGTTAATCCTGTGGTTTGTGTGTGGATCCCAATGACCCAGTGCAGTAATGGGGACATCTTTCATTGGATGAGAGATAAAACCAAGGTCTTGACTCTCTGTGGGCATCTTTTGAAAATAGGTGAATCCCGATGTCCTGGCTAATTATCCCTTATTCCTTGCTGGGTAACTATCACTGTCTGCCCTCAACACCTAATACCCAATGTGTGGTGAGCATACTGGTGTGTAAATGGCTGTTGTTGCATCGTCCAGGTGGATACTACACAACGGTGGTGGTTGAAGTGGCATCCCACTATCTCTGTAAAGCACTTTGAGTAGGTTAGAGAGATATAATTGTAATTATTATTAATAAGTGACTTGCACTGAATCACTGATCAGGTCAGAGGTGAAACTGAACCAAAGAACAATTTGTTTTAATGTGTAAAGCCTTAGCCATTAAACTAAACTGCTGGTCCATCCCTTAATAGTATTTTTCAGTGGTGGACAGGTTCACAAAATGTATTTATTTTTTGTGATCAAATTATATATTTTTTTAACCAATAAAAATATACTGTCAAAAAGTTTCAAAAAACAAATATGAACTGTAATAAAATCACATCCCAATTATTACATACATATATAATTCACTTTTACCCCCAATCTGATCATGAAATTATGAACACAAAACAAAATTAACAAAAACAAAGCCAAGCAACTCGCCATACCCGAACTCTGGAGTTTCGGCTAAGATAGCCAAAAAACATTTTATGTACCAGGCAACATTAAGATTGTTTGCATATATGTTTTTAAGTTTTATCACACTTTTTTAAGTCAGAGTCATAGAGTAAATGTTTGCACCAAAGACAAAACATGCATTCTTATTATGGCAAAATCAGGAAAGAGATAAGAACCATCCACATTTACTAATACAGAGTTGGTTTTGCTTTACAATTTAACTTGCCATAAATGTATTTGCATGTGGGAGGAAAACCTACATAGACACAAGAGGGAATGGACTACAAGGAGACATTAGTTTTTAAGCCCAACTCCTTAGCTAACAATGCAGGTAGTGCTGATCCTAGAGGGCAGTAGTGGCTGCAGTACTGTTTATTAAATGAATGTTTGTTTAATAAGGTTCACCTCAGTTCAAAGAGAGCATGATATTACATGTTGAAATTAAGTGAGATACTTATTGCTGCCTTGCCATTTACTTAAGAAGATTCTTTTTGCATACAGTTCTTTGTTCCTTTTTTTAACTAGCAGGAAATTGACAAAGATGCCAAAAAATTAAGAGTTAAATAGCAATATTCATTCTGTCTTCAGCAATGTTATTTGTTAATCCTTTAAATAACTAGTTTATAAAATAAAAATTAACTTTTTTTTAATTTTATTGATTTTATTGTAATCATTCCATACAAATAGATCAATTTTTACAAAAAATAGGACTGAAAACAAATCAACCCCTACCCCTGAGAAAGAGAACATGGCCAACAGAATAAAACTTAAAAATAGTAAAAATAAATCAATTGATGAGTTTAATAGGCCGTTACAGATAAATGGAGGAGAAATAGAAATGGGGATAGAATCTACTTCCTCAGTGCTTTAAGAGCTTATTCTAAAATATTATTGATTAGATCCTGTCAGGTTTTGAAAAAGTTCTGCACAGATCCTGTAAATGAGAATTAGATTTTTTCCAATTTCAAATAATATAAAACATCAGTTACCCACTGACTTAAAAAAAGAGAGTTAGGATTCTTCCAGTTTAGCAAAATAAGTCTGCGTGCCAATAGTGTAGTGAAGGCAATCAGAGTTTGTTTGTCCTTCTCCACTTTAAGCCCATCTGGAAGTCCATCAAACACAGCTCTTAATGGGTTAGGAGGTATTGTGACACCAAAGCTTTCTGAAAGGCACTTAAAATTTTTTGTCCAGAATGATGTTAATTTGGTGCAGGCCCAAAACATGTGACCCAGTGAGGCTGGAGCTTGATTGCAGGGTTTGCAGGTTGGATCTTGCTCTGGAAACATTTTGGACAATTTCAAGCGAGACAGACGTGCTCGATATATAATTTTGAGTTGAGTAATTGTATGCTTTGTGCATATAGAGCTTGAATGAATTCTCTGCATTGCTACCTTCCACTCCTTTTCTGATATGTTGAGTGAGAGATATTTTCCCATTGTCCTCTTGGATCCTTGAAATGGAGGGACTGTAAAATATTTTTATATATTGCAGAAATGCTGTCTGAGTCTTCGAGACTGAGCAATATTTCTTCCAGCATAGAGGAAGATGGGAGATGGGGACAGTCGGGCAGGTTCTGTTTAGCAAAGTTTCCAATTTAAAGATAGTGAAAGAAATGTGTTGCTGGAAAATTAAATTTGGAATGTAATTGTTCATAGGATGCAAAGATGTTGTCTATATAAAGATCTCTAATCAATTTAATCCCAAATGTTTTCCAGATATTAAAAACTGCATATGTTTGCGAGGGTTGAAACAGGTGGTTCTCATGCAGAGGTGCCACAGATAAAAGATTCTCCATCTTAAAATGCTTTCAACATTGGTACCATATTCTGAGTGAGTGAAGCACAATTGGGTTATTAGTATATTGGCAATAACTTGCATTTATTGGGGCACAAAGCAGGGAATATAAAGAGGTACTGCAGGATTTTTTTTTCTATTGCGGACCAAGACTGTGTATGTTCATCTATTTGTGTCCAGGTTTTTATAGCTTGTATGTTTGCTGCCCAGTAATAGAACTGAAAGTTAGGTAGAGCCATGCCACCTTCTGTCTTAGGTCTTTGTAGGGTCGCTCTTTGGATACATGGATGTTTTAAGTTCCAAATAAATGAGGTTATGGTTGAATCTAATTGCTTAAAGAATGATTTATTGATGTACAGTGGTACCTCGGTATTGTCCTTAATCTGTTCCAGATCCTTGGACTTATACCAAACAGGACGCATACCAAACAAATTTTTTCCATAAGAAATAAAGGGAAAATGATTAATCCGTTCCCATGAAAAAAATCCTATTTTTATTGGCATATTATACATTGATGGGGTTGTATAAAATAATTTAAACACTGCTTAATACTAAAATACATAAATACAAAAGCAATTAGATGAAATAAATGAAAATTTAATCTCACTTTACTTTTTGATAACATCTTTGTTTTTCACAATCGTAGATACCATTGTTCTCAGCAAACGGTATGCAGCAGCTATGTCCCGGATACGCATGCCACCTTCATGCTTTTCAGCAATCTATTCAAATTTACACAGAAAAACACGAAATCATGTGAAAATTCACATAATAGCGCGGGTTGTTCACTGAATGCTAGCAACTGGTGTACTGACGCTCGTGGGCAGTCGTAGCATTGTCTTGAGAGAGGTAAACAAGGGTAGTGTAGTGTTTTCTAGATTGAAGTAGCAACACACTAAGATTAACGTTTCAAATGCTGTTTATTTTGAACCATGTTTAACCAATTCTCCATACAGCGTGCCTTCTAAACCACACCCCTCCCTCCGTCAGTCACATGTCTCAAAAGATGCAGAAGATAGCAATTAACACCCGAACATAAAGCAATGGGCAAAAGCATCATTGAACAATCATACAACAGGTAGCACACGGGTTGTTCACTGAATGCTTGCAACTGCCGTACTGACGCTCGTAGGCAGTTGTGGCTTTGTCTCGAGAGAGAGGTAAACAAGGGTAGCACACGAGTCATATTCCAAACAAAGGTCGTATACCAAGCAAAATTTTTCATGTCCAAACAGGACGTATACCAAGTTGGACTTATTCCAAAGTGGATGTATACCAAGGTATCACTGTGTATTGGAATGTTTTGAAATAAGAGAAGCTTAGGAAGGATATTCATCTTAAAAAAAAAAAAAAAATAATAACTTCTAAAAAATAACTTCTAATTATCTTCACAGATATTTGTTGAACACAAAGAGCAAAATCCACATAAAGTAATTTCTTAGAAAATAGAATTATCATAAAGGGAACATGAAATAGTATATCAACCTAAATTAAATGTTCTGTCAACCACATGAATACTACATGCATTTGTAATTATAGAAATGTGTTGGAGCAAAACCTCCAAGTTTTATGGCCCATTAGTATCAGGTTTGGCTACACCTGCGTGTGCAACCTGAATTTACTGTACAAGCAGCATTACAGCGCAGAATTTAACTAAAACTTAAAGTTGGACTACCGTCATTTTGATTTATAGTCTCCATGCCCTTGCTATTGCACCACACCACTTTAAAGTGTCAGATTACTTGTAGTCTAACTTTTTGAACAGGTTTTTGAGTAATTCATTAGTGGTATGATCTCAACTTAAGCTTGATTGTACGTTAGGGTTAAGAACTTTCAACACTCTTGTGTGCTTGCATGCACATACATGATCAGGTTAAGGTGAATAACCTGATTAAAGCAGAAACCTGGTTTCTTAATAAGTCATGTTTACATGTGCAAGTAATATTCAGGAGTTCTGCTTTGGCAAAACATTCCAATTTCATTAAACTGTGCAAAAAATAGTCAAATTGATGCTTTATTTATAGGTTTCTGTTACTGGATTGCATGCAACAAACTCTTTTCTGCCTGGCTGTATGACTGAGCCTTGCAAAAGACCCAATACAAAGGACGTGGTACATGTGCCTTTGGCCTTATTCCCAGTGCTAATGGAATAACAATGCCCATATTTTAACTTCAGTAAGATAAGTATTGCATTAGGTTACTCATTGCTTTAAAAAATAATCAGACTTCGTAACACACATTGCTTTTAACGTTACCCTACTACTGTTAAGATTGTGTTGCTGAGTTTAGCACTGCACATTCGGCTCATCAACATAAATTTACCGATTACTGAAATATTGATACAGATTATTTCAGCCAGGAGAAGGAATGTTATTGTCTGATCATTTGCCTTTAGAAATGTATTTTATGTTCACTTCTACCCATGGCTGCTGAACCTGTGTGTGAAGACTACAGGCACAGACTACAAAATCCTTAATCCTCGCCAAGTTATGGGTTTATATGGCCACATCCGATTGTTTTTGGAGAAATCTACCTCTGTTAACCAGATTTCTCAGAGGCAAATAACCCAATTTCTGTAATTGGAATAAGTGTTCACGTAGCATTTTAGAAATGGAGTTTCTGCTGCCTTACTAGCAAAAGGACTTTTCCCCCATCTGATCATCATCCACAATGTGTTTGTATGTTCTCAGTGCTCATGTGGTGTTTCTATGGGTGTTGTAGTTTCCTCGCAATATCCAGAAAAATGCAGTTACATGAATTGGCAACTCTAGATTGGCTCAGCTAGGGCTGCCAATTCTCTTTCTCTGGAAATGAGGACAGTTGGGTAGAAAAATGAGGACTTTTGAGGACACTTTTCCCTATGATACCATAATACACCTTTATACTGTCTTACGGTTTTTTAAAATGATAAAAACCTTTAGTAGCAGTTTATGACTAATTATGATATGATGGCCACAGTTACAGTCACTGACAAACTAAGAACCCATTAAATATTTTGAATATGTCTTCAATTAACAGACTTCATTTCTTCCATTCTTATTTGGATAGCTTAACTGTCATAACTGTGTAATTCACTTATAGTAAAAAATAATTTTACTCTTATGAATAGAAATCTTTACATTGCACGCTAGTTAAATTGAATCTTGTGAGCATTAGCCTCTTAATTGAATCCATTCTGCCCATTTGAAAACAAGGATATTTGTTGTTCAAGTAGTCTGTGAACTTACACTTTCTTTTCGGCATAATGGGTGTTCCTGAATTTATGTATAGGGTGGTCCAGATCTAATTATGCAATTTTCATTAAACTGTAACTTAAGTTTTAGAGAATTCACAAAAAAATCTTTTTGTTGCTGATAGATAGCAACACTTGTCCTGCATTCCAAAATGACAGGGAGATGGTTGTCAGTCGAACAGCGGGTGCAATGTGTTTGCCTTTTCATAATTGCATAATTAGATCTGGACCACCCTGTACATGAAATAATTATGAAAATATTCTTAAATTACTTGAAGAAGTGACTTATTACATGATCAACTGATAACTAAAAAGATATTGCATTTATATGACAGAATAAATGTGCAATATATATATATTTTTTAAATTAACTGAAACTTTAATAGTTGACTCATTCATTTACAATTATAAATCCATTTTGGAACAACAGGTGGTAATAACAATATTTTCCATTAAAATATTACACCGAAGTACTGACTCGCACTTAAATACGATGGACTGTACTTGGATGTATGAAATTTCTTTTTTAACCAAGCTGCTGAAAGAAGAATCGAAAATAAGATCTCGCATAGAAAATGTAAAATTGTAATTGCGATTTTGAATAAATTCACTTAGTTACAGTGAAATAGGATTACAAATAATTAAGAAAGGAACAACATTTATAATGAACTGTCTACTTGCCAAGAAGATAAAGCTGAATTCAAAAGATGAAGTGAAAAGCCAGGTTGGACAGATATTGACTATTCTCGTTAGTATCTGCATTGTTTACTACCAGAATGGAAGTGAAGATTCGGGGGGGGGAAAGTGTACACACTACTTCTGCAAATGCTTATTGGTGTATGACTTTCAATTTTTATCAATAAGGATATGGAGATTTTCAAGTTTTAGGAGCCAAAATTCTGAACATTTTAAAAATTTTGTAAATTCCTCCGGACAGTCCATGGCGCATTAAAAATGAGGACATGTCCGGGAAAAGGAGGATGGTTGGCAGCCCTAGGCTCAGCATAAGTACACTTTGCAGTGAACTGGCATCTTATATTGTTAAAGTTGAGTTTCCTGCATGTCATACCTGACAATGCTGGTGTATAGAAATGGCAACTTGAATGGTAATGTTCTGTTATATTTATTTATAAATGTACTGATATTTTTATGCTGTCTCATATCTCTATTTGTAGAAAATACAGATAAAATGAGATTAGATGTTGCTGTCAATTTAGCTTCTTTTGTCTGTAATAGTTTATGTAGTCAGGTTTTTGGAGGTACAAATCAATTTATTTGTATTAGCAGTCCACTCCAGGTTATAATAAATTGAAGCACTTCATAGGAGAAACTATATCGAAGTACAGTAGCATTTCTCTACCGCCTGAAGCATGTTCACAAGACAGGCAAATGATAATCACACATTTTAATATTTCTTATTCAGGCTTTGATTTTATTCGCTTGCTTCCTTCAGTACAGACAAATTGTGTGTGTTGGCTGGGCATGGCAGCATTGGGCACTTGAAGAACCTGTCTTATTTGAGGTGCCAGTCAATTGTATGGCAGGTATCCAGATGATTAATTTGTTGGTGCCAGTCAACGTAAACTGTAGCATCCTGCAAGAAGCAAAAACTTCACATAGAATGAGTGAGCCAGGTTTGGAACCCTTAAGTCTAAACAGGTTAGATTTCATAATGGGTAGCAAAGTGACCAGAACAGCTATTTTTTAAATGAACATAATCCTAAACAATTTTTTCTGTTTTAAATTTAGTTAGAGAAAAAAAATATGTTGATACATTTATTTTTTGGTGTAAAATGAGAAAGATAAAACACTTTATTCAGCTGTTGCTAAAACATCTGGTATGCATATGAGGAAGTACAGTTGCATGCAGTTCTTTAGCTCTCCGGACAAGCGGTACATTTTGCTAGGTGAAAGGAATATAAAGCAAATCTCTGCAGGGTTCATACACAAACAGATTTCTATGTATTCTTATGTACAATTGCTGTGTATTTGTTAAATCTCACCCTTTCAGTTAGAACCTTATAGCTTCTTCTCTAGCAGGAATTACATTCAACATTTTTGATATACTGAAGTGTGTTTCTGTATATTTGACATCTATCCACAGGTTTTAATAACATTTAAATATTAGGACTGTAAAGGTCATTTTAAAATCTTAAACTTTAAGTCTTGTTATATAATGTTTGTAGGGTATTTTTGCATCACTATCTTGGTAAAATATCCAACCATTTTTCAATTTTTAGTCTTTTCATTGAATTTAAGACATAACCTTTGTTGACATTTTCATACATTCCTCCTTCCACCTGACCAGTACTTTATTGGCTGCCACACATACTTAAAGGAATAATGACCTCAAAATTTTGTTTTTTTTTCTTTACTATGTTACCCAGTGAACTTCTCCTCATTCATTAGTCAGGAGTCCTGTCTACATTTTTAAAGCTCATTTCTGTGTGAACACATTTGCCTTGCCTCAGTTTTATGTATATATTGTACAATATACTGTATTAGGGGAAAAAATGTGCGAGTTTTACCTGTTGTTAGCCATGACTGGATGACTTGACAAATGTCTTATGTGACATGATTAATGTTTGATTTTTTTTTTTTTATGGACGTTTTTGATATTGCTTGCTGTTGTCCAACGCTGGTCACCATAGGTGCCTATTATATCAGAAACTTTGTCTATTATGCATGAAAACATGAGCCATCACTACCAAGTATGATGGAAGGAGTAACATAACAAAAAAAAATTGGGGGGAGAATTCCTTTAAAGCAGAATATATGGACCCCATTCAATATGTTTGGCAAGGTATTCTTTTCTACAAATACTTGATCAGATTTTCAACAAGTGAATGCTTGGTAGTACTTGGGGATTGGGATGAGGATGGCGTGGATATGGAAATGAAAATTATTCTTCTAAGCAGTGCTGTTTTGTGTACAACCAATCTGGTGGTCCACTAAAGCTTTCTACAGGTCTCTTACAGTGATAAATAGGTTCTGCTTTGCACATTCATCCAGTTTACAAGGAGTGACAGTTGAGACTTAAGTTTACATACGCCTTGGCTAAAAACTTTCAAACTCCAAATCCCCCAACTTCACACATACCACATTACCTAACAATTCATGTGTTAAGTCAACTAGTGTGTTTTGTGAGAAACCTGTAGAAGGCTATCCTATGCATTTGATCTTATTAAGTAATTTAAAGGTAACACCACCAAATACTAGCTTGGTGTACGTAAACCTTTGATCCACCAAATATCTGACACAGTAATTACAAGCTAAAATAATTTTGTATCTTATTATTTTGGAGAAAAAATCTTATAAAATTAAATAGATTCACTAATTGACTTAACACATTAATTGTTTTAGAACACGTGGACTTTGGGAATTTTGAGTTTGAAAATCTTTTTAGCTAAGGTGTATGTGAACTTGAGGGTTAGGATATTTATTTAAGAATCTTATTTACCTGGCTTACTTTAAGGCATCAATCATGTTTTGGACCTTAGAAACTATTATTGAGCTGTAAATAAACCCAAAATTCTGCACTTGCAAATTTTATAATTTTATTAAAAGATATTAAACTCAACAGGTTGACAGTTACATATGCACATGAGTGGCCTTCATTTGCTTTATTTACTTTATATTACACAGTTATAGAAACAGAACTGTACACACACTAAATTTATGAGGCATTTATTTGTTGTGTTTTTTAATATTCTTTTTTCAGTAGGCATACAGCAAATCCGCGAGGTTGTTGATATGACTCTCAGAGTGGCCTCATTCTGTGACCTTGAGCAAGTCACTTAACCAATCTTTGCTTTGTTTGTTTAAAAAAATATTTGCATACAACTATTTACTGGTCTTATAAATTTCCTAGGATAGATAGAAGTTTTATTTAATTCCAGAAGGAAATTGGGAATAAGGGAATCTGTGTCACAAACTAATAAAACATTGCACAATGCTGTTTGTAGTGTATATGTTAAGTACTTACATACTATAGTTGAAAGTATCGCCCTATGGATATTGGCTACATATTATTTTCTGTGTATTAAAAAGAAATCGATGACCTACTGCCTATTTATGTTTTATGTAATTAGCTGCAAGTTCCCTTTAGTGTTCAGTTCTTTTTTGGGGTTACTGATGCTCTTTAAAATATTTGAATAAAATTTGTGAAATTAAAAAGTTGGCAGAGCAAAAGACAAAGCTTATCAGTAACTGTGTTTATTCTCGAAGGTAAATATATAAGTGCATATCCTTGCTATTAAGGACCTTGGTGATCTTCTATGTGGTAGCTACAGCTCAACTCTTAAGATAGCTGCTTCACGACTCTGTTGCTGTGCTCAAAAAGTTTAAAAAGGAAAAATGTATCTTGGGTAGCACCTCAAGTAATTTTTTGCCTTGGTTTTATATTTCATTGATTGTAATTTGCTGATAAACTGCTTAAGTTTGACAAAATGCTTCCCAAATGACAATATCTGTTAATACCACAGCAAAAATGAATGGTTGACTCACAATTTACACAACTTACTCAAATCCAGAAATTTTGAGTCCACCTGTAAGTGTATTGATAAGAAACATTTAAATAAGTCATATGCTTAAATGATGTTTTATCCACAGAAATCTAAAAACATACACATAGTATATTTAAATTGGTCTGTAATATCATACTGATGTGCGCAGGTCGCATGCTGAACTGGTGCCAAAAATGAAGTGGTCTATATATATTTTTTTATAAAGCAACATTAAGAGTATTGATAGGAGTATTGCTTTGTAAAATCCCGTACTGAGAAAAGTAGGTTCAGGTAATGGGTGGGTGGATGGCAGTTCTTTCTTGTAGTCTATTCCGTAAGCTATTAGGCAAAATGTTGTAGTATATTTGAGATTAACATTTGGTGAATATTCCTAGAACAAATTGTAAGGGTTATTGGTTCTGACAGAAGGTGTCAGAACAGGCTATTAACCACCAGTTAACCACGGTTATAATTGGAAAGACAGATTGAATGGTTGAATGGTGATGAAAATTTCACAATGCAGACTGTTACCAAAGATTACTACAAATGGAAAACAAGTGCATCTTGTTTAGTCTCTTTGCTTTCAATAAAGGGTGTGATGCTGGATTTTTCTTTTCCTGTCAATGATAGGGATGCTGCATTTCACAGAGGATAATTTGATATCTATGTTGGTATTTATACAATCTTCTGTTTTTGTGGGATGTACTGATAGGTTTGCCTAAAGAAGTGAAAACTGTGATCAATGTTGTTTATCATTTATTTACTGAACTTATGTTAAAATATACATTTGCCCAAAGTGTTGGTACAAATAAAGTGTTGTCAATTCAAAATTCATATTAGCCTTTGAAAATGATTTATGATCTGGCTTTTTAATTTATATATCTCTTTCTTATATACTGTGTGTATATATATATATATATATATATATATATATTCTCACCTCATTTTACGTAATCAAGTCCAGTTTTACATCACTGTAATGCCCTATCCAAACACTTAAATGGATGCCTGACTTAAAATACAATTGTTTACCTAGTCTTTAAAATGTATTGTTATTATTCATTAAACTGTGCAGTAAACTGTGTTTTAGAATCATACTTTATGTAGATGTCAAAAGAAGGTAGTGTTTAGCTTTGAATGTCATGAGTGATTTCACAAAAGAGCACAGGAGTAAAGGTGCCAGTAAATGCATGCAGTGACTAATGAGCTGCTGTTTTTATCTTGGGATATTGCTGTGGAGCAAAGTGAAGGACACATATTAATGTGGTAAATCCTTTATAAGTTCATATGTTATTAGCTTTTATTTGTGAGCCTTGTGATGACATTCCCATTGTTTTAGACTATCACAAAAGGAAATGGAAAATGTGTTGTATGTTGTTAATAGGTAATGTCTTAAAGGTACATTAAATGTCTTTAAGGTGACATTAAAGGTAATGTCTTTTTGTGTGGATTTGAGCATGATCTGTGTTATAAATGAGATTATCTTCTATGGCTATTACCAAAGTGCTGTGTGGTCAGAAGCAGTAAGAGAGAGAACAAAACCTACTGTTGAGGCCAATTGACTGGCAGAACATTTGCAAACATTTCGATGGAAGAAGAGGTTTGCCTATGTGCACAGTTATCATTAATACATGTTTATTGTGTAAAAAAAAAAAAAAAGTGTGTATGTATATATTATATATATTATATACCTGTGTATGTATGTATGTATGTGTGTGTAT
>JANRMT010062791.1:148321837-148359987 GCA_026402145.1 Polypterus bichir lapradei | reverse complement strand
TGTGACAAACATGCAAAAGAATAAGAAATCAGGAAGGGGGCAAATAGTTTTTCACACCACTGTGTGTGTGTGTATATATATATATATATATATATATATATATAATAAAAATACTTTTATCAGTATTTGCTAAAACCATGTTAATTTTTCATTTTAACCTGTCATAGATTTCTGGCTGTACTGCTTGCCTCTTTGTCTAAATGAAGATATGACCAGCCTAACAGCCAGATACAACAGTCAATAGGATTACATAGTACAAGTACCCTTTTATCCACAGGGCTTTGTGGCCCCCTCTATGTTGTGTAGTGTTTCTCCTGGAATTATACATTTTATTATGCTACATTTCATTTCTTTCCAAAGAAAAAGAAATCCCAAAGCGGGGTTCCTAGATGTGCTCATTTGTCACTTTGGTCTTTTGTCTATACTATTTTTTTCCTAGCAGTTTTTGACATTCCACTTTTTTATGATTTCATCCATACTGTTTTACTTATTACATACTATGATCAGTTCACATTCCTGATATGAGTGCATTACAACATGAGTAAACTGTCTTTGCCATCTGGTATGACACCTTTTACATATTTACTAGCCAACACTGTAAAATACTAGTTTTAAAACCATTCTGCTTTCTATAAGGAATAAAAAAAAATACTGGGATAACATGCGAGCTGAATGAGGCAAACATTTCTTATGAGTAAGAATGCTTTCTTATGAATAAGCTGTTTCCATGACTTCAGTTGCATTCATGCTTTGAGTATTCTTCTTGGAAGTTCTAAACAGATTTTAACTGTATCAGGGAGGATATTACACTTTTGAATTATCTCATATTTATTATAGATAGAAAGAACCTTATTAAAGCATAAAGTTGTTGTTAGAACCTTATGCAATGTTTTAAAAAGTTTGAAAGGAAACGTTTTAAACAAGGACTTCTGTTAAAACTAATTAGGTGATGAAGACCTGAGCTCCAGTATGTGTATGATTGATAGTAGTGAGGAATTAAAAAAATAATAAAAAAATTTTGGAACAGTTCACAATGGTCGAAATGAAATTTGTGTCTATACCTCAAATTATTTTTATTTATATTGTATATTAGCAAAATACCCGCGCTACGCAGCGGTGAAGTACTGCCTTAAAATTTTTATTAAGAAGAAAATTAAACCTTTTTAAACTGAGGGAAAATATACCAATAATTATTTGTTAAGGATCTCTTTGTATACCACATTGTGAGTTTGGCCCTCCGGTTGTAATATGACCAAGCTGTGCGCTGAGCTTACTCTTGAGCATGCAACGTACAGTTGGCCATGTGAACAGTAATCTTGTTTCATATCTCACAGGTTGGATTGCTGCTGTCATAATCGGTTTGAGTTTCATGGTTTGTTTCAGTTACGACAGTATTTGTAGGACTTGTGTTGAAGAGATATTCGGCATCTGTCAAGCGTTGTAAGTATACAACCGGTTTCATCGATAACTTCACATCCAGCTTTTTAGAGTTTAAACATTCATAAACATCAAAGTGTCCACTACTGAAATCGTCACCTGTGAATCCAAGATGTTTAAGAGGCATTGGCGGTTGTCGAAAGGTGTAAAATATTTGGTCATTTCGGTACACTTGAAAGCGACAACCGAACAATTCAGCGGCAGCCATCAACTCACATGCAGAAGCATAGGTCAAGGGCTTAAGCATTTCACTCTTATAGTGCCCCTATGTAGTATAATTATCTCCTGTACTGTCATCAGTCCACACCTTGAACCTGTCCCAGTCATTCAATACATAAGACACAATGTTCCTCCGGATATCAAGAGTGAGCCTGATATGGTCGTGCAATATGTAACAAAGAGAATGGAAAAGGTAGGTGCCATCTCCGGGCATGGAAACCACTCAGTAAGTGACAGTTCTTTGATCGATGGTGATCACCTCGATAGACATGTTAATGAGGGTACGGTTGGAATGATAAAGGAAATGGGTACCTGAACAATGTAAAGTAAGTCTAAAATACCTACACAATAACTATAATCGTAATAAATGAACAATAAAACAGCGGAGAAGCCGTGGATTAAATAAAAAGGCTGTAGTTATCAGCAGGGAGGCGTGAACCCCATGGCGAAGCAAGGAAGGGAATGTAGAGACTGGAGCGACGGACGGCCTTATATAAGCAGGCAGCCAACAACGTGGGAGGCGTTGGGATGGGGGGCCCAACGCCGCCTCACACGGTGACCGAGCTGCAGGCTATGGACATATATATGTACGTAAGTAGGATTCAGTTAACGTTGGGAACCCGCGTAACAAATTTCTTGAAGATGGGCCCATAAGTAACAAAGACTGTTGAAAAGTTCAATATGGCGGCTGACAGTGGCATCATACCACCAAAATAAGTACGTACATTGGTTTCGGTTAGCGCACGGAAGCCGCCTATCAAATTTCGTGAAGATGGGGCCATAAATAAGAAAGTTCAGCATGGTGGACGTTGTCGACTATTATGACCCTCACGTGTAGAATTTCGAAATGAAACCTGCTTAACTTTTGTAAGTAAGCTGTAAGGAATAAGCCTGCCAAATTTCAGCCTTCTACCTACACGGAAAGTTAGAGAATTAGTGATGAGTGAGTCAGTGAGGGCTTTGCCTTTTATTAGTATAGATTTAGGTAGTTGGGATAGTGAATTCACTTAGCATTCAAAAAGCAAAAGGAATGTATTACAACATATTTAAATGTGGGTTCCTCTTGGAAAATCTTACCTACTTCTGTATCTATGAGTATTAAGAGAGATGTCAATTGAGATATTTTAGACTTTTATTTTTATAAGGTATCATTTTTAAAAATGTTTTTTTCTTGAAATATACTGTTAACATTAATGATGCACTGAAATTAAAATTGTTGGCTAAAGCCAAATTTCAGAAAACATTGGGCCAGATTAGTTTTTTCTTCAATTAGGTTTTTTACACTTTTGTTTTTGTGCCATTGCATGTAACCTAAATTAAAGCAGTTTAAATTTTGATTTATGTATTGCAATGAAATTTACTTACAAAACAGCAAATTGATTAAGACTTGCTTACTATTGAAATTAGTCACTTCAGAGGGTACATTTTTTTTTTTAAAAATGAGCTGAAACTTGATAAATAATAAATATAATAAAAGGACAACTGGCTGTGTGTCTGTCTGATTTCTATGTCTCTGTCATATGTCATTTGTTATAGGATTTGTGCTAATGCTGTGATGCGCCATCTGTTGGAAATTACAATGTATTTTTACAATTGCACATCTCACAAAATAATTTCCAACAAATTGGACACTGCAAATATTAAAGCTAAATAAGCTTGTATGTTTATAGTATGTTTCAGGCTGCCTGAAGCCTGGTTTATACTTACAACATAAAGCCGTAATGCGTGCACGTAGTAAGCGACCAGCACATATTTATACTTCTTGCAGCCCAATCAGTCAGCGTGTTGATATTCTCCTTGTCAGTAAGTGACAGTATTTGGTCACTGTCGCATAGCTATTAATGTCACAGCAGAGGATGTGACTCTGCTTATGGTAGAATAGATGTGCCTGATATTACAGACTTTAAGAAGAAGAGGAAAAGGAGAAGGTGGAGTGTCAGACTTGTTGGCCAAAAGCAGTAAAGGATGGGTGGGTCTAATGTTGTTAGTGGGGTACCTACAGTTTATGATGAATAGATGCATTTCAAATGATTTTGCTTCTCTTTCATTGCCTTTCATTTTGATGGCCTGTTGTCATATTCAGCCCTTTGTTTATCATTCTGGCACCCATGTAATCAGCCTGTCCTTGAAATTCACAATTTTTAGATACACCACATCTGCCGCATTGTTAGAAAAATTTCTGTGCATAGGGCAGCATGTCTTCAAATCTAGTGTCATTACAAATCTACATTGTTTATGAATTTCAGCTTGTAATAATAACATGTTTTTGTGCTCTGGTTCAGTTTGTCCTGGTATGGTCGTTTTTGACCATTGTGTGTTTGCTTTTGTAAAAGCATTGCAAGTACTTTCCCTATTGAACAGCAGGTGCTCTTTGAAATTAATATGCATAATCCGCACAGAATAGCAATGGAAACATTGTTGCATATTTAGATAAAAAGTATGCATCTGTACTCATTTGGCTGAATGTGCAGTGTTTTGCTATTTTTGCCATAATATTTTTAGTGGTTGAAAGTTCAGTGCATCTCTATTTAATATACACAGAGATGTTATTCCATTATCCAACCTGCTATATCCTAACACAGGGCCATGGGGTACTGCTGGAGCCAATCCCAGCCAACACAGGGCAGGCAGGAACAAACCTCAGGCAGGGCGCCAGCCCATCTCAGGGCCCACACTCCTACTCCCCAGGCACACACGGGACAATTTAGGATTGCCAATGCACCTAACCTGCATGTCTTTGGACTGTGGGAGGAAACCCACACAGACACGGGGAGAACATGCAAACGCCATGCAGGGAGGACCCGGGAAGCAAACCCAGGTTTCCTTACTACGAGGCAGCAGCGCTACGACTGCACCATTGTGCTGCCCACAGAGATGTCTAGATTAAGGTAATCTTCATCTATACATTTGCATTTTGTAATTGTGAGTGTATGTGCATGCGTGTGCCCTTCAATGAGCTGGTGTGCTGACTAGGGCAGTTTCCTGCATTTTGTCCAGTGCTGCTGGGTAGGCTATGGTGCCCCTGCAGCCTTCAGTTAAAGTAAGCAGGTTTGAGAAAGTCTGTATGCATGAATACTATTAATATTCAGAACCTTTTAATAATTCACTAAATAGATGTTTTGGCACGTTGTAAAGTCGGTTTGAACAATGACAATTTTGATGGAAAATTAAAATCTGTGCATAGCATTTTGTTTGAGATAGTTATACAGGCTCTGCTAAGTGTTGTGATTGACAAGTTTCATTGAAGGAAAACTAATCCTTTAATGCACACCACTCCTTAAAGTGCAGATTATTTAAAATTGACAATTTAAATATTCACTTTTAAGCAGATATTTAATTTTGTGAAAATGTTTTTCATCATTATTTATTGTTTAGAATGTACTTGTATACAGTATATTAGGAAATCTTGTACTGTGACAGTTTTGCAATATTTTTATTTCTTTTCACCAATGAAGTGTGTGTTATTTGTTTATAAGAATGCTTCTTGAAGTATGTGAATAATATTGCAACATAATATTTACAAATCTGTTTAGTCACATTCAGGTTGGTTTGAGCAGTTGCCAGGGTGTATTCCAGCAGCACTGGGGCATATCTGCATTTGTGAAAATGGTTCTTCTATATTCAAAAGGCGTGAGGCATAACTGGTAATTCTTTTGAATTGACCCCGAGGTGTACTGGTACTGCCCACTCCGGGAAGATTGCTGTCTTGTGCATGATGCTGCCAATATAGGCCAGAGCCTAAGAAGCTGAACACTCCTGTGCTCATTATTCTTTTGAGAAAGCAACCCCCATTTCTGCTCCATTATTGAAGTGTAAACAAATAAAAATTATTCACAGTCTCATATTTAGGTCACTTCTATCTCTTGAAGCAAGTATTAGCTTTATCAAAGGTCTAATCACTCTGCTGGCTTTATAAGAATAATAATTCTTTACATTTATATAGAGCTTTTCTCACTACTCAAAGTACTCTCCACACAGGGAGGACCCAGGAAGCAAACTCACAATCTGAAGGAAATACTGGAAGTGGTATGGCCAGGTCTGCTTCCCTCATAGAGACAAGTGATCTGTAATAGAAACACTTCCACAGAATCCTCAAAGAGTTTTCTGAGACCCAGGTGATACATTGCTGGAAATGAAGGTTACCTTATTGTACAATCAATGCCGGTAGTGAATGTGCATGCCAAAAATAATAAATACTTGACAGTATACCACATACTGGATATTTTTCTGCCTGAGACTCCAAACTTCTCACCTTGATTTCTTTATCTTTAATCCGTCTTTCTGTTTTCTGTATAGCACATTTCAATACTCATAGGGTGCTCTATGAAGCAATTTAAGAGTAAAATATGCAATAATAAGGTGTAGTAGAGACTTTCTTCACTCATCCACTATCCATCTTCCTAACTCACTTATCCTGGGCAGATGAATTGGCATTGATCTAATGGCACTAGTGTGTGTTTGCCCTGCAACGGACTGGTGCCATGGCCAGGGATTGCTCCTGCCTTACCCCATGTGATTGCTGAGGTTATTATGGGGCAGCTGTAGCTTATCAATACTCATTACATGTAATTCATAAGTAAGATTTTTATTTACATACAAACTTTGTGATTTTGTTTTTCTTCTGCCATCGACCATTAGGGCATATTTTAAAAGTCTTTCGAGGTGGTATTCAGTATATGGAGGATTTCGAGTCTCAGCCTAGCTGCTATCTGTGTAGGGTTTGCAAGTTCTTCCTTCTCTTGTGTGAGTGCTTAGCAAGTACTCCGGTTTGTAATCACATCACGGAGATCTCCATGGTAGGCTGACTGTGAATTGTCCCTTTACGAGTGAATGTGGATGTGCTACGTAAGGGAATAGCAGCCCATCAAGAGTTGCTGCTAGCCAGTTGTTCTAGGACAGGCTACTTGGTCCACCAAACCTAAACTAGATAAGCAGAATCAAAGGCAGATGGTTGTTATTCAGAAAATCTAATTTTGTGTCTAAAAAGGTTTTGTAACATTGAAGATGCCTTGAACCTGTTTTAATAACTTGAAAGTAAACATGTTAGAAAAATCATATGTTCAACCCCTTTTTTCTCCTTTCTATTCATTGCAAAGAAAGTGGTTGTATCTGCTATAATTTATACCGTTGAGTAGCATGTTATTGTAATGTTCTGATTTTTGAAAAAATTAAATCATAAGCTTGTATTATTAGCAAATATACCTACTTGAATTTTACTTTAATGGACACATTTGCTAAGAAAGTAAATTTGGTATAAGATAACCAAAAAATGTTGACTGTACCAAAACTGTGAATTTATAAACATATAAACAAGCATGTAATGTAAATGTATAAGGTAAGACCATGTTTTATTTATTTAGAGTTGTGTTATAGGAAAAAAGTATAATATGAAAAGGTAATATACTTACTAGTTAATAAATTTTGCTCCTCTGCGCTCTTTGGGAAAAGTCAAAATCATGCTTTATTCCAGCCTCTCTGCACTACATTTTTAATGCCTATTTTTACTACCTTTGTTATAAACTGACGTTCTCTTGCTGGCATACCCATTGAGAATTTCTTTGACCCTATTAAGATTGGTTGTGACAGGCTTTTGAAATTAAACATGCATCCATCCATCTTCCTAACTCTCTTATCCAGGGCAGGGTCACTGGCCAGTTGCAACCAATCCCAGCAAGCATCGAGGTAGGATGCCCATAGAAGGTGAACTCACAGACACTAGGGACAATTTAGCCGTGCCAGCCCACCTAACCTGAATGTCATTGAACTGTAGGAGGAAACCCACGTAGATGCAGGGAGCACCCAGGATACAAACCCCAGTCTCCTTATTGTAAGGTAACAGCACTCCTCTGCGTTACTGTGGTCCCCTTAAACTGTATTTGGAGGACACAAACATTGCAGGCCTGCACAAGACCATCTGTCATCTCTGCTCGAGTTACACATTCATTTGAGCTTTGGGATGAAATGATTAAAATAGCCCTATTAAAGTTCAGCCCTTTTAACTTATTAGATGCATTGTGTGGCATTTTGTGGAACTCTCATTGACTTTTAAACCCTGACCAAGGAGTGAAATTACCACAGGCGAGTGACCCATCAGGTTAAAGGAGAATGTTTAATCTATCATTTCCACACTAACATTACAGTAGTAGTTGTAACACATGGTTTTTGTGTTACATGTGGTGAGGGCAGTAAGGTATGCTGCCAAATTTAGAGTTTGTGCAAGGACGCACACTTCTCTATACCACCTGTAGACTAAAATTGATGTTAAGGTAGCTGAAGTTTTATAATTTTGTTTATAGAAATGAGTGCAGCGACAGTGGAGACACACATGCATGTAGACCACCACAGCTACTGGGCCCCTCACTTTGAAAAGTGTCTCTGTCTGCTACGGTATCTTTCTGTCATTTTAACTATTACTTCACTATCAGCCATCTGAGTTTAGCTAAGCATTATTTTCTATGCATATACGTACAACGTTAAAATGCCACAGCCATGTATATTCTGTCAGAGCATGTTTGCATTTCCAATTAGACAGTAACGTTTAAACGGCATTTAGACGTGCAGTCAGAAGGTGGGTGAGGTGCTTGCTCTTCTGTGCTTTACTAGTGTCATCAGGTAGATTTGTTGATTTGTGTGTTTTGAAAACTGAAATCTTCATCTACTGTGGCTTTTTGTTATAACAGAAGTCCTTTTCACCTCCTTTTGACAGGATGTAACACACAGTTTACTTTAAATGTATATTTAGCTCTTCATATTTTCATGAGTATACCTGCCAGTTCTTTCTATCTTAACGCCAATTGCTACACTATCATTGTAACTGAACAACGGAGAGCACACAGCCTTGCAACACGTCATGTTTATTTTTAAAATGTACAGTGTGCTCCCTGCCGAAGTAACTCAGATTTGCGTGATTATTTATTTATTTTTTTTTTTTTAGTAGTCTTTTCACCGTAAACAGAAGCTCAATGTCTGCCTGGCCAGGTTAATGAGAGCACCTTTGATCTTTGCAGTTCAAAACCCCCCATCTCTACTTTGAGCACCACCTGCTGGAGGCATTTGATTGGTTTAGAAATGTGACACTCACTGAGCCATCTAATTGTTCCTACCCGCTTTTAAGCAAACTTCACACATGGTGGTCTCCAGGCATATGGTATGTATAATACAGTGGGGAAAATAATTATTTGATCCCCTGCTGAATTTGTAACTTTGCTCACTTACAAAGAAATGAACAGTCTCTCATTTTTATGGTAGTTTCATTTTAATGGAGAGAAACCGAATAGCAACCAAAAATCGAGAAAAATACTTTACATAAAAGTTATAAACTGATTTTCATGTGATTGAGTGAAATAAGTATTTGAACCCCTACAACCAAGCCAGACTTACGGTGTCCACAGATTGGCTAGGCAGACACATTGCAATCAATCAATCACAGATACTCCTGATCTTAACTCATTATGTTTATAAAGCACACCTGTCCACAGTGTCAGTTTCTTCCATTCCAGCTTTTCCACCACCGTGGGCAACACCAAAGAGCTGTCAATGGACGTCAGGACAAGACTGTAGACCTGCACATGGCTGGAACGGACTACAAGATCATCAGCAAGAAGCTTGGTCTGAAGGTGACAACTGTTGGTGCGATTATTTGGAAATTGAAGAAATATAAAATAACCATCAATCACCCTCGGTCTGGAGCTCCATGCAAGATCTTGCTTCATGGTATGAACAGAAAAACAGCCTCAAAGCATAATGTTTCCACTCCTATGCTTGACTATGGAGATAGTGTTCTTTGGGTTATACTCGCATTTCTCTTCCTCCAAACACGGTGGGTCGAGTTGATACCACAGAGCTCGATTTTGGTTTCATCTGACAACAGCACTTTCTCCAAAGCCTTCTTTGAATCATTTAGATGTTCACTGGCAAACTTAAGATGGGCCTGTACATTTGCTTTCTTGAGCAGGGGGATCTTGTGGGTGCTGCAAGATTTCAGTCCAGTATGGCAAAGTGTGTTGAATGGTGTTCTTGGTGACTGTGGTCCCAACTACCTTCAGATCATTAACAAGTTCCTCCAATGTAGTTTTGGGCTGATCCCTCACCTTTCTCTTGATCATCCTCATCCTATGGGGCAAGATCTTGCATGGAGCTCCAGACCGAGGGTGATTGATGGTCATTTTATATTTCTTACATTTCCGAATAATCACACCAACAGTTGTCACTTTCACACCAAGCTTCTTGCTGATGGTCTTGTAGCCCATTCCAGCCTTGTGCAGGTCTACAGTCTTGTCCCTGACGTCCATTGACAGCTCTTTGGTGTTTCCCACGGTGGTGGAGAAGCTGTAATGGAAGAAACTGACACTGTGGACAGGTGTGCTTTATAAACATAATGAGTTGAGATCAGGAGTATCTGTGATTGATTGTAATCTGTGTGACACATGATGAGCACACAGCCAATCTGTGGTAGCCAGAAGTCTGGCTGAGTTGTAGGGAATCAAATACTTATTTAACTCAATGACATGCAAATCAATTCATAACTTTTATGTAAAGTATTTTTTCTCAATTTTTGGTTGATATTCCGTCTCTCTCAATTAAAATGAAACTACCATAAAAATGAGAGACTGTTCATTTCTTTGTAAGTGAGCAAAGTTACAAATTCAGCAGGGAATCAAGAAATTATTTTCCCCCACTGTACATCTGGCTTCAGCGGGACAAGGCCAACGCAAAGTTGACTATGAAGGGGATAAAAAAAAATACGCTATTGAAGTGTTACTAAGTTGACATGGCATTGATAATTTAAGTTGTTTTTTTTAACCAGAAATAGACTTGGCAAAACATTCGTTAGACAGAAGCCTTTCTCATTGTAGAAAAAATAAAATTGCAAAAAAACTTGAATGGGGGGGAGTCATACAGGTAACATAAAAAATATATTATAGGTGTACAAGAGAAAAATATATTGCAAATTTGTGAAACTGAATATTTTTAGGTCATCAACCAAAATCTAATAAAAGGACACCAGCATGATGAATGTCATTTATTGAACGAACAAAATTATCCAACACTAATGTGTGAAAAAGTAATTGTCTCCTAGTCAAATAATCCCAATTAAATTGATAATTTGGTGTTAACTGATTGAACACAGCCAGAGCTGCTCATTATAAACTTCACTTATTTTGACCCTCATCATCAGAGTCAAGTTGCTAGCACATAAGGAACTTTCTGCAGCGAGCAGAAGGAAAAAAAACAAAAGACTGATGAAAAAGTGTGGAAAAGGCTGCAAAGCCAAACATATTCTAAAAAGAGCTATAAGGAGAACACCCCTGTCTGAACGCAAGTTACAGACGCTTTCCGTGAAATTTGGTGACGGGAACAATCTGTAATCCATAAATGGGTCTGGGAGACGAGGCAAATGGCCCAACTCTGTCCCATAATAAAAAGTGGTGTTTCACAGAATCTTTAAGGACAGAAGAGCTCTACTACCTTTTAATGGCAGAAAGCAGAACACCCAGAGTCGTGTGCGTAGACTGTCAAGAACACAACACCTCTGTGAGTGTCTATGAAGCAAGGCATTAGGAAGTGGAAAATCAAGTCAAATGTATTGATTTTTATTGGTAGATCGCCTATCAATATACAGGGTGGGCCATTTATATGGATACACCTTAATAAAATGGGAATGGTTGGTGATATTAACTTCCTGTTTGTGGCACATTAGTATATGTGAGGGGGAAAACTTTTCAAGATGGGTGGTGACCATGGTGGCCATTTTGAAGTCGGCCATTTTGGATCCAACTTTTGTTTTTTCAATAGGAAGAGGGTCATGTGACACATCAAACTTATTGGGAATTTCACAAGAAAAACAATGGTGTGCTTGGTTTTAACGTAACTTTATTCTTTCATGAGTTATTTACAAGTTTCTGACCACTTATAAAATGTGTTCAATGTGCTGCCCATTGTGTTTGTGTTAACAAACAAAACCACCGCTATTGATCTGACACTAACCCACATTGGATAGATCCCTCCAAAACTGTTGGAACAAAAAAAATTGATGGTATGGTGTGGTATATGGGGTACAAAGATAGTGGGGCCATTCTTCATCAATGGAAACCTCAAGGCCACTGGATATGCAAAATTGCTACATGATGATGTGTTTCCCTCTTTATGCACTGAAGCTGGCGCGTTCCCTGAGTTTTTCCAGCAAGATGGTGCACCACCACATTATGGGTGTCAGGTCCGAGCATTCCTAGATGAACAGTTTCCTGGAAAGTGGATTGGTCGTCGTGGGCCAGTTGAATGGCCCCCTTAGACTTTTATCTTTGGGGTCATCTGAAGGCAATTGTCTATGCTGTGAAGATATGAGATGTGCAGCACCTGAAACTACGGATACTGGAAGCCTGTGCTAGCATTTCTCCTGCGGTGTTGCTATCAGTGTGTGAAGAGTGGGAGAAGAGGGTTGCATTGACAATCCAACACAATGGGCAGCACATTGAACACATTTTATAAGTGGTCAGAAACTTGTAAATAACTCATGAAAGAATAAAGTTACGTTACAACCAAGCACACCATTGTTTTTCTTGTGAAATTCCCAATAAGTTTGATGTGTCACATGACCCTCTTCCTATTGAAAAAACAAAAGTTGGATCCAAAATGGCCGACTTCAAATTGGCCACCATGGTCACCACCCATCTTGAAAAGTTTCCCCCCTCACATATACTAATGTGCCACAAACAGGAAGTTAATATCACCAACCATTCCCATTTTATTAAGGTGTATCCATATAAATGGCCCACCCTGTAGAATGCAGAAAACAGATTATCACTTTTATGGAGTACAGAGGTAACTATATGGAGACCAAAGAAATTGGACATATTCAAAACATTTTAAATAATAAAAAAAAAACAAAACTGCAGTAATACAACAAAGGCTGAGGGGACCCCGTGAGACACACTAATGACAAGTTCCTGTTGTCATTTTCTGTTACTACAAGAACAAGTTGAAATGCCATGGAAATAGCTTCAATAAAGAATGTATGCTGCTTTATGCTGATGCCGATTAATAAAGCAGTCTTAACATCGCTGAACACTCACATCGACGACACTCAGTGGCCGAATGCACCTTTTCAGCAGGGCCATAAAGCTGCTAAACGTTTGAAACGTTTGAATACTGTGTTTAGCCTAATTGGATTATTTTAAACAGTTTTCATCCAACCACTGATTGGTTTAAATAAAGTGCATGATCTGCAAGATGGGTGGTGCAGTGGTAGCGCTGCTGCCTCGCAGTTAGGAGACCCGGGTTTGCTTCCCGGGTCCTCCCTGCGTGGAGTTTGCATGTTCTCCCCGTGTCTAGGTGGGTTTCCTCCGGGCACTCCGGTTTCCTCCCACGGTCCAAAGGCATGCAGGTTAGGTGGATTGGCGATTCTAAATTGGCCCTAGTGGGTGTGTTTGTGTGTGTCCTGCGGTTGATTGGCACCTGTGTTGGCTGGGATTGGCTCCAGCAGACCCCCATGACCCTGTGTTTGGATTCAGCGGGTTGGATAATGGATGGATCTGCAAGCATGACAGGTAAACTCGGCAACCTTTGCTGTCAGACGAGACACCTGCTGCACAGCAAGTATTTTCTAGTCAAAGTGAACAGTTATCTTCAAAGATGACAATTCTTCAAATATTTCATTGCCACATAATAAAATTGCAATTCCCAAATCTAAATTAAGATCTAAAAAACAAACGTGAATACCAGAAAGATGTTCTGATGTAAAGAAAAAATACTCTACATGGAGTAACATACAAGTATAACACAAAATCTCAACATCAACTGAAGCCTTAAGGGTTCAGCTACTGTATATATAGGAAGGACCCTTTCTGCCACAAATGTAGTGGCTGGCCCTCTTTCCTAGATGTACCCCATTCCCATCACCGCCCTTCTGTTACTTATAGTCTTCTTGCTCTCTCTATCTGTAATTAGTGATGTTACTTCTCACTTGTTGCCCAACTCCAATCTCACTCACCCCTAAACTGGGATTACCACCAGCACAACTGTAGGAATTATTCTGGGCTCATGTAGACTGAATAGAAGCCCAGCTGCCACTTGGGACCCTTCTGCCAGCCCCAGGTTATCCTGCACTTCCAAGCTCCTACAATTATTTAAAGCAGTGGTTCACAACATTTTCTATGCCCCACACCACCAAGAAAAATGATTAATTTATGTTCAGACCCTCTAGAAAAGTCAACTTTCTCATTTTTGAACCACATACAGTACTGCAGGTGAACATACTGAGATAAAAAAAATGATCTTTTAACTTTGTGCATACAATTCAATTATAAACTGAACAATTTACCGTTATAAATCTCAACAGGCTTGTAAATGTGTCTCCTGTGAAGCTTAGAAACTTGAGTGATGATCCAGGGGTTAGGGTGTCCCACAAAGCCATCCAGCAGAGCGGGAAAATGACACACAATCGGTGATTGAGGGATTTGGGAGATTTGAAGAGCCCTTTGAAGCAACAGGTGTTGGTCCACTGCTAAGCAATGAAACCCAGTCAGTGAGCTTTGTCCCCCAATACTACCAGCACTGCAGTTCAAAAACAGGTGCGCTACACAGTTAAAATTGCTGCGCTGCTACCAGGACCGCCAGCAAAAGGGTTGAGCTGGGTGTGAGCAGAAGGTATTGCATCCAATTCAGACCCCCTTGTCCAAGCAGCCCCCTGGAAAAATTGTCAATTAAATCATAAAATCAGTGATGTTTCACAATCATGGCTTGCACGGAAATCGTGATTCATTTCTTGTTAAAGACAACTTTAAATGTATTTGAAATATCTTGCAATAAAATTCAAATTGAGCGGATACCTATTTGAAGATATCCTGAAATGATACCAAAATACAGAAAAAGTAGGCCCACCCCATGAACATTTAACATATATGGACATATCAGCATTTGACATTCATTTAAACAGTGTCAACAGGTAAAGGTGATACACTGTAATAACACAGACATCATGTCACAATTACGTTTTGTAGTCCATTATATAATTTATATAAACGTAGTGAAAAATTTGCATGTGGAAAAAGTAAGTGCCCCCTCAAATACCTAAAATTAGGATCAGATACAGTAGGTGTACCAGATCAGGGGTCACCAACTCCAGTCCTGGAGAGCTGCAGGTTTTCATTCTAAGCTTTTTCTTAATTAGTGACCTGGCACTCAAACAGAAATGAAACATGAATTTAGTGAGCCAACAGAAGACCACCTAAGTCAGGGCCTCAAACTGCAACCAATTTCACTCCAACCAGTTGCTTAATTAAGGTCTGATTCTTGTTGTTAATTAAACTTGTTCTTTAATTCCATTGCTTGTTGCTGCTTTAATTGTGCAATAGGAGACATTTCCAGAGTTGTTGATTTTATCCTTTCTAAGAGCTCTGTTAAAATGTTTTGGGGACCTGAGCAGATCAACATTCCTGACACCTTCACCTTTCTTTATTTTCAGATATTGTATGATGGGCACAGTTTGCTGGTCATGTTTAGCTCATTTTGTATCTCATTATTGTTTGGCTGCTAATTTAAGGAAAAAGAAGTCTTCAAGAGCAAGTCAGTTAAAATTAATTCAAAAAAGTTAGTTAGAATCAAAAACAGGTCACTAATTAAGAAAAGGGTAAGAATGAAAACCTGCAGTCACTGTGTTCCTTCAAGACCGGAGTTGGGGACCCCTGCACCGGATCATTGGTTAGGATCTTGGGAAAAAAACTGTCATATTTAAGCTTCAAATATTTAGTTTGTTGTTCAAGTATATGTTATCACCATATCATTGCCTAGATATAATGATCTCTCTGTGGTATATCAGAAAAGAAGCTCAGACCTGATTAGTCTGAAAAACAGCACATAGAGAGGACTGTTTAGGTGATGTATTGTTTTAGCTTTCACTGCACAAAGACATTTGCCAGAGGGAAGACTTTAGAACAAGCGACGCCCTCAGTGAGTGTGATCAGCAGTGATCTGTGTGGCCCGCTTCCTTACCATGGACCGTGATCTTTTGACATGTTTTGATGATGATTTGCAGATTGACCTTAACCTGAACAGAAGCAGCACCAAATCAGTTATAGAAGAGGTCAGAATTGACTCTGATGGCTGTGTACAATTGGACCAATGTCTGATAGGTTTCTTAATAATACATATGATGTTAATTTCCCGCTTAAGGTTTTTTTTTTTTTTTGCTAAATGCCCGGAAACTTATATGACTCACACAAATGGCTGAGCCATTTATAGCAATTGATTGTAATTGTTGCCACTGTTGATGCCAAAATGCCTGAGTCTGCCATTGGAAAGAGGCTGCACAGACAAAATCTACATGGGAGATGTGCCAGAAGGAACCCTTTCAGGGCAAGATGGACACCCAGGCAAAGACTAGGACTTCAGGGGCAGACAAGGTAAAGATGGAGTTATCTGGCCACAGTAACAGAAATCACATTTGGCCGAAACCAGACAGCATTTGACCAGAACAACCTGATACTACCCATAAGGCATGGTGGTGGAAATGTTATGGTTTGGGAATATTTTGCTGCATGAGGGTTTGAGACCGATAGATAGATAGATAGATAGATAGATAGATAGATAGATACTTTATTAATCCCATTGGGAAATTCACATAATCCAGCAGCAGTATACTGATGCAAAAAAACAATAACTTTGAATAATGTTAGCATTTACTCCCTCGGGGGGAATTGAAGAGTCGCATAGTGTTGGGGAGGAACGATCTCCTCAGTCTGTCAGTGGAGCAAGACAGTGACAAAAGTCTGTCACTGAAGCTACTCCTCTGCCTGGAGATGACACTGTTAAGTGGATGCAGTGGATTCTTCATGATTGACAGGAGTTTGCTTAGTGCCTGTCGCTCTGCTACAGATGTTAAACTGTCCAGCTTTATTCCTACAATAGAGCTTGCCTTCCTCACCAGTTTGTCCAGGCGTGAGGCATCCCTCTTCTTTATGCTGCCTCCCCAGCACACCACCACGTAGAAGAGGGCACTCGCCACAACCGTCTGGTAGAACATCTGCAGCATTTTATTGCAGATGTTGAAGGACGCCAACCTTCTAAGGAAGTATAGTCGGCTCTGACTTTTCTTACACAGAGCATCAGTATTGGCAGAACAGTCCAATTTGTCATCCAGCTGCACTCCCAGGTATTTATAGGTCTGCACCCTCTGCACACAGTCACCTCTGATGATCACGGGGTCCAAGAGGAGCCTGGGCCTCCTAAAATCCACCACCAGTTCCTTGGTCTCGCTGGTGTTTAGGTGTAAGTGGTTTGAGTCACACCATTTAACAAAGTCTTTGATTAGCTTCCTATACTCCTCCTCCTGCCCACTCCTGATGCAGCCCACGATAGCAGTGTCATCAGCGAACTTTTGCACGTGGTAGGACTCCGAATCATATTGGAAGTCTGATGTATATAGGCTGAACAGGACCGGAGAAAGTACAGTCCCCTGCGGCGCTCCTGTGTTGCTGACCATAATGTCAGACCTGCAGTTCCCAAGACGCACATACTGAGGTCTGTCTGTAAGATAGTCCACGATCCATGCCACCAGGTGTGAGTCTACTCTCATCTCAGTCAGCTTGTCCTAAGGAGCAGAGGTCAGATGGTGTTGAAGGCGCTAGAGAAGTCCAAAAACATAATTCTTACAGCACCACTGCCTCTGTCCAGGTGGGAGAGGGATCGTTGCAGCATATAGATGATGGCATCCTCCGCTCCCACCTTCTCCTGGTATGCGAACTGCAGAGGGTCGAGGGCATGGCGGACCTGTGGCCTCAGGAGGTGAAGCAGCAGCCACTCCATGGTCTTCATCACATGTGACGTCAGAGCGACAGGCCGGAAGTCATTCAGCTCACTAGGACGTGATACCTTTGGCAATGGTGTGATACAAGATGTTTTCCAAAGCCTCGGGACTCTCCCCTGTTCCAGGCTCAGGTTGAAGATGCGCTGTAGAGGACTCCCCAGTTCCAACGCACAGGCCTTCAGCAGCATACTCCAGCTGGACCCGCTGCTTTGCTGACTCGAAGTCTCCTCAGCTCTCTGCTCACCTGTGCTGCTGTAATTGTGGGTGGGGGTGTCTCACCTATGCTGGTATCAGCAAAAGGATGGTTGGAGGATGAAGTACTCCAAGGTGAGAGTGAGTTAGGGTGGTCAAACCTGTTAAAGAAGTTGTTCATTTGGTTTGCTCTCTCCACGTCTCTCTCGATAGTGGCACCCTGCTTTGAGCTGCAGCCAGTGATGATCTTCATCCCATCCCACACTTCCTTCATGCTGTTATTCTGCAACTTCTGCTCCAGCTTTCTCCTGTACTGCTCCTTCACCGCCCTGAGCTGGACTCGGAGTTCTAGCTCACTATCAAAGAATCCACTAGGACTTCTTCATTGTATCACAAGATGCTAGAGGATAATGTGAGACCATCTGGTAGAAGATTAAAGCTCATGCAAACATGGACCTTGCAACATAACAATGACCCCTAAACATTCCAGTAAATCCACCAAGAAAGGGCTGAAAAGAAAGAAATGGAGGGTTCTGGAATGGTCAAGTGAAAGTCCACATATGAATCCCATCAAGATGCTGGGGGGATTTGAGATGGTCTGTGCACAAAAGACACCGCTTAGACATCACACAGGTTAAATAATTCTTGTATTAACTTATTTGGCGGACATCCTTATCCAAGGTGACTACAACATTTGAGATACAATTGGTTACATTCCTTTTGTGTGTTACCTTGATATTTCCCACTACTTACCCTTTACCTAGGGGTAAGTGTACTCATCAGGTTCGTTACCGGGTTGGTCTACTGTCGCACCTTAAGATGAACACACACATACATAGATATACGCATACACACTGAAACTCAACAGTGACACACACACAGCTGGGTCACCTCTAACACTTTAAACCACCCTAGTACCTTAGGAATAACACAGCCTGTCACTCTTCTGGCACTTCAAAAGACTTACTTATTGTTGGCACAAACAACATACAATGTTTTAAAATATATCTCAGACCTAAATATTACTTTGGTCTCTAGAAATACATTTAACCATACAAAGGCTCAACATCCTTGACTATAGGCCATTTATCAGCCAAGAATCCATTACTTTACGTACTGTTCCCTACTATTGGGTACAGCTCAAACCCTCAGCCTTAATAAACCTTGCAGCACAGAGCGTACGGCAAACCTTTGGCTGCACCAGGTGCTCTTAATAAAAATGACCTTATTACCTCAATCACTCTAAATATGAAAACAAAGTATAGAAAGTTAAAAGCAGCACGGTATTTATTACATGAATAATAATAATACCAAATAGAACAAAGAATAATAAGAAATAAGATTGATAGTAAAGTCTGGACATATATGTATAGTCTTTAGAAAAAGTAAAGACGTCAAGGATGAATGTACAAGGGTGGCACTGATCTAGCACTTGAAGTTGTTTATGAGATGTTTTTCTTACCATCAGATGGAAACAGCCACACGTTGCTGGCACCCTGTTCTGATGTTGCTCTTTTCTCCTCTTCTGTTACTCTATTCTCTTCATTTAGTTCATCATGTTTATTTTAAAATGCTATGGATGTTTCGCAAGATGTGATAGCTACATGCACCTGATTGGCTGGCTGTCAATGTGATAAATGAATTTGTACAAATCATCAGTTTGAGTATGTTCGTTTTCCCAAGCAATACAGTTTTTTTTAATGTTTTAACAATCTCCTTTCTAAAGCCCTGGTGCCCTTCCCATCATCAATACAGCTCGAGGCGTCTCCTGAATTCCTGCTCAGATCAAAGCACCCAGATTGGGATCTGAGTGCAGTCATGCAACGGGTGACACTTAGCACCACACTGAACAATGTGAGGTTTTTTACAGTGGCTGGAGTGCCAATCCTACATTACCTTTATTTACAGATACTGTTTAAATGAAGACCAAATCTTGATATGTCCACATATGTTAAAAAATAACAAAAATGAAATGGTGTGTACTTACTTTTCACATTACAGCCTCTGAAAAACATTTTAAGGTATCCTGGGCACATTTCCAGATACCCAGACTATTCTGAGATCTCAGAAATGCACATTTTGATATGTGAAAAATACATTTCCAGGTATCTTAAAATGGCTTCCTGTCCATTTTCAGATATCTGACATACTCTTCAAAATATCACAAAGTAACTTCCTGCTTATTTTGAGATATCTCATATTCACTTCAAGATATCCATAAATAGATGGGAAGTCTCGCTAAAAAACAGAGTCAATGTTACAAGACGTCTTTTTGCCATTTCCTGAAATGTATCTGAGGTATCTCTAAATGCACAGGAACTTATTTCGGGTTATCTTGAAATGTTTTTAAGCAATGTCACACAGAAGAGAGCATTGTCATTCAACATTTCTTGAAAGTCTTCTAAAAAACAACACTCCTGCACATTTGGAGCTGTTGATGTACTTTCAGACATTTTAATGGGCACAGGTCAAATAAAGTGTGCTGAACTTTGGGGGACATATTGTCAGACATTTCTCTGTATGTGATTTAGCACTATAGGTGGTGTCAAGATACATAGAGTCTCCCTCACTTAAGACAGGTTTCTACAGTATAATACATTGGATAGTTGGTATGCCTTAGTATCCACATACAAGACAGTTGTCTTACATTTTCCTCCTGCAACAACTAGAAGTAACAGGTAAAACAAGGAATCAAACGTGCTCTTTTATTGAAGTCGAGACTCAAAGATTAGAGAGTTTAATGTCTATTAAAAGAGTTTCCTTCTTTACCCCATTCATACAGTAAAAAAGAGAAGTCGGGCACAATGACACTTTTTATTGGCTAACTGAACAGATTACAATATTGAAGGAAGTTGCATCAAAAGCTTGCATATTGTAATCCGTTCAGTTAGCCAATAAAAGGTGTCAATTTTTCTGACTTCTCATTACATCATTATGGCTAACACTGTTGTGACAGATGTCCAGGGACCTTGTCCCACCAGAACGGCAGAAGACGGGAAGGACTGAGAAAAAGGCAGTCTCCTCCCTGGACCACAAAGGGGCAACCTCCCAGGATTACATGGGGGTCACAGAGCTTGGAAGCTCAACCCTATGGAGGGACGTGGCCACCACCAAGGTGTGCCTGGACAGCTCCGGAACAGTGGTCCGCAGCACTTCCGCCACACCTATAAGTGCTGCCAAAAGAGGAGCTGAAGTTGCAGACAGCACATCCACCACACCCGGAAGCGCTGCCAGATATTAATTGGGGAGTACCTGGAGCACTTCCGGGTGCTGTATAAAAGGGGCTGCCTCACTCACATCGGGAGCTGAGGTAGGGTGGACGTGGACAGAGCTTGGAAGAGTGGAGTGGAGGCGACAGAGAGAGAGAGAGAAGGAAAGAAGTCTGAAGGACTGATTGATGATGACTGGTGCACTGTTTGGGGTGTTACTGTGTGTTACACAATAAAACGTGTGTGTTAAGGACATTCTGTGTCTGCCTGTTTGTGTCCAGGTCCGAATGTTCCACACTGTACAACCTTCTACTACTACAGACATACAGAGAAAAGGTACATTTTTTACTTGAGGTCATGGGTTGGGATATATTAAGCAGCAACTGAACAGACAGTTCTTGAAGGTGATGTGTTGGAAGCAGGAAAAATGGACAAGTGTAAGGATCTAAGCGACTTTGACAAGAGCCTAACTGTGATCGTTCACGACTGGATCAGTGCATCTCCAAAATGGCAGGTCATGGGGGATGTTCCTGGTATGCTGTGATTAATACCTACCAAAAGTGGTCCAAGCAGGGACAACTGGTGAACAGGCAATAGGGTCATGGGCAAACACAAGACTTATTGATGAGTTTGGGGAGCGAAGGTAAGACCATCTGGTCCGAACCCACAGAAGAGCTACAGTAGCACAAATTGATGCAAAATGTAATGCTGGCCATGACAGAAATGTGTCGGAACACTCAGCACACTGCAGCCTGCTGTGTACAGGGCTAAGTAGCCACAGACTGGTCAGAGTGCCCACGCCGACTCCTGTCCACCTAAAATAAGCACATGAGCATCAGAACTGGACCATGGAGCAATGGAAGGAAATGGCCTGGTCTGATGAGTCATGTTTTCTTTTAGATCATGTGGATGGCCGGTTGCATGTGCTTCATTTACCTGATGAAAACATGGCAGCTAGAGGCATTATGGGAAGACGGCAAGCCGGTGGAGGCAGTGTGATGCACTGGGCAAGATCATCTGTTGTCACATTCATTTGCACCAAAGCAGGTGAAGATGATTCACAATCACTTATGTTTCCTAACTGGACAGGCTGATATCACTGAAGCTTAATTATTTAGTGTTAGACTGGGATGATTAAGTGCCCCCTTCAATTTTTTGAGCAGTGTATATATAATTGAAAATACTGGGGGGGGAGCAACACTGAATCTAGAAATACAGAAGTGTGAGCTCCATAAGATGTGATTCAGACCTATTGAATGTGAAGGACCTTCCAGTCCAGCTCAGCCTTTTTTCTCCGTCTCTTTCTAGAGGTTTGATACATGAGTTTTGAACCTTTACTGAGTAGCTTTTGAAAGTGAAATTGGAAAATTTTGGTAAGTTTGTTCTCTATAAGTGATTAAATATAATACAGAGGGGTATAGTGGCACATTGTCCAGGATGACTTTCTGCCATGTGCACAGTGTTGAGCTTGGGTTCACTGTGGTTTTAAAATCAGTTATCAGTAACTAATATGCAGTGACGTTCTTGGCTGGTGAGGCACTGACTCCTTCAGAGTCAGATTTACAAATATATAAACCCAAAAGGGTAGCTTATTCACCATTTAGTTGGCAGCCAGCATGCACATTGACAACTGGTTACGTTTCATGTGTCATCAATATTTCTTTACACACACATACTGTAGGTAAGGTACATTTTTGGCTAAGAAAGAACGTTACATTTATAGCGGCGAGAGAGAGGTTAGGTTATTTGCTCTGCACCCTCCATGTGTTCTAAATTTGCCGTTGCAATTCCACAATTCAAACTCATTTAATACAAATGAAAGTATAGAGTGGTGTAGAAAAAAAAGGGATTTCAATTTTGACCTTAATTGGAATATTTAATTGTTTTTAAATGCTTTTAATTCTGATACTTTAATCAATTTTAATACGGACTGTTCAACAAAAGGATAACAAGAAAAACAAAAGAATATTTTATTTGAGGTCAAAATTTAACTTTTAAATATTGGATTGTTCTTCTCTTAGTCTGATCCCATTTTTTATAAAATTGAAAACCATTTATGGTCTTATCTTTATTTGTAAATGAAGTCCATGCGCCTATCCTTCTCCACGAAAATTTCCGTCACTTTCTTTTAAAATTAAAGGAGAATAAGGAAGACTTTTAAAAGTCTTAATCTTCCATTTTGGCAGTCAGTCGGAACAAGAAATAAAAATAAATGGACCGCTGCAGTGCGCTTGACTTTCTGATATCGCTAACTTATTGGCGCGTAGAGCCTCTGTGTAGAAGAAACACCTGTTTGGCTCACATTTGCCCCATTCGGTACGGCACGGTACTGTCTGCCTCACCGTGTGCCTTTTCACTGCGGTTTTACGTCCAATCAGCAAGACTAAATATGTCATACACATTCATTAAAGATGTTAGCCAGACTGTGGAAATTCAGGGTGTATAATAAACGTGTCTGCAAACATTACAGGTGCTGGTCATAAAATTAGAATATCATGACAAAGTTGATTTATTTCAGTAATTCCATTCAAAAAGTGAAACTTGTATATTAGATTCATTCATTACACACAGACTGATGTATTTCAAATGTTTATTTCTTTTAACTTTGATGATAATAACTGACATCTAATGAAAGTCCCAATTTCAGTATCTCGGAAAATTAGAATATCAATTAAGACCAATGCAAAAAAAGGATTTTTAGAAATGTTGGCCAACTGAAAGGTATGAACATGAAAAGTATGAGCATGTACAGCACTCAATATTTAGTTGGGGCTCCTTTGGCCTGGATTACTGCAGCAATGCGGCGTGGCATGTAGTCGATCAGTCTGTGGCACTGCTCAGGTGTTATGAGAGCCCATGTTGCTCTGATAGTGGCCTTCAGCTCTTCTGAATTGTTGGGTCTGGCGTATTGCATCTTCCTCTTCACAATACCCCATAGATTTTCTATGGGGTTAAGGTCAGGCGAGTTTGCTGGCCAATCAAGAACAGGGATACCATGGTCCTTAAACCAGGTACTGGTAGTTTTGGCACTTTGTGCAGGTGCCAGGTCCTGTTGGAAAATGAAATCTGCATCTCCATAAAGTTCGTCAGCAGCAGGAAGCATGAAGTGCTCTAAAACTTCCTGGTAGACGGCTGCGTTGACCTTGGACCTCAGAAAACACAATGGACCAACACCAGCAGATGACATGGCACCCCAAACCATCACTGACTGTGGAGACTTTACACTGGACCTCAAGCAACGTGGATTCTGTGCCTCTCCTCTCTTCCTCCAGACTCTGGGACCTTGATTTCCAAAGGAAATGCAAAATTTACTTTCATCAGAGAACATAACTTTGGACCACTCAGCAGCAGTCCAGTCGAGACGCTTCTGACGCTGCCTCTTGTTCAAGAGTGGCTTGACACAAGGAATGTGACAGCTGAAACCCATGTCTTGCATACGTCTGTGCGTGGTGGTTCTTGAAGCACTGACTCCAGCTGCAGTCCACTCTTTGTGAATCTCTCCCACAGTTTTGAATGGGTTTTGTTTCACAATCCTCTCCAGGGTGCGGTTATCCCTATTGTTTGTACACTTTTTTCTACCACATCTTGTCCTTCCCTTCGCCTCTCTATTAATGTGCTTGGACACAGAGCTCTGTGAACAGCCAGCCTCTTTAGCAATGACCTTTTGTGTCTTGCCCTCCTTGTGCAAGGTGTCAATGGTCGTCTTTTGGACAACTGTCAAGTCAGCAGTCTTCCCCGTGATTGTGTAGCCTACAGAACTAGACTGACAGACCATTTAAAGGCTTTTGCAGGTGTTTTGAGTTAATTAGCTGTTTAGATTGTGGCACCAGGTGTCTTCAATATTGAACCTTTTCACAATATTCAAATTTTCCGAGATACTGAATTTGGGACTATCATTAGTTGTCAGTTATTATCATCAAAATGAAAAGAAATAAACATTTGAAATACATCAGTCTGTGTGTAATGAATGAATCTAATATACAAGTTTCACTTTTTGAATGGAATTACTAAAATAAATCAACTTTGTCATGATATTCTAATTTTATGACCGGCACCTGTATATTGGCGACATACAGAGAGAAAGCAACAGGCACCTGCCAACTGCATGCATCAACATAGGTAGAGGGACAGCGCAGTCCAAGGTGAGGTGAGGCTCGTTGCTATCTCACCTCGTGTTTCTCCTATTTGAACAGGAAATGCTCAAATTCAGCGATTTTGACTATAAAAATGATCAAAATTATTGAAGGAAACAAATGTATAGCATAGACTAGTGGACACAATTTATTTTATGTTATCCTTATTAGTTTTTTTACTTTTCATGATGACGCCCATGGCACGGTGGTGCAGTGGTAGCGCTGCTGCCTCGCAGTTAGGAGACCCAGGTTCACTTCCCGATGTCCTCCCTGTGTGGAGTTTGCATGTTCTACCTGGGTCTGCGTGGGTTTCCTCCAGGTACTCCGGTTTCCTCTCACAGTCCAAAGACATGCAGGTTGGGTGGATTGGCGATTCTAAATTGTCCCTGGTGGGTGTGTGTGTCCTGCGGTGGGTTGGTGCCCAGCCTGGGATTGGTTCCTGCCTTGTGCCCTGTGTTGGCTGGGATTGGCTCCAGCAGACCCCCGTGACCCTGTGTTCAGATTCAACGGGTTGGAAAATTGATGGATGGATGATGATGCCTTCCCTGACCACATGTAACTGTTAGTATACAGTATCATATTATATTTTCTTATTATATACAGTATGTTAACACATGCAGTGCTTTGCAAATATATTGAATTTCTTAACCAATTCTCTAATTGTACTGAATAACAAATTTTACACTGAAATTTTCTTCTCTTTAATACTTTTATTTCAAAACACCAAAACCCCAAATGAGCTTTTTTTGTATATGACACGTAGGTCTATCACACACATGTCCTTGGGAGACAACTTAAGGTCTCCTCTGGTTGTAATTCCACCCCAAGCCAAGGGTTGGTGCTGGTGCCTGATTCTTCTCCTCCTTTTGCTCCTGCAGATCAGATGACTGCCAGAGTCTGTGATGCCACTTCTGGGTTGTTGTCTCCTGGCCCCGCCCCTTCCAGTGTGGCTGCCCATAGACATACAGTGGTGTGAAAAACTATTTGCCCCCTTCCTGATTTCTTATTCTTTTGCATGTTTGTCGCACAAAATGTTTCTAATCATCAAACACATGTAACCATTAGTCAAATATAACACAAGTAAACACAAAATGCAGTTTTTAAATGATGGTTTTTATTATTTAGGGAGAAAAAAAATTCAAACCTACATGGCCCTGTGTGAAAAAGTAATTGCCCCCTTGTTAAAAAATAACCTAACTGTGGTGTATCACACCTGAGTTCAATTTCCATAGCCACCCCCAGGCCTGATTACTGCCACACCTGTTTCAATCAAGAAATCACTTAAATAGGAGCTGCCTGACACAGAGAAGTAGACCAAAAGCACCTCAAAAGCTAGACATCATGCCAAGATCCAAAGAAATTCAGGAACAAATGAGAACAGAAGTAATTGAGATCTATCAGTCTGGTAAAGGTTATAAAGCCATTTCTAAAGCTTTGGGACTCCAGCGAACCACAGTGAGAGCCATTATCCACAAATGGCAAAAACATGGAACAGTGGTGAACCTTCCCAGGAGTGGCCGGCCGACCAAAATTACCCCAAGAGCGCAGAGACGACTCATCTGAGAGGTCACAAAAGACCCCAGGACAACGTCTAAAGAACTGCAGGCCTCACTTGCCTCAATTAAGGTCAGTGTTCACGACTCCACCATAAGAAAGAGACTGGGCAAAAACGGCCTGCATGGCAGATTTCCAAGACGCAAACCACTGTTAAGCAAAAAGAACATTAGGGCTCGCCTCAATTTTGCTAAGAAACATCTCAATGATTGGCAAGACTTTTGGGAAAATACCTTGTGGACTGATGAGACAAAAGTTGAACTTTTTGGAAGGCAAATGTCCCGTTACATCTGGCGTAAAAGGAACACAGCATTTCAGAAAAAGAACATCATACCAACAGTAAAATATGGTGGTGGTAGTGTGATGGTCTGGGGTTGTTTTGCTGCTTCAGGACTTGGAAGGCTTGCTGTGATAGATGGAACCATGAATTCTACTGTCTACCAAAAAATCCTGAAGGAGAATGTCCGGCCATCTGTTCGTCAACTCAAGCTGAAGCGATCTTGGGTGCTGCAACAGGACAATGACCCAAAACACACCAGCAAATCCACCTCTGAATGGCTGAAGAAAAACAAAATGAAGACTTTGAAGTGGCCTAGTCAAAGTCCTGACCTGAATCCAATTGAGATGCTATGGCATGACCTTAAAAAGGCGGTTCATGCTAGAAAACCCTCAAATAAAGCTGAATTACAACAATTCTGCAAAGATGAGTGGGCCAAAATTCCTCCAGAGCGCTGTAAAAGACTCATTGCAAGTTATCGCAAACGCTTGATTGCAGTTATTGCTGCTAAGGGTGGCCCAACCATTTAGGTTCAGGGGGCAATTACTTTTTCACACAGGGCCATGTAGGTTTGGATTTTTTTTTCTCCCTAAATAATAAAAACCATCATTTAAAAACTGCATTTTGTGTTTACTTGTGTTATATTTGACTAATGGTTAAATGTGTTTGATGATCAGAAACATTTTGTGTGACAAACATGCAAAAGAATAAGAAATCAGGAAGGGGGCAAATAGTTTTTCACACCACTGTATACAGATAGACGCCGCATTCCCTGTGTTGCCCAGTCGACATGATACATCAGCGCATCTGCCACATTGCGAGAGGCAAAATTGCCATTTAAACTAATACAAGTAGACGTGGAAACCGGGTTTTCTGATGAAAAAACAATAATGTTTAAAACAGTATCGTTTACATCAACAGATTTTGGCGAATCGTTTAAATGCAATTATTTATATCCATTTATACACTAATAATGGCAATTATTAAATAATAATAAAATTACATAATTCCTCCCATATAAGTAACATTTCTCGGGCTGCCTTCTTCCATCTTCAAAACATTTCTAGACTTCGCCCTGTTCTTACGCAACACAGTACTGAAGTATCGATTAATGCCCGAGTCACCTCACATATAGATTACTGCAATGCTCTTCTATCTGGCATCCCACAAAAACGTATCCATCGCTTACAACTTCTTCAAAATTCTGCTGTCAGGATAATAACCTGCTGTTCTAAATCCACTGAACATACTACACCTATTCTCTCTCAACTTCACTGGTTCCCTGTTAACTACAGAATACAATACTAAATACCTCTCTTAACATTTAAAGCTCCCCCCTGCCTCACTGATCTCCTACAGACTGACACTCCTCTCGCTCACTCAGATCCTCATCTGCAGCTCGACTTTCTGTACCACACATCAAACTCTGTGCTATGGGAGCTCGAGTGTCTCTCTTAGTGCTTCTCAACTCGGTAATTCTCTTCCCTCTCATATACGTCAGAACAATTCAATAATACATTTTAAAACTGCCCTCAAAACTTATCTTTTCAGACTGGCATACCAATTGTGAATTTTGCACTGTTACTGCCAGTTATCTTTGTTTGTTTGCTAATTATTGTTTTGATTTATCATTCTCTTGTTTTAATTTCACTAATGTTGTTTAATTTTATTGTAAGGTGACTTTGAGATTTAAGATTATAAAACGGAATTTTCTAATGGCCAAATATAACCAAAACAATTGTTCAGCCTTACCTATGAAATGTAATCCCCGGAATCTGGTTTGGAGCGTACAGTGGTTTGTACAATCCGAAGCAGCACATGCATGAGGCATCTTTATCCATTACTTCACTCCACAGCAGTGCCACTCACAATATGGCAGCGACGTTGACGTACGATGCTGCTGGTCATGCGGCGTCTAGTAATTCTATGTCTATGTGGCTGCCTGTTAAGGGTCAACACCACCATCTTTGAGTCAGACAACATTCTGACTGTCATCTGACCTTTTTGCCTTCTTTATTTATTTTTGACCATCAAATAAAAGGGGTTTGCCTTCTTTCTAACTGTCCTATGCTTTTATTACACACACTTTCGTGTTTCAAAAATCTTAAGAGGAAAGAAAAAGGGAATATGTTGTTTTATCCTATCACAGTTTTTCAATTTATACACATGAGATACCAACTATGGAATATTATTCGTGCCAAAATTAAACGTAATCCAACGGTGATTAATCATTTGATTATTTTTACTTTTGTAATGTTTAAAGTGTTGTCTCAAATCAAAATGTAACATACAAGGGAGTTACCGCTAAGTGAAATGCAATGTGTCTGCTTTTCTTTTAGTTAAGACCCATGATGTATGAACATGAATCAACAGGCAGTACACTTTTGTATTGCATTATAAACTGACACAAAAAATGTGCTTGCTGTAGTGAAAAGCAATCAGTCATTTGGTTGATGCGTTTTTAATTAGGACACGATTAAACGGTGCCAAAATTAAATGTCCCACTTGCATATGTACTGCTTTTTAACATAGTTAACACGTTAGACTGCATTTAATTTTGACATGAATAACCTTCCATAATCAAAACACCGCACACCCTGAGTGAAATTTCATCTTTGGATGTTGTAAAGGGAAACCATTGGCTCAAGGGTAGCTCTGGGGAAAAGACTAAAGGAGTGGTTCTGGGGATTTCCCTCCCAGGAAGGAGTCCCACGTTGGGATATAAAGCCAACACAGCAACTCACACCAGGGAGGAGGAAGTGTGAAACCAGACCTGAGGGTGAGAGAAACAGAAAGACAAGAGCTACATCCACACTACTGCATTTTCATTTTAAAATGTGGATATAGTCTCCTTTTTGCCTTACGTCCATAATACCCTGGTGTTTTTAAACCCTGAAAACAGAGACTTTTGAAAATGCTCTTTAGATGTGTTTGCTTATGAAAATGCAGTAGTGTGGAAGTACCCAAGGAAGAATAAAAGGAGTTGGTGCCATACTTGTTCAGAATGGTTAAGTGGTTAGCCGCACCATTGGTTAGGAAAGGATATAAGCTGGCTAGTATGGCCCGAGAAGCAGCAGGGTTTTATTTTCTGCTTATTGAGACTGGTTGTCCTCCATTTTGTTAAATGTCCTCACCATTGTAATTCTTGGGTCCCTTTGTTACATTTTGTGGTTGCAGTGGACTTCCGTCCTATCCAGGGTTCTTACCCTCCTTGAGGTCAGTGCTGCAAAGTGTTAAGGGTACATACAGAGCACCCGATGATTATTGTGAGACATGAGAAAATAACTAGAAGTTGATTGCAAAACACTGAGAGTCAAGACAAGCGGTTGAGCCAATGTCAAAGCCAGAAAATCATACAACGGCAAACCGTCAAGTTTAAGGGGCAACAAACACAGAAGAGAAAGACGAATGAAATATAAAACCAGAAGAAGGAAACAAACACTTGGCCTACTTGAAAGAAAGCGAATTAATGCTAAAGACAGACGTAACACTTTTTTTCACTGAGGAATATTGAATGATTTGATTGCAGCCGTATTTATACCGGAAGAGCAGTGATGTCAGTAAAGGCGGTGATACTTGTCCAAAGGCAGGGAAAATGGTGGCATCAAAATTGTATCACAAAATGAAGGCAAAATAAATTCACAGAGTCAAAACAACATCAATCTAAAAGTCAAAGCTAATAATAAAAAATAATTTTATAGTATAGAAAAACCCCAAAAGGTAAAGAAGCATTTGCAAAAAGAATCTCTAAAGTATAAAGAATGACAACACAAGGATTAAGGTCTTAAATTCGTTTTTCCTTTACATTGTCACACTTCTGCGACTGGGGAATCATCTTCCTGGCTCGAGTATGTAAGTGATACTACTCTGGGACAAGAGGGGGCGCTGTCACTAATGGTATTTTCTCTTTTACCCAAAGGCACCCAGTGAGGGCACCCAGAGCAGGCCCCTTCTGGTTGGGACACCATAAAATCACAAACGCCACCACCAGGAGGCGATCATGACCGAGATGGTGAGAAGATAGAGAACTCTGTTTGGGCTGGTTTTCTGGCCAACTGTCTGTTCTGTTGTGCTGTGGTGCACCCTTTTGTTTTTTATTGCAGTTTGTTCATTAAATGGGGTACTGGGTTGGTACCCCAATGATTTTTGCAGCAGATACATACTGACAAAGCCCATCACTGACTGCAGTATATGTGGCATATGTATATAGGTGACTGTATATGATTTTTATAAATAATAGTGGAACACATGGACCTTAGGTCCTCAAATAAAAGGAAACTGAAGTCTCCCAATATCATAATAAAGTTGGATATGAATTTTAGACACACAGGCTCCATGTCTTTGGGGCACCATGTCCTTGATAGCAGGTAAGTAGCTGTTGATACCACATATGTGTTTGTGCGATCCTCAAATAAAAAGTAGTGGAAAATGTATTTAGAGGCAGTGTAATGTAGCAGTCCAAAATAAAAGAAATGTGTTATACTGATAAAAATAAAAGGTAAAGTACTACTTCTGGTTAACGGAAATAGCCCAAAAGCTGATAGAAATTTACATTTTCTACCTAATACTTGTATGCAAAATTTGGTTGAACTAAGTGAAAGCGTACTCAAGTTATCGTGTTTACATACACGCACACACAAAATAATCCAAAAATGGTATTTTCGGACTCAGGGAGGTCTAAAACGTCGAGATTCATCAAAATATTGACATCGAATTTTTGGACAATTACAATACTTTCCCTATACTTCGTATCTGACAAAATAAAAAGAAAAGAGATGCAAAACACAAAGATAAAGTGCTGAAATATTAAACCAAAAGCTCGAGATACTGTATGTTATAACAGCATCGGTCTTTTGGCGAGGGAGTACTTTTTAACTTGTGGACACTATAGGACGCTTGTCCGTGCCTGTAGTTTGTATTCTTGTTTAACTTGTGTTCTGTCAGTAAATGATCCACTGCAGTATTCGGAAACGTTACAAGATGATTTAAAGTTGATTCACTCAAAGCCAAAAAGTGGTAAAAATTCTGGCATCAAAGCCTTAAATTAGTACAGACTAATTATATAAATAAATAAATGCGTAACAATAAAAAAAACAAATAAAATGTAGTAATTTCTTTTAGTCACTGAAAGCGTTGGTCTGTTTCTATCACATTCTAAATAACAGCAAGCTATAGAAGAAATCGTCGTTCCCTCTGTTTCATCACAACTTTTTTCTTTCGTTTTGTTTTTATTAAATTCTGTCCGTGTGTTTCTTACATCAAAACGTGGTAAACGCTGGTTGTTGATTTATATTGCGAAGTTATTGATGATATGCAGGTGGGCAACAGTGCAGATTTATTATGACAGGTCGTGCACACATTAAAATGAAGTACACGTGTGACCAAGTGCAGAGTGTCGCTGCGTAGATGATGCCAAATACAACATCATAATAGGCAGTTATTGGTCAAGACTGCAGCCACTTTTAGACTTCTACATTTCTCAGAAAATGGTGTAGATGATAATTAAGGGGTGAAAAATGTCTTTTGTAATTGTAATTTAGCTAAACAAAACCCAGCATGAGTATAGTAAGTCTCACAGAGAGTGTTTGTGAATGTGGCCGTCGGGAGAGACAGGAACCCCGGTGATACTGTGGAGGGTGCCGTCACCTTGTTTGTGAGCGGAAGGCAGTAAGGACTTTGTGAGGGTGCAGAAATGTCAGACTCACGTGATGATGATGAGCAGCAGGCCTGTGTAACGCGGGTCACAGTCAGCACTTGGTAAGTATGTGGCACAAATGCAAGTCGGAGCAGGTGGTGTGTGCACCACTCATGAAAGCCAGCTTGCTGGTCACTGCACTAAAAGTATTGTAATGGTCTTCTGTTGCTGAGGTTGTTTTCATGTCAAAGCTTTGATGTAATCATTCTGCTGAAGATGGCAGGTGTGATTGGTCAGCCATACTTGTGACAAGACTTTCCTGGTAGTGGTGAGTGCAGCCTTTGTTCAATTTACACCTCCATTCTTGTTTGTGCGTGGCCATGTGTCTCCTGCCTGGGGATCAACACTACTGCATCTTGGGTGGCAAAGAGAAGGAGTCAAAGCCAAATTTTGAGCCAGACACCCAAATCATGTGTGGCACTGTATGTGTCTTGACATAAGCTGTTGATGGAGACCAAGATCAAGCTTCAAACTTCAAAGGCCAGAGGTGCACAAGTTCTTGAGTGACAGACAGACAAAATGTACAGTTGTATTTATTCACGTTTCTAAGCTACTCTTCATGTAATAGAGTTGAGACAAGGTAACTCATGTAAGGGCCAGTTTTAGTGTCACCACCATGACATACATTATTAGAAAAATAAAAAAAATTAGAAAAAGATGGAGAAAGTCTACATGCAAGCCAAAAAAACAAAATGCCAGCTCTACTGAGACAGTGAACTCTGGAACTGTAGGTCAGCAGCACTTACCAGTGCACCGCTGTGCCAAAATCTGATGCAGCTTTTTTCCGATTATTAATTAAATTCAGATTCCCAAGCCGACAGGCCATAAACCTTTTACTTTTCATGCGTGAGATAAGAAGAATAGGAGATAACAATTAATCAATCGAAGAGAGAAATATGAGGAGCACCACAAAGAACAACTTCACAACAATGTAATTAATGGGCAGCAGCTTGAGCAGAGATGCCCAGACTTCCCTCTCCCCGGCCACTTCTTCTAGCTCATCCGGGGGAATCCCGAGGCGTTCCCAGGCCAGCTTGGAGACATAGTCCCTCCAGCGTGTCCTGGGTCTTCCCCGGGGCCTCCTTCTGGTTAGACGTGCCCGGAACACCTCACCAGGGAGGCGTCCAGGAGGCATCCTGATCAGATGTCCGAGCCACCTCATCTGACTCCTCTCGAAGCGGAGGAGCAGCGGCTCTACTATGAGCCCCTCCCAGATGACTGAGTTTCTCACCCTATCTTTAAGGGAAAGCCCTCCTTAAATTTATTACTGAGGTAAATAACATTTTCAAATCCAACTAATCCAATTTTGGGTTGCAGGGTGATCACGCCTCTCCTAAAAGTCACTGGATGCAAGGCTGAAAACAGCTCAGGAGAAGGCGCCAGGTAATCCCTGGGTGCTCTCATGAACACACTCACACAAATTACAGTAGAGTCGCTAATAAACCTAAACTCCATGTCTCTGCACATGTGGGAGGAACATCTATGCAGACACAAGAAGAACGTAGAAATTCTACACAGATAACATCGAAGCGCAGGATGTAAACCCAGGACTCTGGATTCCCCCATATTGTCCTCCAGTATATAAATACTGCACTCAAACACAATCCCTGGTGAAGGTACTGTATGTCTAATGTCTGTTTGTCGTCAGTGGTGTTTCATGTCCTGTCAGGTATGTGGGGTGAACATTAGTCAGAGCAGGTGAGATTATTGTAACGGTCTTCTGCTGTTTTCATGTTAGAATCATCCCTCCATCCATTGTCCAACCCGCTATATCCTAACACAGGGTCATGGGGGTCTGCTGGAGCCAATCCCAGCTAGCACAGGGCGCAAGGCAGGAACAAACGCCGAGCAGGGCGCCAGCCCACCGCAGGGCACACACACACCCCCACTAGGGACAATTTAGGATTGCCAATGCACCTAACCTGCATGTCTTTGGACTGTGGGAGGAAACCCACGCAGATACAGGGAGAACATGCAAACTCCACGCAGGGAGGACCCGGGAAGCAAACCCCGGTCTCCTAACTACGAGGCAGCAGCGCTGCCACTGTGCCACCCCATGTCAGAATCAGATTTATTGGCCAAGTATGCACACATACAAGGAATATGACTTCGGTTTTGGTGACTCTCCAATTGCAAGTTACAAAATCGACATACACACAACAGTTAATCAGACGCCTGTGATTTAAAAAAAAAGTAAAAAGAAATGTCATAGCTGTGGTGTAATCGTTCTGCCGTAATTGGCAGGTGTGATTGGCTGACCATACTTGTAGTGTCAGCAGTGGTGTGCGCCAATGGCCTTTTTTCATTTGGTGCATATGCCTCCATTCTGTCTGTGCACAGCCGCTTGTTTCCTGCAGCATCATAAGTGGCAGTGAGAAGGAGTAGGAGCCAAATTTCAGGGTTACTGTGAGCCGGCTGCCCAAAATCATGGGTCACGTAACCCTGAATGGTACTCGGCTGCTCAAGGTCTAAGAGAATAACAAATGATACATGGATGATGTCAAAGTTAATGATTATTTTTAAACAGGGAATACATTTGTGTTTCATTTTAGCTAAAAGCCCAAGGGGGATCTTGCTTTGTAAAGGCAAATGTTAAATGTCAGATAAGGAAAGAGATTTTACACAGTGCCTATAAAAAGTATTCATCCCCTAGGAAGTTTCCACATTTTATTTCTATAAAACACTGCAGATTTAATTTGGCTTGTTTGACACTGATCAACAAAAAAGAGTCTTTAGTATCAAAGGAAAGTAGATCTCTGCAAAGTGGTCTGAATTAATCTATAATAATAAAAGGCAAAGCCCTCACTCACTGACTGACTGACTGACTGACTGACTGACTGACTGACTGACTGACTGACTCATCACTAATTCTCCAACTTCCCATGTAGGTAGAAAGCTGAAATTTGGCAGGCTCATTCCTTACAGCTTACTTACAAAAGTTAAGCAGGTTTCATTTCGAAATTCTACACGTAACGGTCATAACGGTCGATAACGGTCGACAACGTCCGCCATGTTGAACTTTCTCATTTATGGCCCCATCTTCACGAAATTTGGTAGGCGGCTTCCCTGCACTAACCGAAACCAATGTATGTACTTATTTCGATGGTATGACGCCACTGTCGGCCGCCATATTGAACTTTCCAACGTCACCAATTTTCAAACTTCCCGTGTAGGTAGAAGGCTGACCCCATCTTCACGAAATTTGGTAGGTGACTTCCCTGCGCTAACCGAAACCGATGTACGTACTTATTTCGATGGTATGACGCCACTGTTGGCCGCCATATTGAATTTTCCAAACGTCACTAATTCTCCAACTTCCCGTGTAGGTAGAAGGCTGAAATTTGGTAGGCCCATTCCTTACAACTTACTTACAAAAGTTAAGCAGGTTTCATTTCGAAATTCTACGCGTAACGGTCATAACGCTCAACAACGTCCGCCATATTGAACTTTCTTATTCATGGCCCCATCTTCACGAAATATGGTAGGGAGCTTCCCTGCGCTAACCGAAACCAATGTACGTACTTATTTCGGTGGTATGACGCCACTGTCAGCCGCCATATTGAATTTTCCAACATCACTAATTCTCCAACTTCCCGTATAGGTAGAAGGCTGAAATTTGGCAGGCTCATTCCTTACAGCTTACTTACAAAAGTTAAGCAGGTTTCATTTCGAAATTCTACGCATAACGGTCATAACGGTCAACAACGTCCGCCATGTTGAACTTTCTTATTTACGGCCCCATCTTCACGAAATTTGGTAAGTGGCTTCCCTGAGCTAACCAAAACCAATGTACGTACTTATTTTGGTGGTATGACGCCACTGTCAGCCACCATATTGAATTTTCCAACATCACTAATTCTCCAACTTCCCGTATAGGTAGAAGGCTGAAATTTGGCAGGCTCATTCCTTACAGCTTACTTACAAAAGTTAAGCAGGTTTCATTTCGAAATTCTACGCTTAACGGTCATAACGTTCAACAATGTCCGCCATGTTGAACTTTCTTATTTATGGCCCCATCTTCTCGAAATTTGGTAGGCGGCTTCCCTGCACTAACCGAAACTAATGTACGTACTTATTTCAGTGGTATGATGCCACTGTCGGCCGCCATATTGAACTTTTCAACAGTCTTTGTTACTTATGGGCCCATCTTCAAGAAATTTGGTACACGGGTTCCCAACGCTAACTGAATCCTACTTACGTACATATATACGTCCATAGCCTGCAGCTTGGTCACCATGTGAGGCGGCGTTGGGTCCCCCATCCCAACGCCTCCCACGTTGTTGGCTGCCTGCCTATATGAGGCCGTCCATCGCTCCAGTCTCTACATTCCCTTCCTTGCTTCGCCACGGGATTCACGTCTCCCTGCTGATAACTACAGCCTTTTTGTTTAATGCACGGCTTCTCCGCTGTTTTATTGTTTGTTTATTACAATTATAGTTATTGTATAGGTATTTTACACTTACTTTACGTTACTCAGGTACCCATTTCCTTCATCATTCCAACCCCCATTACCATGTCTATCGAGGTAATCACCATCGATCAAAGAACTGTCACTTACCTAGTGGTTTCCTTGCCCAGAGATGGCACCTACCTTTTCCATTCTCTGTGTTACATATTGCACGGCCATATCAGGCTCACTCTTGATATCCGGAAGAACATTGTGTCATATGTATTGAATGACTGGGACAGGTTCAAGGTGTGGACTGATGACGGTACAGGAGATAATTATACTACACAGGAGCACTAGAAGAGTGAAATGCTTAAGCCCTTCACCTATGGTTCTGCATGTGAGTTGATGGCTGCCGCTGAATTGTTCGGTTGGTGCTTTCAAGTGTACTGAAATGGTCAAATATTTTACACCTTTCGACAACCGCCAATGCCTCTTAAACATCTTACATTCACAGGTGACGATTTCAGTAGTGGACACTTTGATGTTTATGAATGTTTAAACTCTCAAAAGCTGGATGTGAAGTTATCGATGAAACCGGTTGTAAGCTTACAACGCTTGACAGACGCCGAATGTCACTTCAACACAAGTCCTACAAATACTGTCGTAATTGAAACAAACCATGAACCTCAAACTGATTATGACAGCAGCAATCCAAGCTGTGAGATTTGAGACAAGATTACTGTTCACATGGCCAACTGTAAGTTGCATGCTCAAGAGTAAGCTCAGCGCACAGCTTAGTCATGTTACAACTGGATGGCCGAACTCACAATGTGGTATACAAAGAGATCCTTAACAAATAATTATTGGCATATTTTCCCGCAGTTTAAAAAGGTTAAATTTTCTTCTTAATAAAAATTTTAATGCAGTACTTCGCCGCTGCGAAGCGCGGGTATTTTGCTAGTACAGTATATATGTAGATATGTATATGTGTATATATATGTGTTTGTGTGTATATATGTGTATATGTATATATATGTGTGTGTGTGTATATATATATATATATATATGTGTATATATGTATATATATTTATATGTATATGTATATATATATGCCAGCAACACTCATGACAATGACAAAACAATTATATTGTCAATCATGTTACGTTATTATTAAAATGTTTCCTTTTCTTTTTACTTCTCTGCTGCCAAACGCGGGTATTTTGCTATGTATATATATATATA
>JANRMT010062791.1:148279701-148321737 GCA_026402145.1 Polypterus bichir lapradei | reverse complement strand
AGAGAGAGAGAGAGAGAGAGAGAGAGAGAGAGAGAGAGAGAGAGAGATATGACAACAACACTCATATCAATGACAAAACAATTACATTAACAATCATGTTACGTTATTTTTAAAATATTTCCTTTTCTTTTTCATAAGTTCTTTAACACACTACTTCTCCGCTGCGAAGCGCGGGTATTTTGCTAGTATATATATATATATATATATATATATATATATATATATATATATATACACACCTGTGTGTATGTTTGTATGTATGTATACACACAAACACACACATACATACATACATACACACACACAAATTATATATATGTCTGTGTCTGTGTATGTATGTATGTATGTATATGTGTGTGTATATATGATGTAGATAGGTATGCATATATATATATATATATATATATGTGTATATGTATATAGATATGAAGATATGTATGTGTATATGTATATAGATATGAAGATATGTATGTGTATATGTATATAGATATGAAGATATGTATGTGTATATATATATATATATATATATATTATATATATATATATATATATATATATAGACTCAAACCCATTATGACAGCAGCAATCCTAGCTGTGAGAAAACAGTAAAAAGGAGGCGTGTCAGATGTCGTGGTACATTTTCTGATGCAGCAAGACGAAAACAACTTTGTGACGCTGCCGCCAAATACACAAAACAATTACTTTGACAATCATGTGACGTTATTTTTAAAATTTTTCCTTTTCTTTTTCATACCTTCTTTAACACACTACTTCTCCGCTGCAAAGCGCGGGTATTCTGCTAGTTACAAATATAAAACACTAAACACTTTATTGCCTAAGTATTCACCCCTTTTAGGGTTGCCAGATTAGAAAATTAGAAATATGGGACACTCTTAAAATCTCTCTCTATATTACTATATATATAAATTTATATATGCCCCCTACACACCTAGTCCAATATCTATACTAATAAAAGGCAAAGCCCTCACTCACTCACTCACTCACTCACTCACTCACTCACTCACTCACTCACTCACTCACTGACTGACTGACTGACTCATCACTAATTCTCCAACTTCCCGTGTAGGTAGAAGGCTGAAATTTGGCAGGCTTATTCCTTACAGCTCACTTACAAAAGTTAAGCAGGTTTCATTTCGAAATTCTACACGTAACGGTCATAACGGTCGATAACGGTCGACAACGTCCGCCATGTTGAACTTTCTTATTTATGGCACCATCTTCACGAAATTTGGTAGGCGGCTTCCCTGCGCTAACCAAAACCGATGTATGTACTTATTTCGATGGTATGACGCCATTGTCGGCCGCCATTTTGAACTTTCCAACGTCACTAATTTTCCAACTTCCCGTGTAGGTAGAAGGCTGACCCCATCTTCACGAAATTTGGTAGGTGGCTTCCCTGCGCTAACCAAAATCAATGTACGTACTTATTTCGGTGGTATGACGCCACTGCCGGCCGCCATATTGAATTTTCCAAACATCACTAATTCTCCAACTTTCCGTGTAGGTAGAAGGCTGAAATTTGGCAGGCTCATTCCTTACACCTTACTTACAAAAGTTAAGTAGGTTTCATTTCGAAATTCTACACGTAACGGTCATAACGGTCAACAATGTCCGCCATGTTGAACTTTCTTATTCATGGCCCCAACTTCACGAAATTTGGTAGGCGGCTTCCCTGCGCTAACCGAAACCAATGTACATACTTATTTCGGTGGTATGACACCACTGTCAGCCGCCATCTTGAACTTTCCAACGTCACTAATTCTCCAACTTACCGTGTAGGTAGAAGGCTGAAATTTGGCAAGCTCATTCCTTACAGCTTACTTACAAAAGTTAAACAGGTTTCATTTCGAAATTCTACACGTAACGGTCATAACGGTCGATAACGGTCGACAACGTCCGCCATGTTGAATTTTCTTATTTATGGCCCCATCTTCACGAAATTTGGTAGGCGGATTCCCTGCGCTAACCGAAACCGATGTATGTACTTATTTCGATGGTATGACGCCACTGTCGGCCGCCATATTGAACTTTCCAATGTCACTAATTTTCACAATGTCCGCCATGTTGAACTTTCTTATTTATGGCCCCATCTTCACGAAATTTGGTAGGTGGCTTCCCTGCGCTAACCAAAACCGATGTGCGTACTTATTTCAGTGGTATGATGCCACTGTCGGCCGCCATATTGAAGTTTCCAACGTCACTAATTCTCCAACTTCCCGTGTAGGTAGAAGGCTGAACTTTGGCAGGCTCATTCCTTACAGCTTACTTACAAAAGTTAAGCAGGTTTTATTTTGAAATTCTACGCGTAACGGTCAACAACCTCCACCATGTTGAACTTTCTTATTCATAGGTAGAAGGCTGAAATTTGGTACTTATTTCGGTGATATGATGCCACTGTCGGCTGCCATATTGAACTTTTCAACGTTCTTTGTTACTTATGGGCCCATCTTCAAGAAATTTGGTACGCGGGTTCCCAACGCTAACTGAATCCTACTTACGTACATATATACGTCCATAGCCTGCAGCTCGGTCACCGTGTGAGGCGGCGTTGGGTCCCCCATCCCAACCCCTCCCACGTTGTTGGCTGCCTGCCTATATAAGGCCGTCTGTCGCTCCAGTCTCTACATTCCCTTCCTTGCTTCGCCACGGTATTCACGTCTCCCTGCTGATAACTACAGCCTTTTTATTTAATCCACAGCTTCTCCGCTGTTTTATTGTTCATTTATTACGATTATAGTTATTGTATAGGTATTTTAGACTTACTTTACATTGTTCAGGTACCCATTTCCTTTATCATTCCAACCGTACCCCCATTAACATGTCTATCGAGGTAATCACCATCGATCAAAGAACTGTCACTTACCAAGTGGTTTCCATGCCCGGAGATGGCACCTGCCTTTCCATTCTCTTTGTTACATATTGCACAGCCATATCAGGCTCACTATTGATATCCGGAGGAACATTGTGTCTTATGTATTGAATGACTGGGACAGGTTCAAGGTGTGGACTGATGACGGTACAGGAGATAATTATACTACACAGGAGCACTAGAAGAGTGAAATGCTTAAGTGTACCGAAATGGCCAAATATTTTACACCTTTGGACAACCGCCAATGCCTCTTAGACATCTTAGCTTCACAGGTGACGATTTCAGTAGTGGACACTTTGATGTTTAGAAATGTTTAAACTCTCAAAAGCTGGATGTGAAGTTATCAATGAAACTGGTTGTATACTTACAACGCTTGACAGATGCCGAATGTCTCTTCAACACAAGTCCTACAAATACTGTCGTAACTGAAACAAACCATGAAACTCAAACCGATTATGACAGCAGCAATCCAAGCTGTGAGATTTGAAACAATATTACTGTTCACATGGCCAACTGTACGTTGCATGCTCAAGAGTAAGCTCAGCGCACAGCTACAGCTTGGTCATATTGCAACTGGAGGGCCGAACTGACAACGTGGCATACAAAGAGATCTTTAACAAATAATTATTGGTATATTTTCCCTCAGTTTAAAAAGGTTTAATTTTCTTCTTAATAAAAATTTTAAGGCAGTACTTCACCGCTGCGAAGCGCGGGTATTTTGCTAGTCTAATATATAAAGCAGAGTCTATGTGTGTATGTATGTTTGTTTGTCCGCCATATAAATCTGCACCAGGTGTCTGATCGCCACCAAACTGGGGATGGGGCGCCTTTGTGACCAGGAGGAGGTCATGGGGTATGTTTGGTTGGGAAAAATGTTTGTGGTGAAGGGCAAGGAACCTTTTCACCTACACAACGTTTGACACATGTCCCCGTACTTATCATCGACAAGATGGCCGCACGTTGCAACAGACATTCACGGCGGCCCAATCTAGCAGCAGCTTTGGTCTCTGTGCGTCACTCTTTACCCATGTTTCTTTAAATTGCAGAGAGATGGTGGAAGTGTCCAAATATGACAAGGCAGACTGTCAAGGAGAACTGCCGTATCGATGTAAAACGTGAACGACCCAGTGCATGTGACGGCTGACACACCCGCGTTTCCGCATGTCACACTCCCACACACACTGATAGTGCTGTATTTCATTCGCCAAGGTCTGTTATATGCAAGCACGTTTGAACAGAGACTCACCTTAAAAAGACAGCATCCTTCCCCCACCATTTTCCCCAAACACAGCACCGGTTGTATGTCACTTCTCTCTGTAGTTACCATCGCCAACATCCGTTAGATGGCATCACAGTTCAACAGAGACTTAGAAACAGAGCACCCTTCCCCGCCATTTTTCCCAGTACGGTTTCAGTGCTACTCTTTCTCACTGGCTTTCCGTATTTGTGGTGCTATTTGCTCGCTTTCCAACTCACAGTCTGATTTCAGTGTTGCTCTTTTTGACTGATTGGTGCTATTTGTTTTTCTTTCCCGACATATTGTAAATAAGTTAAATTCATCTCACTGTGGTGCTTATTCCGTACGTAATACCATGTAACACATTATAATTGTCCTGCTTTTCGCCAATATACCCATGCCACCGAAAAAAAACATGTAGAATTGGAAGGTCCACAAAGTCTATTTCAAGGGCGTCTGAAACACCACAGCAGACAGAATCCAGAGTGGAAGAACTTACAATAAAATGTGACTCAAAAAACCGTTTGTTCTATTTCCATGTTCTGTTCCTTTCATTTGGGAAATTCACCGGTTATATATTCCCGGGCAACGCCGGGTACTCCTGCTAGTATTATATAAAAGTAGAGACATAACTTAAAAACATAAAGCAAGGCTTTTAATGGGTTATGACGAAAACAAAAGTAAAATCATTTGAAAATTATTTAATAAACATCCATCCATTATCCAACCCACTATATCCTAACTACAGGCTAACTGGGGTCTGCTGGAGCCAATCCCAGCCAACACAGGGCGCAAGGTAGGAAACAAACCCTGGGTAGGGCGCCAGCCCACTGCAGGGCACACACACACCATTAATACAAGCTAAAAAAATTCTGTAAAAGTGAAATCATTTGAAAATATGTATTTAATACAGACAACAGAGAAATATTATTATTATTTAATACAGGCAGTTAGGAAAACAGTGGGCCGTAGCAAGTATTAACAACTCACTTTGTTGACGCTGTATGTTGCAATGCTGATACAGAACTGCACAGCAGTGCGGCTGGAGAGCAAAACTTTAAGCGTGTCGCTGTCCTCAGCCAACCACAGCAACTGAACAAGCTGCAAACAGGCAGCAAACACTCGTTTCCTCGTTAGATTTAAGGTTATTTTCATCAAGAGAATCTGAGAAAAGAAAGTATAATTACTTATAAAGTTACAACTAAGTACCGTAAGAAGGTAGTAAAAATATATTTTTATTACGAAATTTGAAAATGAACTAAATACGGGACATTTGGATGTCCCTGAAAGGTCAGTACGGGACAGGGGACAAAAATGATCAAATATGGGACATGTCCCGTATATAAGGGGCGTCTGGCAACCCTACCCCCTTTAATATGACACATCTAAATCATTACCGGTGCAGCCCGTTAATTAGTTCAGTGATGTTGTTATACTGTAGTATAAATGCACCTGTAGGCATCTGAATGGTCCAACTGAGTGTCCGTACAAAAAGAAGATGACTAATGAGGGATGCCACCAAGAGAACTCTGAAGGAGATACAAGAGTATAGTGGTTAAGATTGGCGAGATGATGCAGATAACAGTGGTTACCCAGTTTCTTCCCTAGTCGTAAAGAACAGTATATTCTTAAAAAGCTGATGATTTACTTATATTCAAAGAGAATTACAAGCATATATGAAAATTAGAATTATATCCTAATGCACACTAGTATAGTAAGGGTTAAATCATAAAAAGCCAGCACCTGCATATTTTATTATTTTTCTCTTTGCAGCTGCAAAGTGCATTATCTCGCTGTTAAGCTTAAAAACTTCAGTCAAGGACACTGTGTACTTTGAGAGGGCTAAACAGGCCATTGTTTTAAGAAGTGCAGCTACTGAGACTTTAACCAGGAGAGGACGTCAGGCAGGCCCCTTGCTTTCACTTGCAGTGGCTAGGCCTCTGCCTGCCTGGACAGGTTATGAAAAGCCAAAGAAAGTGGGGTCTATAAGAAACAGTGCTGTTGTCTTAAGAGATGCAGCTGTCCAGACCTCTGGCTTTGAAGGATAAGATGGAGTGCCATGTTCATTAAGCTAGGAAAAAATGGTGGAATTAATAAGAGGTAGAACCAAGGCCATGGGAAAGATAGGAGTGTTGAGTGAAAGTGATTGAGGTGAATCGTTTGATAAGAATTGTAATAAATACAAGATCGCTGTATTCGTTAATCGCTCAAATCATCTGAATTGAGTCTGTATGTGCGCCGCACAGTGAAGTTTGATTCTGCTGCCTGTCCTGAGACTCCGAGTGCCTTCTTTGGGGCTGAGGGTTCCTTGTGCTGCCTAATCGGCTTCAACAGTTGTAGCTTTATGGGAGAGTTGCAAAGATAAAGCCACTGTTAAAAAAGTACATATGCCATCTCAACTAGAGTTTTCCAAATGGCATATTGAGGACTCCGCAATCACTTGGAGGAAGGTTCTATTGTCTGCTGAGAACAAAATTGAGTGTTTTGGCTGGCTAAGTGTCCTGTTCAGCAGAAGTCAACCACTGCCCTCTATCAAAATCACCCCATCTTGCTTCTCTGCAGCAGGCACCAGGAGGCTTGTGAGGGTAAAATGAATGCCGGAGGAAATCCTGGAGCAAAACCTAATGGAGTCTGCAAGAAAACTGCACCTTGGAAGACAACAAGGCTGTCCATAAGACCAAAGCAATGTAGGAATGGCTGAAAATAAACATGTTAATATCCTGGAGTGGTTAAGTCCTGGAGTGGTTAAGTCTAGATCTCAGCCCAATTGAGAATTTGTGGCTGGACTTGAAAAACACATTTCACTTGCAGTCCCCACACAGCCTGACAGAGTTTGAGCAGTTTTCCAAAAAAAAGAATGAAGACATGCAAAACTGATATGAGCACGAGAAGCCATCATGGCTGACAAAGCTGCATCTGCTAAATCCTGGCTTGAAGGGGGTGAGTACTTATACAGTCAGTTAATTTTTGTTTTATATTTGTAATAATTAATTTTACATGGCAGCAGATGTTTTTAATTATGAAATCAGGAGAATAAGTGGGAAAAATTGAAAACTAGAATAACCCACATAACAGGGCCAAAATGGAAGATGTAAATTGTAGTCAAGGACAGAAAGGATTGTGAAACCAAAGAGCTTTTCAAAATAACAAAAAGAACGCTGAGTGAATTTAAACTTGGAAAACTGGAAAGTCCAAATGGCTGACATGTCATGCTGTCTGTGACCTCCAGTGTCACCCCAAACACCCACACAGGCACCATCAACACAAGAATCCCAATGCCAATATGGCATCGCAAGATGATGCAAAATATTATTATCATAAGAAAAGATGTATCAAAAAATACATTTATTTTCAGCACCTTAGGAACTATTAAGAAAAATTTAAATCATGACATATACACTTTTCTAATGACAATCAATAAACTCCTCACCTTCAGAACATATAGGCTGTGGGTGGTCCTGCCTGTTGGGGGTTCCACCCATAAAACAGAGCTGACACAGGAGAGCAAGAAATACATCGATTGTAAATGTTAATTAAATAGAAAATCGACTACAAAAAATGCATTAATGTAGTAAACACATGAAGAATAATCTGTCTTATTATAAAAAAAAATCTTGCAACGAGATGAAACTTTTTTCCTGCGATGAGACATGATCTTTGGAAGAGAGACAGACAGACACTTTCACATCCCATGAGACGGACAAGTCACGTCACACTTACAACCTTTGGGAGCAAGTCCCGTGATACACATGCAGAGCAGGTTAGAGATAATGGAAGTAGGAAAATTCCAAAGTCTCAAAAAAATGAGAGCAAAGATCGCATTAGCGCAAACAAATGGAAAATATTACTCGGTGAAATAACGGAACAGCGAAAAGAGATCGAATATTCAGGTGCTGTAGCGGCTTTTAAACGTTCAAAGCGGCGCACGAAATGAAGATCACACAGCGTGCAGCAGCAGCAGCTGATTGAGCAAAGAGGAGGTAAAAAAAACAACTGTTACTTGTTTCTCATTGTATCACCATTTAAGAGGGGTTTCAGAGGAGCGACCACATCTCCTTGGTGTGCATTCAGCCCCCCTCTTCACAATGGTGCGTAGCACTGGCCGGGGGGTTTTGTATGCGAGCGAAGATCAGAAATTCAGATCACACGGCATGGCAGGAGCAGCAAGCCAGCAGCTGATCGAGCAAAGAGGAGGTAAAAAAACAACTGTTACTTGTTTCCCATTGTATCACCTTTTAAGGGGGGTTTCAGAGGGGCCACGTCTCCTTCGGGTGCGTTCAGCCCCCCTCTCCACAACGTCGCGTAGCGCTGGCGGGGGAGGAAAGGGGTTGGCGAGAGAAGCCCCCTAGTACTTTAAAATAAATGGAAACACAGTAAAGGAAATACACCGATGGAAGTGTTCACAGCAAATGGGAAGTTAACATATGGGACTCTTGTCAGCTGCATTGATCTCAGAGTCTCCTTTCTGTGAAGACTATAATAAATCTAATTCAGTTCCTTTGCAAAGCAAGTCCAATTTGGAATCCTTTCTTAATTAGGCTTCTCGTTTGCTGTTTTCCAATCTGACCTGGCTGCGGCTGCCTTTGGGCTACAGTGCCTGTCAAATTTTATTCTAGATACACTCTTGAATGAGGAGCTCATTTACAGTTTAAACTGAATGGCTTTTCCAAAAAATGAAAGTCCTTTCATTTCCCCAGCTCCATATATCATAGAGAGCATACTAGAAAATCACCATATTGTATTTGGACAGATATAATGCAGTGTGCCACATAGCAAGGGCCCTGAAGGCAAAAGCATTGCTAAAGAGATCATCCCGGTTATTTTTAAATGTATTTGCTCAATTTGGAAAAAGAAACAAGAAACCTTGCTAGGATTTCAATTGTAAGGGAGAATGAGTCTCTAATTCAGGGAGTCTCCTACTCCGGTCCTGGAGTGCTACTGTGGCTGCAGGTTTCCATTCTTACTCCTTTTTTTTCTTTTTAATTAGTGACCAGTTTTTGCCACAAATTAACTTCTGTTCTTTTCATTGTAATTGACTTAGTTTTTTAAGTTTCAGTAATCTGAATTGCTTCAGGGGTTCCCAACCTGGAGTGCCAACGGCATTTCAGGGGGTACGACAAAGAGGAAGGCTGCGTTTCGATTTGGCAAAATTGAGCAAGGTGCATTGTCTGACTTTATTGTTCATTGCGCTGTCACAGGTAGGTCATTTATCAGTTTGTGCTCCTATTCTATGATACAAAAACAATCAAGCATTGCGCACGCTATTGTCACCAGTGAATGAGCTGCAGAAATGTGTGTTCTCACAGGTTCCTTGCTGCAGGTGGAGCGTTCATACAGGCAAACAGCTTTTTTTTTTTTAAGAGAACTGAAGTTGAAGCTTGCAATGAGCCATAGAGAAGGGCAAGATCTAGTATTGATTTCCGTGCAAGCCATGATTGTAAAATGTCACGGATTTTGAGGTTTGATGGACATTTTTGACACTGGAGGGACAAGGGGATCTAAATTGGATGCAACCCCTGCTGCTTATACTCAGCCCCTCTCTCCTGCTGGCGGTCCTGGCAGTAGTGCAGCAATTTTACTATATGGCACGTCTGTTTTGAACTGCAGTGCGGGTTTTATCGGGGGACAAAGTTTATTGATTGTGTTTCATTGCTTAGTGGTGCACTGGCACCCATTGCTTCACGGGGGTCTCCAATCCCCCAAACCTCTCAATCATTGACTGGGTTTCATTTCCTAGTGACACTTGATCATCAATCGAGTGTCTGTGCTTCACAGGGGACACATTTACAAGATTATTGAGATTTACAAAGGTGAATTGTTCAATTTATATTAAAATTTTATACACTGAGTTAAAAGATTATTTTTAGTTCAGTTTGTTCACCTGCAGTACTGTATGTGATTCAGTTTGTGGTTTAAAAATGAGAAATTTGACTTCTTCATCTTCAAATGTGATTATTACTTTTGTAGGGGGTGCAAGCATAAATAACATTTTCTAGGTGTGTGGGGCATAGAAAAGGTTGGGAACCACTGCTTAAACAGGACCCAAAAAGAAAAAGAGATGTGAAGTGAGCCAAAAGACGATCAGTAAAATTGGGGCCTTATAGAGAATTTAGATCTATTAATATAATCTCAATCAAATTAAAGTAAAACATGTTGTAATAGCTGGCTTTAGGTCATGCAAGAGTTAATTATGAAAGGCTCATGTCTGCACTTTCTTATCTCGCTATTATAAAAGGAAATCTTGGGACAAGACTTTCTCGGAGATACAGTACTGTGCAAAAGTTTTAGGCAGGTGTGAAAAAATGCTGTAACCAAAGAATGCTTTCAGAAATATAAATAATGATTGTTTATTTTTATCAATTAACAAAATGCAAAGTGAGTGAACAAAAGAAAAATCTAAATCAAATCAATATTTGGTGTTACTACCTTTTGCCTTCAAACCAGCATCAATTCTTATAGGTACACTTGCACAAAGTCAGGGATTTTGTAGGATTATAGTCAGGTGTATGATCAACCAATTATACCAAACAGGTGCCAATGGTCATCAGTGTCACACGTAGGTTGAAACACAGTCATTAACTGAAACAGAAACAGCTGTGTAGGAGGCTTAAAACTGGGCGAGGAACAGCCAAACTCTGCTACCAAGGTGAGGTTGTGGAAGACAGTTTCATGTCATGGCAAGATTGAGCACAGCAACAAGACACAATGTAGTTATACTGCATCAGCAAGGTCTCTCCCAGTCAAAGATTTCAAAGCAGACTGGGGTTTCAAGATGTGCTGTTCAAGCTCTTTTGAAGAAGCACAAAGAAACGGGCAACGTTGAGGGTCGTAGATGCAGTGGTCGGCCAAGGAAACTTAGTGCAGCAGATGAAAGACACATCAAGCTTATTACCCTTCGAAATCGGAAGATGTCCAGTGCCATCAGCTCAGAACTGGCAGAAACCAGTGGGACCCGGGTACACCCATCTACTGTCCGGAGAAGTCTGGCCAAAAGTGGTCTTCATGGAAGAGATGCAGCCAAAAAGTCATACCTCCAACGTGGAAACAAGGCCAAGCGACTCAAGTATGCACGAAAACATAGGAACTGGGCTGCAGAAAAATGGCAGCAGGTGCTCTGGACTGATGAGTCAAAATTTGAAATATTTGGCTGTAGCAGAAGGCAGTTTGTTCGTCAAAGGGCTGGAGAGCGGTACAATAATGAGTGCCTGCAGGCAACAGTGAAGCATACTGGAGGTTCCTTGAACGTTTGGGGCTGCATTTCTGCAAATGGAGTTGGAGATTTGGTCAGGATTAATGGTGTTCTCAATGCTGAGAAATACAGGCAGATACTTATCCATCATGCAATACCATCAGGGAGGCGTATGATTGGCCCCAAATTTATTCTGCAGAAGGACAACAACCCCAAACATACAGCCAAAGTCATTAAGAACTATCTTTAGCGTAAAGAAGAACAAGAAGTCCTGGAAGTGATGGTATGGCCCCCACAGAGCCCTGATCTCAACATCATCGAGTGTGCCTGGGATTACATGAAGAGACAGAAGGATGTGAAGAAGTCTACATCCACAGAAGATCTGTGGTTAGTTCTCCAAGATGTTTGGAACAACCTACCAGCCGAGTTCCTTCAAAAACTGTGCAAGTGTACCTTGAAGAATTGATGCTGTTTTGAAGGCAAAGGGTGGTCACACCAAATATTGATTTGATTTAGATTTCTCTTTTGTTCATTCACTGCATTTTCTTGATTGATAAAAATAAATGATTAACACTTCCATTTTTGAAAGCATTCTTTGTTTACAGCATTTTTTCACACCAGCCTAAAACTTTTGCACAGTACTGTAATTTCAACTCCCGTGAGAGATATTTTCAGGTCCCGCAAGATGAGACTTTTTGCCAAGAGATTTTGACAAGTCCCACAATTCTCAGAAACATTTACAAGCACCCCCACGGTCCAATCACTTCTCATTCGTGTGAATGCTATTGTCAGCCACAATTCCTGCACTCTCAGCTCCAAGCAGGGTTGGAAATAAAAGACAAAGAGTAGAAGACAAAGTAGAATGTCGTAAAGAGGTTCAAAAATGTTGGTGCGATACACATGCAGAGCAGGTTAGGGATTATGAAAGTACTAAAATTCAAAAGTCTCAAAAAACTGATAGTAAACATCGCATTAGCCGAAAAGAGATCGAATATATGGACATAGGTGATATGACAGAAGTATTTAGTTATTGTTCGTCTTTAAACTTTAAGTCGGAGACTTGTGGATCGTCTAATTCGTGTTGCCATCAAGGAAAAGTAATGTTTCTTCCCAATGAAGAGGAGTATCCACGAGAATTAAAAGATTTGCTGTTTGGTGAAGGTAAAATCCACATACTCAAGCGGCACAGATGCGAAGTGGCTGGCGCATAGCGCAGGCTGGGGTTGGCCAGCGAAACGAGCAGGGGGCCTAGTTCTTCTAAATGAAAAGAAAACCACCAATATTTATCAACCTAAGGCTAGGAATGTGAAAACTAATTAAGTGAATATGGAGCGGTGATTAGGTGAAGGTCACTTCCTGGGCCAGGTGGCAAGTGTGTTGTTCAAGTCCAGATAATAGTGGCGAGAGTGACTTTAAAATGCTACTTATGGTTTACAAAGCCTTAAATAATCTCGCTCCAATGCCTTTCACCTTACACTCCAAATCATAACCTTAGATCTTCAAATGTGCGTCTACTTAGAATTCCAAGAGCTAAACTTAAAAGAAATGGTGAGGCAGCCTTCTGCTGTTATTCACCTAAAATCTGGAATAGTTTACCAATAGGAATTCGCCAGGCTAATACAGTGGAGCATTTTAAAACACTGCTGAAAACTCATTACTTTAACATGGCTTTCTCATAGCTTCATTTTAGTGTAACCCTGATATTTTACATATGCATTTAATTATCATTTTTGTTCATGGCTACACAATCCATACTAACCCCTACTTTCTCTGCTGTTCTTTTTCCGGTTTTCTGTGGTGGCGATCGGCACCACCACTTAATCAAAGCACCATGTAGTCCTTACATTGATGGATTGAAGGCAAGAGGTCCACATGACCATCATCATCAACTTCCATGTGAAGCCTGTACACCATGAGGATTGATTTTGATCATTGGTGGCTGGGTGGTCTCGTGGCCTTGGAACCCCTTCAGATTTTGTTTTTTTTTTTTCTCCTGCCCTCTGGAGATTTTTTTTTTTCTTTCCTCCTCGCCATAGGAACTTACTTTATTCTTTCTTATTTAGCATTGTCTAATTTTATTTTTATGTTTTTTATTTTTTCTTTCTTCATCTTGTTAAGCACTTTGAGTTACATGATTTGTATGAAAACATGCTACAGAAATAAATAAAAGTTGTTGTTGTTGATGGATAGAAAGTAATTATGCCTAATGAGCATAAGGAAATACTAATGGAGAAAGCAAACCAACAGGATAAGGGAGATGTTGTGTCATAGGAATCAGATAGTTATGAAAAATGTGTAAAGCAAAGCTGTTTAGTGATAAGAATTATAATAAATATGAGGCTTGTCCGACTAAAGGTCTCGCTTTATTGAACTGAGATGGATTTGTGCTCCTTGCAGCAAAGTCTTATTCTGATTGCTGATCCAAAAACCCTGAATGTTTTTCTTTGAGGTGAGAATGCATTTTTTCTCCACAACAGCCTCAAACTCCAGCCAGTTTCTTAATTAGAAGGCGATTCTTGCTGTTAATTAAACAGATTATTTAATTCCAAGGCTGGGTGGTGCTCTCAATCTTCCATAGCAGAATGCTCCAAAATGGTTGATTTTCTTTTTTCTAAAAGTACTGTCAAAATGTTTTATGAACCTGAGGAGATCAGCATTAATTAGACCTTCCCCTTCTTTATTTTCAGATATTGTATGATGGACACATGTAAGTTGGTCATGTGTTGGCTCATTTTGTATCTCATTATTGTTTGACTGCTAATTGAGGAAAAAATAAATAATTAAGGTGGACAGAGTCTTAAATAGCAAGCCACTTAAAATGAAGGTAAAAGAAGATAATAAGCCACAAAAAACTGGTCACTAATTAAGAAAAGGGCTAGAATGAAAACCTGTAGGACCAGAGTTGGGGACCCCTGCTTTAATTAAGTCATGTAGACTGGCACCCTGGTGGATATCGCTTTGTTCTTAATGTAGCTGAGATAGCCGCTGGCTACTTGCATCGATGAAATGATTATGGAGGTTGGAAAGTGTATGGAGGAATGGATGGACGGATCAAACAGAGGACCCTTCTGCCCTCTGTGAAAGAGCCATTCCAAACAAATGGCGTGCCAGAGGGTATGGACTCTTGTTATGAGAAACATTTAAGATTAATAACAGGGGTACAGACATGGCCGAAAAAAGAACTGTGATTTTTAAACAAAGCAGGACTTCTATTTCGTTATATTTTAGTGTGCTGAAAGATTTCTTTTGGGTCCCAATGAATTTCTGCAGCAACACAATCTGGGAAGAAATCCCCCTTGAGGAGCTATTAATAGCTTCCAAACCTGTCGGCAGCACTGTGGATTGCCAACACTTGCATGTTAATGTTGTTTCGATTTTAGTGGTGTCAAGTGTGGCTTTGTCTTCATTGTTTTGCCAATTTCTCTCTTTCCTTCAGGCTGTCTGCTCTGGTGTTATCATTTTAATGTTGAAAATAAGACTTTGCTGTTTTCAGGAGTTGCCAGGAATCCAAAGCCCAACTGCACACAGCACTCAGCCTTATTTAAGTTTAAGGGAGGGGGTGTTGGGGGAAAGGAACCTTGAGATTTCTGAACGTGAACACTGTAAAGCATAACAAGTCCTTCTGAGATTGGTAAAAATACATAGCAACCTCGACAAGCACACTTAATTGGATCCCGTGGTCAGAGCAGCTACCCACGTGCCCACCGCCTTACTATCTTTATTTATTCCCACTGAGATATGGCATTCTGTCTAATAGAAAGGTGTCTTGAATACTGAAATGGGATTTTCATTGCAGCATCGCATACAAATGCGGAAAGGTGGCGATTGTTTCATCAATACAGCAGGTTCATCCTTCCAAGCCTCTGCCTGATGTTTGATCCCCATTGCTGAAGGGCAGGATCTGTTTTGCGTGAGCATTGCTGATGCGCAGTTTGACTCTTGAGATGGTTTGCAGGCTCTTGTATGAGCCCTGCATTCCCAAGTACTCCTTGATTGGCACTACGTGGCTCAAGTCAGTCCTTCAGTTCTTTAACGTGGTGTGGTGTACCTCCGATTTGCTCTGGCCTTTTTTTCTAGTTTGCAAATTTTACTGTGTTACGATATATACTGCTCAAAAAAATTAAAGGAACACTTTTTAATCCAAGTATAGCATCAAGTCAGTGAAACTTCTGGGCTCTTGATCTGGTCCACAGGTAGTCCAACTTCTCCAGGATGGCACATCAATACGTGCCACTGCCAGAAGGTTTGCTGTGTCTCCCAGCACAGTCTTAAGGGCATTGAGGAGATTCCAGGAGACAAGCAGTTACTCTAGGAGAGCTGGACAGGGCCATAGATGGTCCTTAACCCATCAGCAGGACAGCTGTCTGCTCCTTTGGGCAAGGAGGAACAGGATGAGCACTGCCAGAGCCCTACAAAATGACTTCCAGCAGGCCACTGGTGTGAATGTCTCTGACCAAACAATCAGAAACAGACTTCATGAGGGTGGCCTGAGGGTGGTCTGATGTCCTCTAGTGGGCCCTGTGCTCACTGCCCGACACCATGGAGCTCGATTGGCATTTGCCATAGAATACCAGAATTGGCAGGTCCACCACTGGCACCCTGTGCTTTTCATAGATGAGAGCAGTTTCATCCTGAGTACATGTGACAGATGTGAAAGGGTCTGGAGAAGCCGTGGAGAACATTATGCTGCCTGTGACATCATTGACCATGACCAGTTTGGTGGTGGGTCAGTGATGGTCTGCAGAGGCATATCCATGGAGGGACGCACAGACCTCTACAGGCTAGACAATGGCACCTTGACTGCTATTAGGTATCAGGATGAAATCGTTGGACCCATTGTCAGACGGCATCTTTTGTTCCTAACACATTACTCACTCCATATCAGTAGAGATATCCAGCAGGATTTTTCCCATTGAGATCTGATGATTTTTCAAAGTGTTTCTTTAATTTTCTTGAGCAGTTTATTTACATTGGAGTGTTGTGTCATCCTTTCTTGTGCTGCAATATGAAGACTTGCAAAAGGGAATCAAATCTGGTTAATCCAATGCACTGCACCACTGTGTTTCAATAGGAAATCATGAATTTTCTAGTATGGAAACAACAAATTATGATGCATTAAATTTCACAATTTAAATTAGTTCTACTGCAATATGGACTACCTAAAATATTTACGTAGCTAAATTTGTTGGCCATTTTTAAAATAGAAACATATAGTTCATACAGTAGATTCAATGTACTTCCTGTACACTTTATTATGTTGTAGATTTAACTTTAAATAGATAAATGTGCCATTTTACGCATCAATCAACACTCAGTAACAAAAAATGAAAGACTGGCAAATCTATTAAAAATCCAAAACTGAAATCTCGCATTCATAAAAGTATTCAGACCCTTCACTGTGGTACTGCAGATTGTGCTCAGCTATATCCTGTTGGCTTTAATTCTCCTTAAGGTGTGTCGAGACGTTTATTGGAGTCCACCTGCGGCAAACTGAAATGACTAGATGTCATTTAGAAAGGCACACACCTGTGTATAGAAGGTCCACAATTCACATTGCATATCAGGACAAAAAACAAACCATGAAGTCCAAGGAAGTCTCTGTGAACCGCCATGATCAAACTGTGGTGAGGCATACAAAGATCAAGGGCAAGGATATGAAACCATTTCTAAAGTTTTCCCAGGAGTACAGTGGCCTCAATTATGGTGAAATAGAAGAGCGTTGCTACCACCACAACTCTACCTAGTAAAGACTGAGTAACCGGGCAAGAAGGACCTTGGTCGGGGAGGTGACCAAGAACTCAGGGTTACTTTAACAAATCCTCTGCTGAGAAGGATGACTATCACTGCTGCACTCCATCAATCAGACAGTTATGGTAGAGTGGCTGGATGGAAGGCACTCTTTAGTTAAATGCATATGACAGTTTGAAGGACTCTGAGAGCATGAGGAAAAGGGTTCTATGGTCTGATGAGACAAATAGTAAAGTCTTTTGGGCAACACTCTCAGCACTATGTCTGGTGAAGACCAGGCACTGCTCATCACCTGCCTAATATCATCCTTAGGGTGAAGCATGGTGGTGGCAACATCATGCTATGGTGATGCTTTTCAGCATTAGAGACATGGAGACTGCTCAGAACTGAGGGATGAATGCAGCCAAATATTGAGAGGTCCTTGAAGTAAATCTGCTGCAAAGTCCACATGACCTCAGACTGAGGCAATGGTTCACGTTTCAGCATGACAATGACCTGAGACGTACATCCAAGACACTGCTGGAGTGGCTTCAGGACGAGTCTCTGTGTCGTTGAGTGGCTCAGCCAAAGACCCATAGAACGTCGGTGGAGAGACCAGGAGATGGTGGTCTACAGATGCTAACCATCCAATCTAACAGAGCTGTGTTTTCCTTTAAATGCAATGAAGTTACATTCTTGTTTTGCATGGCATCGGAGAGTGGAGACTGATAGGAATCTTTTCTTTTTCATCCCGTTGGCTTCAATGCTGTGATTTTATGCACTCAATTTTTAGTTTTTGGTACATTGACATTTTTTATAATCATTTTCATTACGTCACCACGGCACCATTTTGCATATTGATTTGGGATTCAGCTGCTCCCATTTTGGGTAATTCTGTGCAGATATCTAGTCGCTACCATGTGAATGTCATTCAAATATTTGATGTCAACCTGGGGCCACTGTTAAAGATGGCAGCACAGGTTATAACAATGTCCAAGTTTCTGAATTTCACGACAAATCTCTGACATAAATTTAACTATTTTAAAAAATACTTTGGGGATTTAAGATGTTTGGTTATAGTTTTTCGATAGTTTGGTTTCCTAACTTGTTTCATTTAAACTTCTGAATTTTGAATTATTATATGTGCATTCTCCATTAGGCTTAAATTTGGGGTAGACCTGCAAAACAAGAAACCATTGGTCAGGAAAAATAACATTTAAACCCATATAAATTTTGGAAGAGGACACATTCAATCTCCAAAAGTCATATGAGAAAATGTCTTCTGAAGAGAACAAGGTTGAAGTTTTAGACTTCAATTCCAGAAGATATGTCTGGCATAAACACAAGAATGGTCATCAGCCACAGAACAGAAGTGCCTACTGTCATGTTGATGCATGTCAGCATTCATTCTGGGGCTGGAGAGCAGTCCCCTGGATAGTATAACTGGAGCATAAATAGTGTCAAATATCTAGCTCTTCAGGACCAAAAACCTTCTGCACTCAGCCAGAAATCAGAAGTTAGTAAAGAACTTAATCTTTCAGCACTCCAAAAATTTAAAGCACATAGCCAACTCATCAAGGAAATCTCTCTATAAAAAAAAAAAAAAAAAAAACTTGTTATGAGACTTTTTCCCGGGGATGAGACGTGATCTTTAGAAGAGAGACAGAGACACTTTCACTTCCCGCTAGACGGACAAGTCACATCATACTTACAACCTTTGGAAGCAAGTCCCGTGAGCCGGTTAGAGATAAAGGAAGTAGGAAAATTCAAAAATCACCAAAAATGAGAGTAAAGATTGCTTTAGCGCAAACAAACTGAAAATATTACTCGGGGAAATAACAGAATAGCGAAAAGAGATTGAATATTCAGGTGCTGTACAGGCTTTTAAACGTTCGAGGCTCCACACGAAATGCAGATCATGTAGCACGCAGCAGCAGGAAGCCAACAGCTTCTTGACCAAAGAGGAGGTGAAAAAAACACCTGTTACTTGTTTCCCAATGTATCACCGTTTAAGAGAGGTTTCGTAGAAGTGGCCACTGGCAGGGTGTGAATGGGGTTGGTGAGCAAAGCGAGCAGGGGGCAAAGCCCCCTAGTTGTTTAACAAATTAAGTGTATTTGAAAAGAAGCTATAAGGAATTCTCGCTGCCCGTTCCACATATTTATGCACTGAATGCTGGTGGGGGAAACAATTAGTCACACACATTAAATGAAGAGCTCAGGTTTGGTTTATCCATTTACAGCTCGTGAACAGCACTACCAGAACTGAATGCATCTCGACTTGTTCTAAAGTGTGAATGCCATAAGGAGATTCAGAAAGGAGCAAGCACTTAGATCACATATCCGATGTCCCCATTGGTTTTCTCCCCAGTAATAAAGTCCATCCTAGTTACAAATCAAATAACTAGACCCTTCTCTGGCTTCCAAAATGTCTGCTCCAGTCTGCCAACCTGCTACGACCACAACAGACTCTACCTAACGATAGTGACAAAAAGTAAGTATTTGTTCTGTGTGTTTACTACTACACTCTTTTGGATTGGTATCTGATGTGTAGAGCATAAAGTCCAAATGAAATAAGTAGAAATGTACTGTACGTTTATTTGTATTCATGGTAGTATGCCTCACCCAGGATGGCAAGGTGGCACAGCCCCATAGTCCTGATATTGAATCCAGGCCTGGTCCATGCCTGTGTTGAGTTTACACTTCTACCCACATGTGCATGGGATTTACTGCCACAATCAAACCCCCCACTTTAGTCTGTGTGTGTGTGAGTGGGAACTTAGATGGACATGTCTCCTATTTAGGACTGGGTCCTGCCTTGTGTACCATATTGACTGAATGGACTCTTTGTCTTGGTGACAAGAAATAGCGGATTGACATCCCTTAGATATCCATCCATCCATTATCCAACCCGCTATTATCCTGACCACAGGATCACAGGGGTCTGCTGGAGCCAATCCCAGCCAACACAGGGTGCAAGACAGGAAACAAACCCCGGGCAGGGCGCCAGTCCACCGTAGTTAGATATCTATAGCCACATTTTTTTTAATATATTGCTCAACCTGCACTGCTTGTAGTGATGGCTAAGAAAATGTCCTCATGGAGAATGACAGAGCGCATGCTGATACAGCGCATTGCTGCACCCACCACATGACAAACCACCTCAGGATCCCAGATTAGGACCCAAGTGTAGCCGTGCAATGGATGACACCTCAGCACCACACTAGTTCAGATGGAATGGAACAGTGGGAGGTTTTTTATGGTGGCTAGAGGTTTTTCCATGGAGGGCCTACATGCAGGGCCGGTAGCTGATTCACGTCATACCCAGGATGGGCATGGAGAATGGAGAAAACAAAATTCCTGGACTTTGGTTGGGGACCCAAATTAAACAATAGCAAATAATATTAGAATGAATCAAAACAAGGTGTGAGAAGGGTCTTAATTTAAAAAAAAAAACTTGATTCTGTTTGGACATTATTCATAGTCATGCCCATAAGGGTTTTCCAGAAAATGGTTTATTGAATGATATTTTTTTTCAAAATATGTGTTTGGGATGGCGTGAACATTTGACTGGATACCTGACATGTGTATTATGTGACAGAGCTTATTTGAGATTTCTTTATGGACATTTTGTTACTGTTTGCTGTTGTTCAATGTGGGAAATCGTTGAAGCCCTTTGCAACAGGAACTTTGTTATCACTGTTCTCGGTGAAACTGTTCTTTCTGCCATCCAGAAGTGCTACTAGAGATTTTGGTCCCTATAAAAGGATATCATATTGGGCCCCCAACCCTGACCAGACTAGCCCTGTACACTGGCTGCGTCGCCACAACAAAAAAACAAAATCCAACTCAAAGCTTTTAATGGCTTTACCTTTGCAGGCTGCCAGGCCCTTGGAATTATCTTAACTTACGGCCCCTGTACTAGCATCACTACACACAATGCAGGGTAAGTAACAGATTTAAAATAAAGTTTTGGATGCAGCATTACTTTAAGAGAGAGTGCATCAAGAACAAGTACAACCCATAAACAATCACTGTTTGATCAAACCATTAGCCTATATTTGTAAATTTGCAATTAGGAAAGATATATTAACTGTGAACTGGAAATGATGCAACATAAAATAAAGACTGACTGGCTTACCCATCATGTACGGACTAACAGATTTAAACCACAGATATGAGGTTTTTGATTGTATGCTCTCACATGAAGATACTTGGCAGAATTGTTTTTTTTGATCTTTTAAAATCCAATGGCTGCACAGAAAGACTGCAAACCAACCTGCCATTAGTTGAATGTAAGTCACTGGTAGACAAAAATAATTGTCCTGATAATTTTGCAGATCAACGGCTTTCACTCCTGAGTATTTCAGGTAAGAGGACATTGATACTGAATAGTCATGTGCCGTGATTATGACAAGAAGCCTGGACAGAAGATGTAGTGGCAATGAGGGCAAAGAGAAAAGAACAAAAATGTTTCCATTGATGTCCTGTATTCGCTAAGTTTACGTTTACTTATTAGGCTGACACCTTTATCCGTGGTTACTTACAACATTTATGATACAACTGGTTACATTTCTTTTAGTTTTCCAATTGGAGCACAGGCAGGTCACATGACTTGTTCATAGTCACACAGTGGTGTCAGCAGCAGGATTTGAACCCACAACCTCAGGGTTTGAAGTCCAAAGCCTCAACCACGACACCGCAACTGTGATTGAGATGTTACAAGATATAATGGTGTTGAAAAATGATGGATGCGAGTATGGATGGTACATGGTTCATCAACTTAAATCAATTCTTCTATGTGCCTGTGTGATCCTGAAAACATATTTAGCTTCACTCTGGAGTCAAACTTTAGAGTTCCGTGCCCCACATGCATGCCAGGGAGACAAATTTAGGGCTTGTAAACTTGTAATTCTACCCTGAGTCAAGGGATAGCACTGCCTTATAACACTTCTCCTCTCCTTCCCTCGGCAGATCCAAAAATCAACCTCTCAGGGCACATGACATGACATCATATCCTGTCCTGGTGCTCCTGGCCCTGTCCCTTCCGCCTTATCGCCTTCCTAACCAGCACCACCCACCACCTTTTATCTCATCTTGTCATAGAGTCTTGTCTGGAAAGATGTCCTTCTGAGACATGTTAACTGTCTTTATTAATTTGGCAACACATTTAATGGGGATCATCTCTGGTGCCCCAACCCTTTACAATCTCTCTTTGTCTTTTGGTAGAATAAAACTGAATGGAATCAGCAGCTGCATGTTTGCCAGCATCATTTATTGTGCGATTATGACATTATGGTACCATTTAATGCTGACATAAATTATCTTCTGCTTATGACACAAAACATCAAACCATCCATCTTCCTAACCCTCTTATCCAGGGCAGGGTCATAGGGTGGTTGCAGTCTATCCCAGCAGTCATAGGGCACAAGGCAGGAACAACATCTGGATGCGACACAAAGTGAACACACTCGCACAGACACTCACACACACACACACACACACACAAACGGGACAATTTAGCAATGGCAATTCACCTAACCTTCATGTCTTTGGACTGTAGGAGAAAACTGGACCACCTCCACACAGACAGAACTTGCAAATTCCACACAGGGAACAGCCGGGATATGAATCCTGGTCTATTTACTACTACCACCACCATGTGCCGCCATGCCATTAACAACAACATTAAGATGCATATAGTACTGTACATCCATACATATTAAGAACAAAATGTATGTCATAGTCCTCATGTGAATTATCTGGTGCTCACAATAAAATGTTACCTTTGAAATTCACAGTTATAGTATATATGGTGATCCCATTGTAATGTAGTACTGTATTTCCACCAATCCATCGTCTGTACCCATTTTGTCCAATTGAAGATTAAGGGGAGGCATAACCTATAGCAGCAGCAATGGAGTGCACACATCAACCCACCTACAAACTCACACCAGGCCAACCTTACAAGCACATTTTAGGATAAACGTAATGAAATTGTAAGATCAAAACTATAAATAATTTTACATTCACAAGGGAAGAGGCAACATAATTTGAAAACCTCCAAATAAATGATTTCATAATCCCAAAATAACAATATGGTAGCAGTGATTTCTAGAGCTGTATTATCTAACAATTAAAATCTAATGACATAATATGCTGCTGGCTGACTGCTGTGCTCTGTCCCTCACAACACCCACACTCTTCCTCTGCTTCGCTCTCCTCACAGACTTCCCAAGTCCAGCTTGTGTTGAGCCTGTGCAAATGTGCAGAGCCCAAATTTATGTATTTATTGTACAGTTGCAAGAGGCTTTCAAGGGGCAATCCAAAAAGAGCAGTCATACATAATGGGTCAAAAGCATTAAATTTAACACAGTGACCAAAACTAAAGGGGAAAGCAAAAGTCTTTAATCATGCAAAGGTTCAAAAAATCAAAATATAAACGGAAAAGAAAATGCAGTTAATCTTCTTTCTGTTCAGTAAAAAGAGGTACAAACACTTAGAGATGGCTGATGTGATGTCATGAGTGCACACACACGTGCAAATGCACCCTAACCACATGCAATGTCACACAGAAACACAAAATGGTGCTGGTGATGATGTCACTGATGGAATCCATAAAAAAGAAATAAAAACAAAACAGTATTATTACTTAATTCGTGTTAGTTACATACCCTTAAGCCCCAATGCTGGTCAAAGTGCATCTGGAGTTCTAGACGGGGTGGACAGACAACGCCCCTCGTTGTCCACAGTGGGTAGTCAGTATTACTCGTCTTTGATGACCTGTTAGATTCCCATTCCTTGTATGGAGCGCGTGCCTCGTCAGAAGCAAAAACAATGTCCCATTGTGTGTATGCCACAGACTTTAATGAGAGTCCAACCTTTGGAGTAAAGAGCATGCACACCTTCACTTTCATATACCGTGACAGCACTCAGTATTCATTAGAGTTTGATGACTTATGGTCCTCTCTCGGTGTCTGGAGTGCACTCGCCTTAACTTTTATAAATGGCACCTATGGTAGCCGGCTATGTTGTCTAATAGATTGACCGGCTCTGCTTAGCCCTAATTTACAGGTGGAGGCATAGTTCTGCCGCTCACAGCCCTCACTCTCCTGTTTCATTTTATGCTTCTCAAAAAGATCCATCTTCTGTTTCTGGCTGACTCTCGACTGCCACTGTACTGTCCAGATTCATTGAAACATATGTAGTTTCTCAGCTCTTGCCTCCAAGTTGTGAAAGAAGCTTTCCAGACCATCCAAACTGCTTCCACTCCATTGCTGTTCAGGAGCTCTAGAACAGGGGTTGCCAACTCCAGTCCTGGAGGACCACCATGGCTGCAGGTTTTCATTGTAACCCTTTGACCTGTTTTTGCTGCTAATTAACTTCTTTTGAATCCGTTTTAATTGACTTGCTCTTGAAGACTTAGACATGTTGTTTCTTATTCCTTAAGTAGCAGCCAAACAATACTGAGATATGAAATGAGCCAAAATCCATCATACAATATCTGAAAATAAAGAAAGATGAAGGTCTTGGGAATGTCGATCTGCTCAGGCCCACAATACATTTTAATAGTGCTCTTAGAAAAGAGAAAATCAACAATTTTGGAAATATCTGCTAATTCACCATGAGAGCAGCAACAAGCCACAGAATTTAAGAACGGGTTTAAGTAACAACAAGAATCAGACCCTTATTAAGCAGCTGGTTGGAGTGAAATTGGTTGGTGTTTGAGGCTCTGACTTAGTTGGTCTTCTGTTGGCTCACTCACTTCACATTTCATTTCTGTTTGGGTGATATTTGAGGAAAGAAATGAAGCAATTCAGAGGAATGATGAAGAAATTCAGGGGAACAAATCTTAAAAAAGCAATTAAATTACAATGAATTCACGTGAAGTTAATTAACATTAACAAAGAATACACTCATTAAAAAAGGGCTAGAATGAAAACCTGCAGCAATGGTGGTCCTCCAGGACTGGAGTTGGCGACCCCTGCTCTAGAATACCCACAAAAGAATCTTTGAGACTACCTATCACCAGAGAACGTTCTAGTTGCCTGCAGCTTGTTCAGATAATGTCAGCCGACCATTAAGTTGATTAAATTAGCTGCTAGCTTGTCATATAGACCTCACAGCAACTGCAGAACTTCAAAATCTGGTGTTTTGCGCTGTGTTGCTAACAGCCTAACAGCCTAAATGGCATTATATGTATGTTCATTTTTATATGACACCTTGGATAAAGGTGTCTGATACATTCATAATACAAAAAAACAATACCCTGAAATAAAAAAGCATAATACACTTTATAATCAATTTCCAATCTCATAATTATAACAAATATGGCCATCATGGCTATCTTTAAGTTGCAATGGACAAAAGCATTAAAGTGAATGCAAAAGTATAAATCCTTTCAAGATTGTTATGTTTATTTCTCAAGGTGTAAGAAATTACAAGCTGCAGATAGGGATAAATGAGAGAACCCCTGGAATTATTAATAATAGAGATATGCTGAAGAAATGTCAGGGCAGTGCTTTTATGTTGACAATGGGAAAGAGGGAAATGCAACTGAAGGAGAAAATCCCTACATGGAATTATGGCATGGATCAAAACATTTGTATGTGACTGCAGGTATGATGAAGGTGATAGTTGGTGGCATAGAAGCGATGAGGGCATGGCTGGGGAGAAGAGCTAAGCTTTAATTGTATTGGGATTTGAGCAAATGAACTCTCGCAAACCCAAAGGCTGCAAGTTTGGCTTTTATTTTGACACTTTCTTAATTAAACAGGAACAAAGGAAAGGCCCCTTGGTGACTGAGTCGTTCCCTGGATGAGCACTTAATGGCAAGTGATCTTAAACAGAACAGGGATGAAAGATTTCTGTCATGAACTGAGGATTTTAGAGGGGCATGAGCTTGAGAAAAAGCATTGAAAATTAAGATTTGGTTCTGAAAAGTATCACTGATCTGACAGTATTTTCTCTTACTAGTCAATCTTGCAGTATTGTGTCTTTAGTCTGTTCTAAGTCACTTGGACAAACAGTGTAATGGAACTGAGATCAATGAGAAAAGAACAGGAACATATCCATCCATCCATTTTCTGCAGGCATTAAGTGTAATTAGTATTTTTTTATTGGAAGGACAATATGTAGCTAATCCACAAAAACACACCTTAATAAAAGGATAAATGTCTGTGTGTCTGTCTGGGTGTCATGTCTCTTGTCTTTTCAAAAGATGTCTCATTACAAACATTTTAGTAGGGTCGGCTCAGGTTGGACGGTTTGGAGACAAAGTCAGAGATTGCGCTGGTTTGGACACATGCAGAGGAGAGATCCTGAGTATATTGGGAGAAGGATGTTAAAGATAGAGCGGCCAGGCAAGAGGAAAAGAGGAAGGCCTAAGAGAAGGTTTATGGATGTGGTGAAGGAGGACATGCAGGTGACGGGTGTGACAGAGCAAGATGGAGAGGACAGAAAGATATGGAAGAAGATGATTCGCTGTGGCGACCCCTAACAGGAGCAGCCAAAAGGAGAAGAGGAAGAAGTAATAAAATGCATTGCATTTGCCATTTCAACAGAAGGCACACCACAAACATTAACACTGCTTTATCCCAGACCAAATGGCATGTAATACAGACATATGGACTGCACATTACATTGTAAATGCTAATGCTAAGGTCTAGCAGATTAATGTGATTTCAACTCTTCTTAGACGGGTAGCACAGCTAGTATAGTATAAAACTCCAGTCATCACAGTGGAAAAGGTAAATGCGAAACAAAAATTATTTTGATTGTGATTATAATTGCAAATATTTTATTGAAATAACAACATCACTTTCATGCAGTAATCATCATTACTATCAGTGTTTGTTCATTTTGCTTCTGTTCTAAATCCATTTTTAGACCACTAAACAGTACTTTCTGAGGATTTCCACTTATGACAATCTGATATTATAGTTTGCTTTATATATAAATTTCTATTCACATTATGCTTTGAAAACATCTGCGATGCCATTCTGTGGTTTGTGGCGCCCATCATTTTGTATGTTCCATCCCAGTGCTAGGGGACATGGCTTGGAAGTCATGCAGCATGATGTCATTTACACACTGGCACCACACATGTCCTGCAACATCCAAGACCGTGAATAAACTCTGAAAGACTTTTGCTATGTGTAAAGAAAATCTCAATTCTGTATTAGGACTTTGACCTTCACTCTCTTTCTCTCTCTCTCTCTCTCTTTAAATTTGATTCCTGATCTACATTTTAGTTTAGTGGTTTCTGTTTATAATATCATGACGCTGTCCTGGCACGTCTTTGCTTTATGATTCATCCCATTTGTTTATTATGGTCTGCCGTTTATCTACTTTAGGGCACAACACTAACATCTCAGGAATTTCTACAGAGAGCTCAGAAAATAAAGGAAACATTTTGAAGGTACTGATTTGATTTACATGGTGGCACAGTGATAGCACTGCTGCCTCGCAGTAAGGAGACCTGGGTTCGCTTCCCGGGTCCTCCCTATGTGGAGTTTGCATGTTCTCCCCGTGTCTGTGTGGGTTTCCTCTCACAGTCCAAAAACATGCAGGTTAGGTGCATTGGCAATCCTAAATTGTCCCTAGTGTGTGCTTGGTGTGTGTGTCTGCCCTGCGGTGGGCTGGCGCCCTGCCCGGGGTTTGTTCCTGCCTTGTGCCCTGTGCTGGGTGGGATTGGCTCCAGCAGACCCACGTGACCATGTATTAGGATATAGCGAGTTGGACGATGACTGACTGATTTGATTTAAGCAAAATGTTTGGGGAAAGCACCACCAGGTGTTCTAAAAAGGTGGATTGTTTCTCCAGTACCCCAGCACCTCTGCATACGAGTATAACTCCCATTTCCTTGACTAATTTTCACCACTGTCCTTATTCACTTGAACTTTTGTGCTTAAATGTGCAACTTTAGTTGGTATTTGTTGAATTGCTTCAGCACTTTTTGGCCGTATTATTGTAAAATTGTATCCACGTCTTCTTTTTCATACAGTTTTATTTGGCTGGTGCTCCTTCTACAGTATGCACACAATCAACCAATACGACTGTGAAGAAGGTGACACCACATAGTAGACATAATCGCTCCATTGGTGAATGATGTCACAACTGTCATTTGTCCTTTAAAAAGCAGGATTTAGATTTACACAAGTTGTTCTTTTTAGAAAAGTTACACTCTGCTACTTTGACATTCTTGCACTGTAGGACTATTTTGATATTCCTCGTTGTTTTGCTTGTACATTTAGAACGTTGCTTCTTGCATCATTAATGTGCACAAAGTTTGGACTTCATACAATTTCCTTTTCTTTAAACCATTCTTTTTAGGGTATTTTTAAGAGCTAGTTGGCTTAGGTAGACACTCACTCTCTGTTCACTGAAGCAGCTTCAATGATTACAATGGTCCAGCTGATGGCGGTAAGCCAGTCTCGATAAAGGTCTGGGGCCAGTTTTATTTTATCTAAGTCTATCACTGATGGGACCCATGCATTTCAAGAAAACAACTATCTGTCCATCTGTTTTCTGATTTTGTTTATTTAATTCCTGGATTACTGTGTTGGGCTGGCACAATGCCCAGGGTTTGTTTCCTGCCTTGCACCCTGTGTTGGCTGGGATTGGCTCCAGCAAACCCCCTTCACCCTGTAGTTAGGATATAGCGGGTTGGATAATGGATGGATGCATTGAATTGTTTTATGGGGAACTTAAAGTGAGGAAAATGTAAAAATGTATAAGAGCTGAGAGCGCAGGAACTGTGTTTGGCAAAAGTATTCACATGAATGAGAGGTGAGAGGACTGTGGGCGTGGGCCATTAACCGTAAATGGTTGAGAGGAGTGTAGGATTGGAAAAAATCTCTTGGCAATAGTCTTGTCTCATCTCAACATTTTCTTTTATATAGAGAGAAAATATATTTAGAGTGTACGAGAATGCGTGGGACAGACAAACAAAAGAAGAAGGTAATTTATTTGTCAGTGCTACAAATTTGGCACCAGAACAGGAACCCCTTTTCCCTTCCTATTACATTACTGTTCAATAAAAAATGTTTCCTTCCAGTCTCACTGGTGCAAAGACATTACAAAAATGTGGTACCACAACATAGCAGCTACAAATTTTTAAACAATACGAATAAATAAGTAATTCATATAAACATGAACTTCCTACAACTGACCTACGAACAATCAGTAACACTGAGTTCCATTCATCCATCCATTATCCAACCCGCTATATCCTAACTACAGGGTCACGGGGGTCTGCTGGAGCCAATACGCTGAGTTATTAGTGCAAACTGATTGGTGTTATGATTGATGCATTTCACTAATTTATTTGCACCTTTTTTGCCAGCTTACTTAGAATCGGGATGAAGCCTGCTATCACCCCACCCACCAGCAGGGCCACCGGGGATTTTTTTTGGACATTTTGGCAGCTAATAGAGTTTCTGAAACCAAGTGATTTGATTTTGACAGTTTTTAGTATATCATTTCCCAAGGAAGCCATTTATTTGTACCATTTTCCATGATGCCAGCACCATTTCAAGATTTTTACATTGGCCGTTGAATTCCCTGAACATGCGTTTTGTGTGACATCATCAGGGGGACCCTATAAATAGTCATATTTATCTGCTGTTTAGGCACCTGTTTTTGGATTCTCTTAACCTTTTTATGTGCAATTCTTGTTGTGTAGTTTCTTCTAACGGCTTTTGAACATTTGTTTTATATTTCGATTTCGAGTCTTAGTTAGCGTTTCCAGGTTGGCAAAGTATCAGTTTGCCTTTTTAGTAATGACCCTTGCTTGTATTTTTGAACGTCTTTCATTTCCTGAACCTAAAATAAAATTTCCTTTGCTGCGACAGAACAATTTATATAGCAGGAGGTTGCATAATGGAGTCTTGGTCACAGGTTAAATAGATGTGTGTTTACACCATGAGCGGTTTTCTGACTTTCCTTTAATTTATTAACATGTCTTGTTTTCCATGCCTGTCTGTAGTGGTTGGGGCTGGCTGCCTGGTGTGAGGTCATATCTGGAATGGCTAGAGAAGGTCCTGACCTGTTTCATGGGATGTTATGGAAGCCACACACCCTCTTGTCATGTTTTTGTCATCTGCTACTACTGTATATTGCTCCTAGGATAGGCTCTGATCATCTTGCGCCCTGTATTAGAAAAAGGTGATTCAGAAAAATAGATGTATAATCTTTTTAATTGACCAGTGTGAATATGTATGTTACTATATGGGTACCCCATACAAATATGGCTTATTGTGCCTGCTGCTTTTGATTCAGCTCCTGATAACCCCTCTTCATCTTCCATAGATATTCCCCTTTCTATAAATATTTGACTAGACTTCTCCCATTGATTTTTTGGCTTGATTTTTACAGCCTGGTCCCTTTTCTGATGCCAACCCTCCCCAACTAAAAACACTTCAGTGGATAAATAGTTTCAGAAAATTATAGAACATTGACACGCTTCATGCTTCTAATTGAACAGAGGTTCTGGCTCCCTGCAACCATGAACTGGATAAGTGTGTTTGGAAAACAAATGAATGAAAAATAACTAATAATGTCATGATCACTTCCAATAGCATCATTATTATAAATGGTATGGTTATAATCCTGGACCCATGGAGATTTAAAAACAAACGAGTAAAATGAACAGAGCTTTACGTAATACCGAAAACCAATCCTAGTTACTTAGCTGATCTGTACTTTCTTTAATTAATTCTTGAATGGTCACAAAAATAAAACTTACTTTGTAACTGGCAATAAATGAATGACATGTGGATTCCGCCAGATAGACAGATCAATTAAAAAATTTGACAATGTGAACTAATTAAAAAAATGTTCAAAAATTCAAAAAAGTGCACTCTAACTCTAACCAGAGCATTCAAAGTAAGTTAAGTCCTAGGGCGCAGCTAATTTGTTGCAGAATGTGTGTGTGACCAGCAGAGGGTAGTCATGGCTGTTGTATGTGGGTACGGTTTGTCTGGAAACCCCCTGTGATGCTGAAGACAGAGAGAGGAAACATGATAGCTCCATGTGTTTGAGTTGTTAATAAAGTGAACTGCACCGACTACTAAATGTTACTCTGTAAAAAAAGGAGAAACGACTATCATTAAGTCCAAAACGACTATCATTAAGTCCAAGGGTTTTTTGTTTGGAATGCAGGTCCGAGCCCCTAATCCCACATCATGAACAATTAAACCTTGATGTCATGTTCATTTGATAGATAAAGGAGTTTTACCTGCACCATTGATGCCACCAGTCTCCGTGGATGTGGAGCCCATGCTGAGAGTCATTGTATCTTGGGTGCTCTTTCACAGTACAGACGTTCTCAAGCAGCTATTAGGAAGTAAACTCAAGTGTCACCTTCACTAGGGGGTTGCAAAACAGATTTCTCTTCCTGGCACCTTTCAGGTGTTTCTATGCTGTTTGGTAAGGTATTATGCCTGACGCTCTCCACAATCAGAAGTATGACACTGACCACAATGACACAGCTGCCAATGATCTCAGAGACAGAGACTGCTTCCTTCAGTATGACGGACTGCAGCACGTAGGACACCACCACCTCAGACTGCAGCAGGCCACACACCAGGACGGGGTGAATCTTGGTGACAGCATAGTTGGTGGCCAGGAAGATCACCAGTCCAAGGAAGGCAACGGCCGACATGCATAGCCAAGTCGGGACCCTGACGGGCCACATGAGAGGGATGAAGAACAAGGCCGGCCCACAGATGATTGTCCCCACCAGCCCAAAGGTGAAGAGGGCGCTATTAAATTTGGCCTTGTGTGTGAAAGACTGAAAGATACTCAGGCCAACCGCGCGCGCAGTCCCTCCCAAGCAGGCTAGGGTGTAGCCCAAGATGGCTTTCATGTCAATCCTGTTGTGAGAATGGATAAAGCTGGGGAGTGTGGTGATGACCAGTCCCAGTAACGTGCAAAAGAGCCCAAAGTAGGTGTAGCCAGAAAGGTGTGAGTGGGCAATGCAGAGGACCATGACTGTAGAAGAGATGGCGAATGAGCCTTTCCTCACAGTGGCAGCAATACCCGCAGAGACTTCCATAAAGGACGTGTAGGCGCAGCCGACTGAAATGACCTGAATGAATCCAAAGATGATGCTGCGTTGCCAGGTGACTCTGGGGCCCAGGCACAGTAGGGTACGGTTCTCTCTGTGGCATGGCAGAAATGCACACACCACCAGATGCAGGAGGCAACGCAGCAGCAGAATTTGCAGAGGAGAAACAGACTCGGTGCTCTCAGCCAGCTTACTCAGAATCGGGATGAAGCCTGCTATCACCCCACCCACCAGTAGGGCCACCAGAACTCCTTTGGCAGAGTCTGACAGCTCACAGTAACGCAGGGGCTCTATTGGTGGCGTCTCCTTCCTTTCTGACCTCTGTGACTCATCTCCCGAGGAAGTGGCATCCTGCGGCCAGTCTCCATCTTCTGACATTACCTCCACGGTCCAGATATCTGTGACGGATAGGCTGTGGGGAAAGAACATCATCTGTTACCATGTGCCTTTCATAAATATTAGACTGCTCTGTGGTAAAATTTTCATTTAATTATGCACATTTATTTCTGTCCAATGCAAATTATAAACCACTGTACGGCACGGCTGTCTTCATACTTTTGCAGTTCTGTCACTGGCAGATGAAATGATTCGCTAAATGATTCGGAACTGACCACCTTGAGATAACAAGGCAATGTCTCAGCCAGTAGGCCCCATCATCTGTTTCTTACAGTGGATATCAAAGGTCTACATCCCGTTATTGAAAGTTAATCTTTTGTTGAAAAGTGAAATAAAAAAATAACATTTGTGGCTGTTATTTATCTGTTTGGTCTTGAGCAGAAAAAGTCTGCATTGGGAACAAATGGAGGTCTTTGAAATTCTCAATGGCACTGATAAAAGTTTTTTGAAATGACGGTGAATCGTGTACTTAAGGACATGGGGGAGAATTAAGGGGAAGTGCATTGAAGTCTGAAGCGAGGAAGCACACAAAGAGCCATGGAAACCTGGAAAAGACTAATGATTGTCACACACATGGGAATGGGAGGCTCAAATTAGGGGAACTCCCCACCAGACCAGAGGGTAGCGGAGTGCGCTAATCCTTTCTCTCTTTAAAATGCAGACCAGTTTCAATAAATTCGGCCAGGCCCTGATGACATCACTTCTGGTCACGACCCTAATAGCGTCATGACCGGTCCCCGAGGACGTCACTTCTGGTTTCAGTCCTGACCCCGATGACATCACTTCCTCTGCCTTGCTTTAAAACCACAATCTTTACCTCACCAAGTCAGTTCTGTTTTGGATTCCAGTCTGTACACTACTGTACAATTTATGTACCAATTTTGCGGCCGGGTTCAAGTATACCAGAGGCTGCCCCAAACCTTTTTGTGGTTCTTTTGGCGTTCTTTTGACAAGTTGAAGAGGAGACTTTTAAAAATACTTGGATGAGCTATTGGGACAAATTAGCTATTAGCTCACCAGATGAACTTCATGAATTGAATGGCCACCTCTTATTTGTCAGACCACTTATTCTTACGTCGCCCTGTAGTTTCACCTTTAGTAAGATCTTGCATCTAACATATTTTAGTTATTATTTTTATTAATTATTATTATTATTATTACTTCAGGAAAAATAATTGAAAAGAAAAAGCTTTAAATTGCTTTCCATTTATATGAGAAATCTGGTAGTGTAATCAGGTAATATAGCTCCTTTTCTGAAATTTTATAACAGTCCAGTCAATATACACATTGTACTGTATTTCTCACATTTTATAATGTAAATAAATCATTTAGAATGTAAATGTCACCACTTAGAGAAAAACTAAACTAAACATCGAATTACTGTAATCCCATTATATAGCACCTTTCATAAAAATTCTATAATAAAACAATCTGTATGATTGCAGTATGTGTAATTGTTCATAATAAAAAAACAATTTATGTGATTAGCTTCACAATTTATATATACAGTCACATCAAAAAAATAAAAACATCATAGATATAGTTTGTTTTTTTAACACACAATTTACAATACAATTTATTGTTGTATAGCCCAAAATCACACAAGAAGTGCCACGATGGGCCTTAACAGGCCCTGCCTCTTGACAGCCCCCCAACCTTGACTCTCTAAGAAGACAAGGAAAAACTCCCAAAAAAACCTTGTAGGGAAAAAATGGAAGAAACCTTGGGAAAGGCAGTTCAAAGAGAGACCCCTTTCCAGGTAGGTTGGGCGTGCAGTGGGTGTCAAAGAGAAGGGGGTCAATACAATACAATACACAGAACTGAACATAAGTAATCCTCAACATGTGTGGACATACCAAGATTTGATCTTCATTTAAGTAATATCTTTCAATTCCGGTGATAATTTATTCCCTGGAAAATGAATGGGTATGCCATTTGCATCTATGAAAAAAGTAAGTCCACCCTTGGCTCTAATAGCTGGTATTGCCCACTCAAGCAGTCATGCCTGGTAACTGCCTAGTAGTCTTTGGCATCAACTGAGAGAATGTTTTCCCCGCTCGTCCATGCAGGCAGTGTGGTGTAGTAGTTAAGGCCTTGTACTTCAAACTCCTGAGGTTGTGACCTCAAATCCCCCCACTGACACTGACTGACTAGAAACACATCACTTCACCTGCCTGGGCTCTAACTGGAAAAACAAAAGAAATGTAACTGATTGTACCTCAAATATTGTAAGTCACCTTGGATAAAAGTGACAGTCAAATCTGTTAATAGTAACCAAATTCTTTAAGCTGTGTGATGATGCAGGGCTGTCCTGCATTCACAGGCTGTTTCAAATTTCTCCACGGCATCTCAATGGGATTCAGAGTTGAGTTTTGACTTCTTTCTTTTCGGACATTCCTTGGTGGATTGACCAGCACATTTAGGGTTATTGTCATGTTGCAAAGTCCACTTTCATTTGAGCCTCGATCTTCTCACAGATGGACTCACAATATTTTCAAACACCCCCAACACAATGTAGAATTCATCATGGATTCTGTGATGGTGAGCTGCTCAGGACCCTGTTACAACAAAGCTGCCCCAAATTACAACATTTCCACCACCATGCTTAGCAGCTGGAATCGGCTAATTCTAGTCAAATTCTGTCTTTGATTTTCACCAAATATGTCTTCTTGTCATGATCAGTTTGATGATCGACTTTGTGGTTGTGTCATCGGACTTGCAGCCACATGTCTTGGACACTCAGGTGAAGAGAGGGGCGGAGCTGTCAACTGATCACCACCTGGTGGTGAGTTGGCTTCGATGGTGGGGGAAGATGCCGGTCAGGCCTGGTAGGCCCAAACGTGTTGTGAGGGTCTGCTGGGAACGGCTGTCAGAGTCCCCTGTCAGAAGTAGCTTCAACTCCCACCTCTGGCAGAACTTCGACCACGTCCCGAGGGAGGTGGGGGACATTGAGTCCGAATGGGCCATGTTCCGTGCCTCTATTGTTGAGGCGGCTGACCGGAGCTGTGGCCGCAAGGTGGTCGGTGCCTGTCGTGGCGGCAATCCCCGAACCCGTTGGTGGACACCAGCGGTGAGGGATGCCGTCAAGCTGAAGAAGGAGTCCTATAGGACCTTTTTGTCCTGTAGGTCTCTGGAGGCAGCTGATAGGTACTGGCAGGCCAAGCGGAATGCGGATTCGGTGGTTGCTGATGCAAAAACTCGGGCATGGGAGGAGTTTGGGGAGGCCATGGAGAACGACTTTCGGACGGCTTCGAGGAGATTCTGGTCCACCGTCTGGCGTCTCAGGAGGGGGAAGCAGTGCAGCGTCAACACCGTATATGGTGGGGATGGTGAGCTGCTGACCTCGAATCGGGACGTTGTGGGTCGGTGGGGGGAGTACTTCAAAGACCTCCTCAATCCCACTAACATGCCTTCCAATGAGGAAGCAGAGCCTGGGGACTCTGAGGTGGGCTCTCCCATCTCTGGGACTGAGGTCACCGAGGTGGTCAAAAAACTCCTTGGTTGCAGGGCCCTGGGGGTGGATGAGATACGCCTGGAGTTCCTCAAGGCTCTGGATGTTGTAGGACTGTCTTGGTTGACACGTCTCTGCAACATCGCATGGACATCGGGGACAGTGCCTCTGGATTGGCAGACCGGGGTGGCGGTCCCCCTCTTTAAAAAGGGGGACCGGAGGGTGTGTTCCAACTACAGGGGGATCACACTCCTCAGCCTCCCTGGAAAAGTCTATTCGGGGTTCTGGAGAGGAGGGTCCGTCGGATAGTCGAACCTCGGATTCAGGAGGAACAGTGAAGCTCAGTCATCCAGGAGGGGCTCAGAGTAGAGCCGCTGCTCCTCCGCATCGAGAGGAGTCAGATGAGGTGGCTCGGACATCTGATCAGGATGCCTCCTGGACGCCTCCCTGGTGAGGTGATCTGGGCACGTCCAACCGGGAGGAGGCCCCGGGGAAGACCCATGACACGCTGGAGGGACTATGTCTCCCGGCTGGCCTGGGAACGCCTTGGGATTCTCCCAGAGGAGCTGGAAGAAGTGGCCGGGGAGAGGGAAGTCTGGGCCTCTCTGCTTAAGCTGCTACCCCCGCAACCCAACCCCGGATAAGCGGAAGAGGATGGATGGATGGATGGATGTCTTCTGGTGCTGTGATCAAATACTCGTCTTTGCGGAGTCTGTCCGGCGCACATTGTTCCTGAAGTCCTGCTCTATGCCCTTTCATTGCCTGCCTTTAGTCTTGTCCTGATATTCTTTCTGGACAGCAAAGTTTTCCTCCCAACAGTCCTGCCATGTAGGTCTCATTTGTGCCGCCTCTTTCTAATGGTAGACTTGTGCACTTTGAAATCAATAGCAGCAAGAGCTACCTATAGGTCAAGGGGTATAATTCTGAGCTGCTTAGGGACCTCTTTCAGCATCTTGTGTTCTTCTCCCAGGGTGAACTTACCGGCAGTTGTTTGAAATCTTCACCACTTGAAATAATTTTCTGAACTGTACAATAGTTGATTTCCACTTATTTGGAGATCTTTTTCAATTTCTTTCCAGGCTCTTGGGCGTTTATCACCTTCTTTCCTGAAGGCCTCAGAGAGCTCTTATGATCTACGTGCGGTGATGACACACATGTCAACAACAAAGAGCAAACCACACTAAATATCTGAGGTTTAAATAAGACTAGGGGGCTTTGCCCCCTGCTCGCTTCACTTGCCAACCCCCCGCCTGCACTACACATCAGCCACATTGCGTCTCTGCCACTTGCGCATGTGGATTTCACTTTCACCATCCATCCATTTTCCAACCCGCTGAATCCGAACACAGGGTCACGGGGGTCTGCTGGAGCCAATCCCAGCCAACACAGGGCACAAGGCAGGAACCAATCCCGGGCAGGGTGCCAACCCACCGCAGGAGACACACACACACAAAGCACACTTTAGAGTCGCCAATCCACCTAACCTGCATGTCTTTGGACTGTGGGAGGAAACCCACGCAGACACGGGGAGAACATGCAAACTCCACGCAGGCAGGACCCGGGAAGCAAACCCAGGCCTCCTAACTGCAAGGCAGCAGCGCTACCACTGCGCCACCATGCTGCCCACTTTCACCAAACAAATCTTTTAATTCTCACGGATAGGCCTCTTCTTAGGGAAGAAACACTACTTTTCCCGGAGGCAACATGAATTAGATGATCTACCAATCTCCAACTTAAACTTTCAATCCAAACAATATATTCGATCTCTTTTCACTGTTTCATTATTTCACCGAGTAATAATTTCCATTTGTCTTCAGTAATGCGATCTTTACTATCATTTTTTGAGACTTTTTAGTGCTTCATCTCTAACCTGCTCTGCATGTGTATCGCGCCAATGTTTCTGAATTCTTTACGATGTTCTACTTTGTCACCTACTCTTTGTCTTTTATTTCCGGGCCCGGGCATGGTTAAATCTCTTGGCACAAAGTCTCGTCTCGTGGGATGTGAAAGTATCTCTGTGAGAAATTATGTCTTGTCCCAGGCTAAAAAGTCTCATCTCGTCCCAGTATTTTTTTATTATAATAGAGAGAAGGGTTCAGACAAGATCCTTGGTAATGATGTGCTAAACATTTACACCTGATTCTTGTTTGAAGTATTTGAGGTTGTGATAAATGGAGGGAACACTTACCATTTCCACATGTAAAATTTGCATTTAAGTATATTTAAACTTTAGAATGGACTATAAAATGTATATGTGGTATGATGCTTATTATATTACATCTCACTTATCTATAGGAACTCATTATATTAAGGTCACATATTGATATTTGATCAAAATTTAGCTTTTTATAGAAACTCGATAAATACTTAATAAAATTAATATTATGACAAACAACAATAACCCCCTCCTCAAATACACACCAGAATTACTAAGAGAACTTCTGATATGGTTAAAGATAAAAAGAGCAGTCCCTGTACTGCATTATGCAACCATATTGTTGTTGGTATGAAGGAGCCCCCGTGGCGTTTCTTGACACACTTCTGCTGAATAATTTGTTGGTTGAAAGTCCTCAGTGTTAGTGTGTCAGAGAGAGGATGCGCAAAATTGTTCACAATGACAATCAGTTTTGTTTTAATTCTCTCTTCTTATATGACATCCAGGGGGTCCAGAGTGCTTCCCATAACTGTGGCTACCCTTTTAATCAGCTTGTTAATTCGGTGGGCTTCTCTTTAAGTGATGTCACCAGCCCAGCACACCACAATGTAGAAAATCAACATATAGATTGCATCGTCATATGTGGCTGGATATTTATTGTATCAAATTTAGTGTATTACTAATGTACAAAAAATAATTTTCATAAAGAATATTTCAGGAAAGCTTCAAAGTAGTGATACTAATAACAAAGGATCACCTTACTGTTTGTTACTTAGTGAAAGAAGAAAATAAGCAATGATAATCTTTCTCTCTTTTCGTAGATGTGATTCTGCAAACTGAAGTTCATGGGAACCACAAGAGTCTGAATGACAATAAGAGGTTAACAAGGGTTCAAATAATAACCGTCAATCAGTGTCTGCTTCATTCTCCCTTAAGAACTTAAATCTTTTTTTAGCTACTGTATATATATATTGATTAATGATCATTAAGAATGTGCTTATCATGTAGAAGTCTATGGCTTTGATAGTGATGACAAAGAACCAGTAAAGAGGAACAAACAAAGCACTTGAAAATTGGAAAAAGCTGAAAAAAGAGTGAGCTCCATCAGTCAGAAGTCCAAAGAAGTTATTGCAGTCCAGGCACAAGAAGCTGCTTGCCAAAATCATCTCCATCAGTCTGACATTTAAAGGCTGCAGCGCGGGTTCAGCTCTACATGGTCATTAATGACCAAAGAAATGTACCTTGTATATGCATCATGCTCATAGACATATAGATAGACAAGTATATATACACACACACAAATAACAATATATATAAATGTTAAAAATGTTATAACTACAGCTCGCATTGTTTTCTGTGCCTTTCACTCCTCTGGGTCCTTGCATTACTTTTTTGGACGGCCGTAGAATTAAGCAACAATGCTAATGGATTCGTGACTGCAGCGCGAGCCACCTCTGTGTTTTACGATTGTCGGAATAAAGACGGAGTTAACACCAACAGAGAACAATAAATAAATAAATAAATAAATAAACTCTTCATTTTGTTTTAATATGTCTCAGACCTGCCCTGTTATTGACTAACAGTCTCCAAGAGGATCGATGCCAGCAAACCGAAACGCGATTCCTCCTTCAAAGGATGGAACCCATACAGCTTCTTACAAATCACTGTCAGCAACGGCGGACGACTTGGAGATGTTACCTAGCAACAGGCGCGACTCTTCTAGCCAACTGCAAGCGTACTAGAATTTGGTGGGCGGCCCCGCTGCGATTCGCCTCAGCCTTGTCGGCCGTTATTTATATGCAGCGCGTTGTTCTACGGGCAGATGAACAAATTAAGGAGATCGTTTATAAAAAGAGGATTTAATTCATACGTGCGTTGACATAATTTATTCAAGAATGAAAGAATTTATGAATGAGAGCTAAAATGAATTTCTAAATTTGCGGTTTAATGTTATATACTGGTTAAATTAAGATTTATATTGATTAATAAACACATCTATATACCGCCAGTTTTAAAAACAACTCGTTATTTTAACCTTTATACATTATTGAAATACACGATTAATATATTGAATGTTACCATAGCATTAAGAATGTGTATTTATTGTATTGACATCGTTTTAACAGTACGGTGGTCTCCTCTAAGATGCACTGGCATCCCATTCTGGAATGGTTCCCGCTTTGCACGTGATGCCTTTGGGCCTATGCTGCGCCTCCTCTAATTAAAGGAATTAATGTCCCGTCTTATTTTGACATTTACTTTGGCTGACAACTGGCTCCCGGAGAGGTTGAGAAAATGGGTTCACAGATTGGATTGCAGGCAGATCTTCTGCCTCACTTCTTCAGAAGTCTCGTTTTTGAACCCCTTGCCCAGAGAATGTCTATGTAATTTACATAGTTTCCCCTTGTGAACGGGGGGTTACTTCAAACGTCTCAAAGAGGTGATATTAGGTTATTTGGCGACTGTAAAACTGCCCATTTAGTTTAACTGCCGATTGTCTTGAGATAGGCTGATGCCCCATCCAAGCTGGTTCCTTGCCGGAATATCGAGCAGGTTAAAACGGTAAAGAAAATGGAAAATGTATGCAGGGGCTTCAGTACTTCTTACATCCTTGACCTGATAAATTAACAGCGCGTTTAGCTTTCAGCTGTTTCAACTGGAATTCCCACATAATGAGCCGAACCTGTTTATGCCAGTATCATTCGCTATTGCATGCTTTCCCGTTGTTTTATGGATTATTTTGCCATCTCATTCCAATAACAAATTCCTGAAATAACTGTAACAGTTTAGATAAATGCGCAAGTATGACCAGTTTAGGACATGTGTTTCTTTTTGGATTAGTTCGTGCACTACAGTTACGTCTGCTGGTTCCAGTTTACGGATGCAAGATAAAATGTTTAACTCAGACGCACTTGAACTGTATTTAAGTTACTGTAGCGCAACTATATGTGTTGGTGTTTACTAATAAAGGTGACATGTTCTTACTGGTGACCTTACCTCTCTGCCTCACTCTCCTGTTGCAGCTGAGAGTATTGAACAAGATTGGAATGGGACATCCCTGCTGATCACTTTCCTGCTGTCTTCTCATCATGATTTAAGAAATAAAAAAAAAAAAACAACAACCAGAATGACAACTGGCAACTCTAACTAGGAAAAGGAAAAGCTGCACTATCGTCCCGAAGTTATACATTACGACTAAACCACTTGAGGACATGGATGGGTAGTATAGTGGACGGTACAGTAGCTATGACGACAGAAGGAAGAAATGGGTGGGCCGATGAAGGGAAGTGTGTTCAGTCCAATCAGAATTTCGGAGAGGCGGGCACAGCGGGATAATTGGCTGAACTCATGTCAATCTTGATAGAAACTTTCAACTGACATAAAGAAGACACGTTAACATTATTTCTGGCTTAAAAAATAATTGACTATGAAAAAAAGAACATACATAACAGACAAAAGCCGAACATTCCAGACCCAGATTAGGACCTAAGTGCAGCCATTCAATGGGTGACACCTCAGCACCACACAAATTCAGATGGAGGTGGAGCAGTGTGAGGTTTTTTATGGTGGCTGGAGTGCCAGTTCTGCCACCAACCCCCAGGTTTTCCCTGAAGATGTTAATGTAATAATCAAAAGAATTATCATTATTTAAATTTAACATTTAATGCTGCCCCAACCACACAGAAAATGTGCTCGCTACCTGCTGTGTTAACGGGAAGCTGGAAGTGCCGAACTAAAATCCTTAAATAATTAATAATATTTATTTATTTGTTTGTTTATTTATTTATCTGTCTTTTTATGTGTATCTTTTATATTACGTCTTCTCAATCTGTCTAGTTATCTATCTTATATATTGCCTTTTTCTACTATCTGCGACATCTATCTATCTATCTATCTATCTATCTATCTATCTATCTATCTATC
>JANRMT010062791.1:148248697-148279691 GCA_026402145.1 Polypterus bichir lapradei | reverse complement strand
TCTATCTATCTATCTATCTATCTATCTATCTATCTATCTATCTATCTTGTACCATATTAAATAATGCTCTGCCGTCATTGTGCTATTTTATCTATTATGTAAGCTTTGTAGGAGATAACCAGTGAAACGTCTCATCTCAAACGCGCCATTCATTCAAGTTTTTTTGCAGCAAGTAATTTTCCTTCACCATGTGGTTTCACGTTGGCTTCAGTAAAACGATATTAACTTTATCCCTTACCATCTGGCGCCATCTTGTGGTTTGAGTTAGTAATACGCCCACTACAGGATGTACTGTAATCGCTATTGTGTTTCTTCGAAACAATGCTGTTTATTACAATTTATATTTTATGTGCGAGTGAGGTTTAATTTGTACCATTTTAGAATTAGCATTCCCTATAGTGCTTATTGCTGTGTGCTGAATTACAGTAATGACTGATAGATGCACTATAGATATTTCTATTCTTTGAGCTACAAACACAGTTTATTTGAAAAAGTGTTATACAAATATAGGTTGTCACAGGTGCTTTTTGAATCTTGTAAAGCACTAATGTCTTACAAGTTATATACCACATTTGTTAAGTTACTGTTATATAGCAGTAAGTGACTACTAAGATGCCACTAGAAAGCTTCATTCTAAAGAGTTACTATTTCAGTTTCAGTGCTTTAGTTGAACTCTGTCCATCAATCTGTGTTCTTGGCCTTTCCCATAGGTGGTGAGCCCATGGGAAGAGGGACTCACGTTGCCTCTTTGGGCTCTGCATGGCTGAGCCCCATGGGTGCAGGCCTGGCCACCAGGTGCTTGCCATCGAGCCCCAACTCCAGGCCTGGCTCTAGAGGGGGGCCCTGGTGACCTGCGTCCAGGCGAGGGAAAACGGCATCCAAATTTTTTATTCTTCATAGGAGGTTTAGTTGAACCGCTCTTTGTCTCATCCCTCACCTAGGACCAGTTTGCCTTGGGTGGCCCTACCAGGGGCATAAAGCCCCGGACAACAGAGCTCCTAGGATCATTGGGACATGCAAACCCCTCCACCACGATAAGGTGGCGGTTCGAGGAGGGGACTCACAGGTCAAGTGTACTGAAAACAAAGATGGCAAAGGGCTGAATGTCTACAAGTTTTTCTGAGTTCCAAAAACATAGTTTGTTTTGCTGGCATAATGAAAATGCTTTTAGTTACCCACTTGTAAGTCACAAGTTTATAGTGTATTTGTGGGACATTTATTATACCAAGATTATACCATCAATGTCTATGCAAAGTGAATCCATGAGAATGTAAAAGCAATGCTACAGTTTTATGAAAGAACGGCCAATAAAACTAGTCCCGTACAATTTGAATTGAATGTCCATTAATGTATTTAGTCTAAAAAGAGTATAAATTATGACACATGGAGATAGCTCACTCACGTAACAAAGTCACTTAAACCAATTTTGAGTTACTGTGGGCCTGAGCCTATCTGGTCAGCCTTGGATGCAAGACATGAACCAACTTAGAATGGAATGCCAGTCCATTATAGGGAAAGAAACACAAATAACAACCTAACCCAGAACCCCACAACAGCCACAAAGCCACTTAAATTAAATTCAGAGCTGCATGTTGTTGATTAGTCTGTGGTGGGCTGGTGCCCTGCCCGGGGTTTGTTTCCTGCCTTGTGCCCTGTGTTGGCTGGGATTGGCTCCAGCAGATCCCCGTGACCCTGTAGTTAGGATATAGTGGTTTGGATAATGGATGGATGGATGGATGTTGGGGTTAGGTGTCCTGGAGCCTTTCCTATCAGCATTAGGCACAAGGCAAGAAACAGTTTGCCAGGCCATTGCAACACAAAGAGCACATATAACCTAGCGTAACATAACATATCTTCTCAGAGTCGCTTAATCAAATTCAGAGTTAGGTGGGACACAAACCTATCCTGACAACACTGGGCGCAAGGTAGGGACTAGCTTAGTAAACGGTCCCAGTCCACTGCAGTGCACTAGGCCTGTTTGCCAGACTGTCAGTGCACAGAACAGAAACCGGACTCTGTCTCTAATGCAGAGAACTGTCATCCAAGGATGAAACTTAAAGAGGGGATTTTGTGCCAGACCCCTTGGCACATACAAATTAGAAACACCTGATAACTATGTTATTCTTATTCTATTGTGTGTGTGAATACTAAAATTTCAAACAAGCTACATACTAATAGCCTAAACATGACAGAGAACAATCTTTTTAAGCTCTGGTATACAGAGAAGTGCACCAATTAGACAGGCCACCATATGTTCACAGGAACTACAGGCTACTGTGCAAAGGGCAACAACTCATGAAAAACCAAACAAAAAGTAGAAAGAAAGAAAGAAAGAAAGAAAGAAAGAAAGAAAAAGGAACAATTAAGAGTGTGAGGAAGAATAGGACATCAGTGATCTCTAAAAATGACTTCCCTTTTTGACAAGGCCCTGAATTAAAGAGTATTTTATATCATTTATAGAGCACCTTTCAATAGTGTACACAATTACAATTACAAAAATATAATAATGTGTTCCTAATAATTATCACCCTCAAGCACACTTCCAGTCCTGGGTTGCAAAGGGTCAAAGCAGTCCATCACACTCACTCACTCATACTGGGCCAGTTTATAGTTGATAATGAACCTAACGTGAATGTCAATGGGGACGTGGGAGAATAAGCAGAGGTCCCAGAGAAAATCCTCACCTGAACACAGGGAGAACATGCATACTCTACACAAAAGTGACATGACTCAAATGCAAGGCATTGTCTCCACAAAGCAGCAGAGCTAAATAGAGCTTGACGCATTTGTTTAAACAACAGGAGTACAGGCAGGTTAACGGATAACAGCCATCTTTATTTTAACACTCAGTGCAAGTACAGAGATATATTGGCATTGCCTGCATATATTGTACAACTAAAAACTTGCAGGTTAAAAAACAATGACCACCTTTATTTTATATTGGGAATCTGTATAGAAAACACCACCTCAAGGATCTGTACAGTTAGTGAACTATTATAAAACTCTTTTCTTAAATGTTTTAAAACAACAACCACCTTTTATTTTACATTACAGCTTTCAATAGTGAACACCATTTCAAAGCTCTGTGCAGTTAAAGACTACAATTTCCATGCATGTTACACAGATTTTTGACAAATGCAACAAAAAAAGTAAAAAAAAAAAGATATTTTCTATAGTGCCTTTTTATTTTTAAAAATATTTTTTAAAAAATGGAACACAGTCAGTCAGAGGTAAAAAAAACAACCTAAAGTACACCTGTAGTTCAGAGCCATTTTTTATGTTTGCAATGTATATCTTTTTAAACTGGCTTTTGTAAAATATTTCCAATCCTGAAAAGTGTATTAAGATTTGCAAAGAAAAAGAAAAGACTGAAACAGTTGGTAAAAAGTATTTTGATACAGCCACTTGCACAAAAAGAGGTTAAAATAATCACAGTAGCCAAATTTTCAGTTTAAATAGCTAATAGGGCTAAAAAAGATGCATAGTAACTTAAGAGCTAATAGGAAGAGATGAGAATGACATAAAAAAATGCCCATTACACCTTTCATGCTAAATTACATAAAAAGAACAGCCATTTGTAACATCTCCTTACTAGCATACAAACAGGAATAAACAATTATCTTTTACGCAGGGAAGCCTAAAGTCTGCAATAAGTGCAAGCAATTGGATCATCTGATAATAGAATGTCCAAATAAGACAATGTCAATTTTTTTATTTATATAGCACATTTAAAACAACATAGTAATGCTGCGGCCAATGTGCTTTACAATAATAGAATAAAAGAAAAAACAAAAACAATAAACAATAAAACATAAATAGTAATAAAATATATGAACATAAAATAAGATAATAAATAGAAATAATGTTATATGATCACAAAAAGGAAACCATCAGTATTACTGAAGGTCACTGAAAGCAAGTGAAAAGAAGTGAGTCTTTAATCTCGTTTTGAACTGTTCAATTGTAGACGACTCCTTTATGTAATGAGGTAAAGAGTTCCACAGACGAGGGACAGCAGCTGCAAAGGCCCAGTCCCCTTTGGTTTTACATTTGGTACGAGGGACAACAAAAGACAACTGACCAGAAGATCTAAGCACTCTGGATGGCTGGTGTAAAACACACAGTTCAGATAAATAGGCAGGAGCAAACCCATGTAAAGATTTAAAAACTAGCAGCAAGATTTTAAAATCAATTCGAAAACTGACAGGCAGCCAGTGTAAAGAAGCTAAAATAGGAGAAACAGAGTCATAATTCCTTGCCCCAACCAGAAAGCGAGCGGCAGCATTTTGGACCAACTGTAACCTGTGTATCGGAGATTTGTTAATCCCTGAATACAGCGAATTGCAATAATCGAGGCGACAAAAAATAAAAGCATGAGTAGCTTTCTCAAGATCTTTAGAAGATAAAAAAGGCTTGATCTTACCTAATAGACGAAGTTGGAAAAAGCAACTCTTGACTACAGAATTTACTTGTTTCTCAAAAGAGAGGTTACTATCAAAGATAACACCAAGATTGTGGATTTGAGGTTTGGAAAAGACAGAGAAAGAGCCGAGAAGTCCAAGACCAATTTGGGGTTTAGCTGGTGGACCCACTATAAGACCCTCTGTTTTATTTTGATTTAGATCAAGAAAATTATTAGCCATCCAGGATCTTAGTTCAGACAGACAGTTGTGGAGTTGATTTGTTGTAGAGTTGCAGACGGGAATATAAACCTGAGTATCATCAGCATAGCAGTGAAAAGAAATGTTAAATTTCCTAAAAATCGCTCCAATAGGGTGAAGGTATATAGAGAATAAAATAGGACCCAAAATGTATCCCTGAGGAACACCATATTTGAGAAGAGCAGTAGATGAAAAAGAGGAATTTAAAGTCACTGAAAAGTGTCTACCAGTTAAATATGACCTGAACCAGTTAAGAGCAGCCCCTTTAAGCCCAACAAGATGTTCAAGCCGCATCAGCAATATTTCATGGTCAATGGTGTCAAAGGCAGCGGACAGGTCAAGGAGGACAAGGACTGCCACATCACCTGAGTCAGTAATAAGAGAGATGTCGTTGAACACTTTCAGGAGTGCCGTTTCAACACCATGATAATGCCTAAAACCAGATTGGTAGATCTCAAATAAATTATTGGAGTTAAGGTGATTGACCAATTGATTATAAATAATTTTTTCTAGAATTTTAGCCAGAAATGGCAGCTGGGAAATTGGACGAAAGTTGGTTAAAACTCCAGGATCTAATCCTGCCTTTTTTAGATGGGGACGGACTGCAGCATGTTTAAAAAATGAGGGCACAACCCCTGAACAAATAGAATCATTTATAATGGCTAGTAAAGATGGGCCCAACACATCAAAGGCTTCCACTAAGAGACGTGGTGGTACAATATCGAGGGGGCTGGAAGCTGGTTTAAGGGTGTCAATAGTTCTTTTTAGCATTGAAAGTGAGACTTGATCAAATGAATCTAGAACAATGTCATGATTAACAGTAGGAAGTTCATAGCCAGTTTGAACAATGCCACGGCGGATAGTACAAATTTTGCTGACAAAGAATGATAGAAACTGTTCACATGAATGAACAGTGCTATTTAATCCCATCATAGAATGAGGGTGAATGGCCGCATTAATTGAATTAAATAAAACCCTAGGATTGTTTGAATGACGGGATACTAAATCGGCAAAGAAGTCATGTTTCGATTTCTTAACTTCAGCCTGGAAATTGAAAAGAGAAGTCCTGAAAATCTATTTAGAGATAGTCAGTCCATCTTTTTTCCAACGCCGTTCAGCAGTTCAACAGGCGCGGCGCAGTGATCGCGTAGTTTCACTTAGCCAGGGAGCAGGTCTTACCTTATTACTGCGTATCTTGGGCGGGGCAATTGCGTCTAAAACCGTTTTACAGGAGGAATTACGTGCAGGAACTGCAACAAATTAGGGCATGTAAGTGAAGAGTGCCAAAATGTGGGGGAAAAAGCCATACCATTAAAGATTGCCCTTAATAAATCTTATGTTAACAAAACTAAAAGAATTCTGTTCAAAATTGACATAACAGTTATGGAGGATTTCTAAACTGGGAGTGTGCTCCCTGTGACTTTCTCATATACTGAGATAGAGAAAAAGGTCATCAGAAGCACTTCCAGTTGTGCAGTGTTTCTCAAATATCATATCTCTTTGTTTCTCATCATAACTAACTGATAATATCAATACACAATCATTTATCTCTATGTATAATCAAACGTTATATTCAAATGATATTTTCACACTTAGGGAGGTTGAAAACAGTGGTGGAATGTTTTCATAATTACATATGCATTACCTAGGTGATGTGAAAAGTTAAAAGAGGAATAGTCACAGGGCGGCGCAGTGGCGACGTAGGTAGCGCTGCTGCCTCGCAGTAAGGAGACCTGGGTTTGCTTCCCGGGTCCTCCCTGCGTTGTGTTTGCATGTTCTTCCCCGTGTCTGTGTGGGTTTCCTACCACAGCCCAAAGACATGCAGGTTAGGCGCATTGGCGATCCTAAATTGTCCCTACTGTGTGTGGTGTGTGTGTGTGTGTGCGCGGTGGGCTGGCGCCCTGCCCAAGGTTTGTTTCCTGCCTTGAGCCCTGTGTTGGCTGGGATTGACTCCAGCAGACCCCTGTGACCCTGTAGTTAGGAAATAGCGGGTTGGATAATGGATGGATGGAATAGTCACCTAAAAAACATAGAAAATGTGTTAGTTTTATACAATATTTGTTGCAATAAATTGCTATAGATAAAACTGCATTTGGCTACATTTAATTATGAAAATAATGGTAGAAATAAAAAAAAATAAATAAAATTAAATGCATTACCAGGAACACGACAAGGGAGTAGCAGCTTATTGTTCCCATTACATCTTTATATTTACATGGCATGTTCAATGTTTACATGTTATTGTTAAACTGGTAATGTATAAATTAAAATAAAATTAATAATATTTATTGAAAGAATTTGAATTATATAGAATACAGCTTTTAATATTGTGTACACATTTATATTTCCATGATACAAAAAATTCAGACAGTTATTTAAATAAAATACTACTTTCAGTTGAGTAATTTTTCTCAAATTTTTCATATCTGTTTGCTTTTTATCATTATAAATATCTATACAAAATTTGAAAGATCTATCTGTAATTATAACCATAGTTTACTTGAAAACTCGCAAAAGTATTCTGTTAAAGTACCATTTCCAGTATAAAGCAGATGTACAAAATCTCATTGACCGAGGTCAAAGTGTATTTGAGTTTTTGTGTTTACACAAACATCAAGATTCATCAAAATCTCGAGGTTGAATTTTTCACAATTCCAATACTTTCTCTATACTATGTATACAAGAAAGTAAAAAAGAAGTAAAAGAAGAGGAAGATAATAATGTGATTGAAGATAAGAAATTTAACTTCTCCTCTAAAGAAAATATTTGGGAGGCAATGACAAAAAAAATAGAGGTAAAGTTAATTTCTAAATAAAAGAAAAATGACCTCCAGGAGTGCAAAGAAACAATAAGGTGGAAGAGACAGACTAAGAAAAAGAATTCAGCAGACATAAAAATAGTGAGAAGTCAAGTAAAATGACACCTTTGATTGGCTAACTAGAAAGATTACAATATGCAAGCTTTCGAGGCAACTCACGCCCCTTCTACAGCCAAGATGTAAATTGAATTGCCTTGAAAGCTTCCATATTGTAATCTTTCTAGTTAGCCAATAAAAGGTGTCATTTTACTTGACTTCTCACTACATCCATAATGGCTAACACGGTACAACACCCTAGTACTACAAGTAATGGAGAAAAAGTGATAATAGGAGACTTTTTCTACATAATTTTTCTGCATAATCTGTTTTAACTGCCCTGGGTGAAACTGTCAATGTCGCTTCCAATGCTAAAACAGAAGTCAAACTACAAACTTACAAATAAAGGATGTTCAGTATAAAAATCACCAATGTGAAGTACAGTGTGGTTCATCCTGGGATTTGTAAGACCACTGTAAAAGGCTCTTGTAAGTTGCCCTGGTCAGTGCATAATGTCCAGTTAGAGTGACAGTGAAAGTAGGGTTCAAGAATATTACAGAGAACGAAGATATTGAAGTAATAGTAAATGGCCATCTAATAAACAAAATAAAATTGAATCAGGTGAGGCAGGGATGCCTGCTATCAGCTATTTTATTTTTATACTTTACTAGCCATCTCCCACAGCTTTGCCCGCATATTAGTGAAACAGGACAGTGAGGAGGGCCCCACCCAGCTCTCTACTCCTGACATCACTCTTCCCCCTCCCCTCGGCCCGCAGCCTCTGTCTTGGATTAGCATGAATATATCGCTCCTGCAAGCAAACTATGATCAATGAGAAGTCACAAAATCAACCGGAATGTTCAAGCAAATTATACAAAAAAAAAGATCTAAATCCGTTAAGTAGTTCTCTCGTTCACTAACTAAGCGGAGTTAAGGTTACGCCCCGAGGCAGACACGTGAGTGAGGATGGCCCCGCCCCCTTCCAAGCAGCCCGATGAATCTCTCGGATTCGCGCTAATAAATCGGTACCGCAAATGAACTATGATACTTAGCACGATGAGAAAGTCTCAAAATTAACGGAATGTTCAAGCAAATTATAGAAAAAACCTGATCTAAATCCGTTAAGTAGTTCTCTCGTGAAAATAGCACAGACATACAAACAGTTCTAAAAAACTATAAGAAATTTGCACTTGGACCACGAAATTTTTAAAACCATTTCTTAGCGAGCACCTACGGGCCAAGGGTAACCAACATTCAAAATTACATGTTCCACTTCCTCATGGTTCAGGAGATTTCGTGATGAGTAAGTCAGTGGTATTGGGCTTATATATATATATATATAGAGAGAGAGAGAGAGAGAGATTGAACCCTTCTAAGAAAAATTAAGAAAAGAAGAAAATATTAAAGTAATACAAATTCCAGGAAGTCATGGAAAGGAAGTGAAGTGCTTGTGCTATATGTACAGCATAATTACTGTTTATAGAAATGGTGAGTCTGTTAGGAAAGCACTGCTTCTAGCAGAAGGGTTCTATGATGTTTCAGGTCTGTCTATTAAAAAAAGGAGACTGAATGCCTCTAGAATGGTACACGGGAAACAACACCAGAAAGTGAAATCAAAACCAAAAGCACATCAATGAGAAAATTGCTGTAGGAGTTCTGTTTGGGGAATTCAAAGCTGGAAAAACAGACTGGAAAATGTTACAAGGTAAAACTGGCACTCTATTGGTCAAGCAAATTAATTGAAGGAAAGGTTTTACTATTAAAGCAAATACTTTTACCAAAATTTATATCTTGGAACAGAATATATATGCCAAGGGAAATCATAAATTCAGTTATAAGACAATTTTTCTTATTTTTTGTGGGGATCCTTATTTGAACTTCATTTAACAAAATAAAACAAGAGATAAAGGTCTTTAATGAATAGTGAAAGATAAAAAAGACAGAAAAAGTATAAAATAAGAAATATTGAGAAAAGGTATACTGAAAAAAAGAGCAAAAGAAGCCTGGAAAATGATTTCCAATAAAAAGATGATTATCACATAGGATTTAGCATGGAGGTGTGCCCACAATATACTTTAAAAACAATTGTGTACGAAATAAGCAGTTTAAAAACGTTACATGTCCATGGGAAGGGTGCCATGAGGAAATTGTCTTTCTCAAACAATTTTGGGAAAAACTGCAGAACTGGTTAAGGTTGATAAACTAACAAAAGAAATTGCTATACAGTACAAGGGACTCTTAAAGGGAAAAGTGGAAATGACAGATTAATGGTATAAAAGAAATAATATAGAAAGTGTGATGTATATTAACTAAAAGAGGTTTTGTCTTTGAAAGTTGTAATACAAATAATTGAAGCAATTTGGAAAGATAGAATGATAACAATCAAATATGGAAAACAAAAACTGTCTTCTCCCCTATTTCTTCCTACAGGTAAGGAGACCCTTTTCTTCAATTTTAATATAAAACAACATGAATTAAAGATTTGTCATTCTTTTTCCTAAATATAATAATAATAAATACATAGGCTGGAAAACAGACTGACAGAGTAAAGTCTAATCGATTTTAATTTGAAATGATGAAATAAAGTAATTGGTATAAAGTATGAATGAAAAGGGTGACATTTTACTGGGGATGCTCCCATTAGGTTTTTTAAGGCTGATACCAATCACCGATTTTCATGTTACTTGATCAGCCAATTCCGATTCCAATTTTTTTTCCTTTATCCCTTTAAAAAACATTTTACACTAAGATCCTGCATGACCAGACACAAAGGAGTCTTAAGTCCTACATTAAAGTGTATTTTATGATTAAACTGTAGACCACAGGTGTTAACTGTTCATTTTTTGCTAACAAAATGAATTTTTGTAGGCTTATTGTTCAGTGACCATAAAATACTAAAATAAATAAAATTTCCTTAAAATACACACTTTAACTAATGTCTGTAGTACTAGGGTGTTGTACCGTGTTAGCTATTATGAACGTAAAGAAAAGCCAAGCAAAATGACACCTTTTATTGGCTAACTAAAAAGATTACAATATGCAAGCTTTCGAGGCAACTCAGGTCCCTTCTTCATTACATCTTGCCTGTAATTATTACATTTAAAACCCAGCAGATGAACAGGCAATAGGCACCCATTGTTTGGACTGATGCAAGAAGTTAAAAAGCAAATTTCCTAGGTTATCCTGTTACTGATTATTGTGACGGCTGTCTACAGGATATCGGTATTTGCTGTCTTGCAAAAGAATCACCGCTTTGAAATTTTATCTGCTTAAACATACAAACAATATAACATTGGGATAAAAGAACTGCTCCTTCCTTGAAAAATGTTTTTTTATTTCCTGACTTGGAAATTAAAATGTCTGAGAATATTGGTTTCTAATCAGCTGTGTACTCATTGATAGTTGGTAACAATACATTTTGTTAACTTGTGTTTTCATTATTTGTTAAACCCAGGAAATTTAGATGTGCCATATTTTAATCTGATTGTCCAGAACTGATAATGGCAGGGACTGAAGGAGATTTAAACTTCTCGGCAGGAGAAGGCAAGGGAAGGACAGTCCACTGAGAATGCTGCCAAGACACTCGGACAGAGCACAGGGGCTCGCAGGCAGACGAGGGTACGTGGCTGGAACGGTGTGAGGCACAAGGACAGCAACACTGACTTCCAGGGAGGAAGGGACAGCTCCACAAGGAGACGCCAGTTGTGGGTCCAGTGAGAGAGGGAAGCCGCATGAAAGGACCGAGCAAAGCTTGCAGACGAGAAATGAGGCGTGCCTAGATCACAGCAACACAAGGAGACCAGAGTGGAAAAAAGGAACGCCGAAGAGACGCTGACAGGGATTTTGATAAAACTTCTGTTGGGAAATGAGTGTCTGGTGAACAGACTGCATCGGTGGACAGTTGGACGGTTAATTGTTGGGGTAACAGTGCACAAACTGGACTCTGCACCACTAAAGGTTGTATCCTCCAATTCTTGTTTTTGACAGACTTTTAGAGTGTGGACCGTGTGTTTTCCTTTTAAAAAAAAGGAAATTCGTTACTGGTATTTTTAGATTTTGTCATGTTCGTTTATCTTTTAAATGTACTTTATATTGTCTTGTGTAATAGAAGTTAGTGTTGCTTTTCCTGAAATGACTGTTGTTTACTCACCACCTAATTTTAAAAAACCTGTGTGGTATTATCGGTAAATTTCAAGAGTTCCCAGTCTCTTAATAAAACTGGGTGGCATAGTCGGATATTTTAATGGTGTCTAGGTTAGATTACCTGTAAGTGTGACCAGACACCTGTCACAGGCGTATCCGTGAAAATTAAAACATGTGTTGTTTGGTGAAAGTGAAATCCTGCAAGAGAAAATTTCAAGCCCCGCGAGACAAGACTTTATGCAAAGAGATTTGGAAAAGTCCTGCCCACATCTAAAACATTTACAGCCACGCACGCGGTTCAATCGCTTCTCATTTGTGTGAATGCTATTGTCAGACATGTAGAGAGAAAGAAACGATATTCACTAACGGGCAGTTATACATTGCATTGTCACAATGTAATTCCAAACATGGAATCAAAATTCAATGTGATATTGACAAAAAGGTAAAAGTGAAAATGGATCGAATATATGGGCATAGGTGATATGACAGAAGTATGTAGATATTGTTTAGCTTTAAAGTTTAAGTCAGAGACTTGTACTGTAGATTGTCTTATTTGTGTTGCCATCAGTGAAAAGTAGTATTTCTTCCCAATGAAGAGGCCTATCCGCGAGAATTAAAAGATTTGTTGTTTGGTGAAAGTGAAATCCACATACAGGAGCTGCAGAGACGCGAAGTGGCTGGCGCGTAGTGCAGGCAGGGGGGTTGGCAAGTGAAGCGAGTAGGGGCCAAAGCCCCTTTGTGAATTTGAGTTTTAATATAACAAATACCCATCCATCCATCCATTTTTCAACCCGCTGAATCCGAACACAGGGTCACGGGGGTCTGCTGGAGCCAATCCTAGCCAACGCAGGGCGCAAGGCAGGAACCAATCCCGGGCAGACCGCGCCAACCCACCGCAGACAAATATCCATTCTAAATAAAATCAGAGTTAGTTTATTTTTCCTCTGTAAACTCAGATTATTCAATATACGCAGAGACCTCATCTGATCACATCTCTTTCGGTACCATTGCCTGATTTAGGAGCAGAACAAGTCATAATTAAATAAAAAGCACCACTAGATAGGTTGGATAACCCCTGATATGGCTGGGCCAGTGGGCAGTAGAAAATGGAAATCAGCAGCCACCCATTATGTGACAGCACATACCTACAGTTAATCAGGGAGGACGGTGTCCTTAAAGGCACATACTGTTCCAGAAATTAATTTTTCTTCAGTGTCATTTGAGGCAGTAATTTTTTGTAAAGAATGTTGTCTTGACAGCCATGACAACTGGGCCAATGCTAAATGTGTCACTAAGGTCTGAGTATTCCTCAAGCATTTTCCTTATATGCAAATACTATATGTGAGACATGTATATACCAAAATGGCAACGTAATCACAGTAGGAAAGGTACATCAAGTGTCCACTGCTGTACTAATGCAGATTTAGTATACATGCTTCATATGACATGTTTTAGAACAGTCACCATTCTAAATGAAAGCCGTGCTTTACAGTATTTCTCCTCTGAAAACTCCTCTACAGTAGCACTGACCCTTCACAGCCGTAGACTCCTCCATGCACATCAACGCACATAGGTACTGTCTGAGCAGATGTGGAAGATTTTTTTTGTAATATTATTTCTGTTGCTTGCTCATGAGAGGGTAGAATGTCAGTCCTTGACTTGTGCGATCAACACTGCCCATTGTGTTATTGCAGCCTACCATAGCACAAAGCATAGAGGCTTCTACTGTACATTTCCTTTGACATGGCAGCATTGTGAACAGTGCTTAGGAGGCAGGCATCTTTCTTGTCCTCCACTTGATCGCAATTATTTTGCCTTTCTGCCACACAACTACTGCACCACTCTGCTTGACACATTCTCATGTCCGGAGACACAAAGTTAATTACAGCGGTTCAGTCGTATAATGCCTGTGGCAGAGAGCCGGCAGCTCATTCCAAACGGGACGCCCCTGTAATGGAAGAATGGGGGAAGGCAACTTTTCCTGGTCACTGCCTCCCCCAAAACGCTAGATTGCAGCTTCCCTGGAATCTAACAGTGCCTCGGATTCCTGCAGGGCATTCTGGATCTTGGAGTTCGGTTGCGCAGCCCTGTTGCAAAAGGACCGAAGGACTCGTTCCAGATTTATAGCCCGGAAGTACTCCCAAGTCACAAAGATGGGATTCCCAAAGTACTTCCAGGCTGAAGAAAAAGATAATTCTCCATCTGACCCGGAAGTGCCGATGAGTGGACGGAAGGAAAGAAGCACTTCTGGGTCGAGGACAATATAAAGGACTGATGGAGACCCAGCAAGCGAGCCAGAGTTGGGAGGAGTGTGGCGGAGCTTGCTGGGAGGTGTAGTGGAGAAAAGAATTGTTTATTATTGATTTAATTGTGTTTATTGTGGCTGTGCTGCTTTGAAGGCACAATACAAGAAGGCAAAATAAATGAAAATACTTCTTAGTGTTTTAAAAACGTGTCATCAGTGTCTGTGTGCCGGATTAGCGCTGGTATAGCGCCATCTAGTTCTACATGTCATAAATGTCAGTTTTCCTTTGGAACAGTACTGTATATATACTGTTAGATATTTTAAATAAGATTATATGACAGGATTTTTCTTTTTTTAGGGTTCCTTATTAAAATTTTTTTCATAAAAAAAGTTATTTCAAATGAACAATGAGGCGGGAAGGATTTTCCAAATTAACTAGCTTTTGACATATTATTCTTTGATGTGCCATATATAATTTATTTCTACTTTAACATTACATTATATTGCTTGCTCTTCCTTTTCTCATGAATAATGGTCGTGATCTACACCAGTAAGAGAACTGGTTATACAAACTCCATAAACTAAAATGTCTTCTGTAAGAATGTGCTTTGGTCCAGGGCTTAGTTTGTATTATCATTCAAGTCAGTTTTTAAGCACCTCTAAATAATATAAAGTACACTCTGCATATTAAATGCACCAGGGTTCGTGTCACAGTTTCTCCCTGCTTGGAGTTTGCACGTGTTAGGTGGATTGGTGGCACTAAATTGGCCCTAGCTTGTGTTTAGTGTGTGTGTATTTAGTGTATGTGTGTGTGTGTGTTTTCTTGTGAAGGACTTACATCCTGCCCAGGGTTTGTTCCTGCCTTAAGCCTTGTGCTATCTGGGATAGTCTACAGCCACCCCACGACCCTGGTCTGGACCCTGGTTAGAAAATGACATGGCATGAATTCACCTTGTCCCTCAGCCAGTGCCTTAACTGAAGTCTTAAAATCACAAAGGGAGGTTGAACATTTTTCTGGAATGTTTTTATTACTATACTTAACATTTTTGAAAACGATGATCCGAATAAAAAAGATGTGTTCATCTGTCTGTATGTTTGTTCTGTGTTGTCAGCTTAAGCCAAACGGGCTAGCTCCTATCTGTTTCAGATTGTCTGTTACATTTTAAGAACTTCCAGGTACTGTACATCCTTTCAGTAGCAGATAGTGACATTGAATAAAAAATGTTGTTTCAATTTATTTTAATTAAACACATGCAACACATAATGTCTGTATATGTCATTTTGTACATAAAAGATGGGACAAGTATCACCAATATCCAATAAATATAATTGATTATTTTGCTTCTGTACTCCATTAGAAATGTAAAATCCATGCATTTTACACTTGTGGCCAAAGTCACTGTTAATATGTTTTGCTTGTAAATGTTTGCTTCCATTAGTAAGGGCAAGTGCTAAAAAGAATTCCATTACCTTTATTCCATATGGCAATGAAGCAACTAAACTAATGAATGCATAAACACTTACCTCCCATCACTGATACAGGGTACAACATTTAATTGAAAAATTATCCTCAGGCAGGCAGGATAAAAAGAGAGAAGAAAGAGGAGCACAAAAGCCAATCTTTACACGTTTAGATCTTTAACTTACATTATGTAAGAGTAAAGAGAACAAACACATACAAGCAGTAAGCCACTGACAGTCAGTCAAAGTGATTCAATAAGAGAATGTGGTAAAAATTGTGGCACCTGGCCGGGACGCCCAGGAGGACCCGAGGTGGGCCTGTACCTCCACCAGACCACGAGGGGGTGCCCGCCCTGGTTACGTTGGTGGCCTCGGGTAGGGGGCATGGAAGCCCAGCCCTGTAGGGGCCCGTGGCCACCGCCAGGCGGCGCCCCGCTGCCTGAACAGCCCTGGAGCCCGGCACTTCCGCCACACCAGGAAGTGCTGGGGGGAAGACGACAGGGGACACCCGGACGGCTTCTGGGTGCGCAGCCGGCACTTCCGCCACACAAGGGCGTGTCTGCGGAGGAGTGCCGGGAAGCAGCTGGAGCCCATCCGGGTTCCCATAAAAGGGGCCGCCTCCCAGCAGTCGGGGTGAGAGTCGGGAGGAAGGAAGACGAAGCTGGCGAGAGGACAGGAGGCGGCCAGAAAAGGACTGTGTGGCCTGGACTTTGGGGATCGGTGCTGGAGGCACTGGGGGTGATTGCACGGTAGAGACTTGTAAATATTAGTGTAAATAAACGGTGTGTGGTGAAATTATGATGTCCGTCTGTCTGTGTCCGGGCCAGCGTCCACACTATGGATAAATGAACCCATTAGCTTCCCAAGCACCTACATTCAATTTTAAATTTTACATTAGACTAAAGAAAAAGAAATGGTTAATTTCATGAATCTGTGTTGCAGGTTTAAGAATTCAGACATTTGAGAGTTTAAATTCTGTTGTATTGTAAGATGTCCAGAGTGGACATCTGCCAAAAGTGGCAGAGTTGGCTAGTTGGCCTAAATCATTAGAACTGAGACACTGTCTGTTATATTCAACCATGGACCCCACCCCAGAGGTTTATCTGCTCCAGGAATGCTGTTGAGGGGGTTTCTTGCTTTTCTGTCCTATACGGTCAATTTGTCATATCATATTTATGAAGTAAATTTTACAGAGGGGCGGCACGGTGGCGCAGTGGTAGCGCTGCTGCCTCGCAGTTAGGAGACCTGCGTTTGCTTCCCGGATCCTCCTGTGTGGAGTTTGCATGTTCTCCCTGTGTCTGCGTGGGTTTCCTCCGGGTACTCTGGTTTCCTCCCATAGTCCAAAGACATGGTGGATTGGCGATTCTAAATTGTCCCTAGTGTGAGTGTGGATGTGTGTGTCCTGCGGTGGGTTGGCACCCTGCCCGGGATTGGTTCCTGCCTTGCGCCCTGTGTTGGCTGGGATTGGCTCCAGTAGACCCCTGTGTTTGGATTCAACGGGTTGGAAAATGGATGGAAATTTTACAGAGCCAACAGAAAGTGTTCACCTCCTTAGACATTTTCACATATTATTATTATTAAACATTGAATCAAAGTGGATTTAACTTGGAAACATATCTCTTCAAAGTGGTCTAAATTAATGACAAGTATAAAACACAAAATAACTGATTGCATAAGTATTCAAGACAGTATTTAGTAGGTGCACCTTTTGCAGCCATGACAGCCTTGCATATGTGTGCATAGATCTCTATCAGCTTTGCACGTCTGGACTTTTTTTTCACCATTCATCTTTGCTAAACTGCTCAAGCTCTGCATGGAGATCTGAGTGAACATTCTTTTGTAAAGCCCAGCCACAAATACTCTGTTGGATTGAGGTCTGCACTGGACTCTGACTCACTCACTCCAGAACAGTAACATTGCTGTTTGTAGTCTAGTCCTGTGTAGCTTTGGCTTTATGTTTAGGGAGAAACATATAATCTGAAAAATTGAAATCGGGGTCATACAGTAAGCACTGTATCAGGTTGCTATAGAAGTCATTAGAACATTAGAACACTCTAGACGAGAGCAGGCCATTTAACTCAACAAAGCTCACCAGTCCTACCCACTTATTTCTTCCAAAAAAACATTAAGTCGAGTTTTGAAAGTCCCTAAAGTCTTACTGTGTACCACATTAAATGGCAGCTTATTCCAAGTGTCTATCATTCTTTGTGTAAAGAAAAACTTCCTAATGTTTGTGTGAAATTTACCCTTAACAAATTTCCAACTGTGTCCCCGTGATCTTGATGAACTAATTTTAAAATAGCAGTCTCAATCCACTGGACTAATTCCGTTCATAATTTGAAACAATTCAGTCATGTCACCTCTTAATCTTCTTTTGCTTAAACTGTATATGCGCAGCTTTTTTAATCTTTCCTCATAATTCATCCCCTGTAGCCCTGGAATCAGCCTAGTCGCTCTTCTCTGGACCTTTTCTAGCACTGCTATGTCCTTTTTGTATCTTGGAGACCAAAACTACACACAGTACTCCAGATGATCACTAGTGTGTTATAAAGCCTGAGCAGAACCTCCTTGGACTTGTACTCCGCACACTATAGCAGGGGTCTCCAACCTTTTTTCCCCTGAGAGCTACTTTTACAAAATGAAAATGGCCAAGAACTACTCATGTTTTCTAATGTTTATTCTCATAGCTTATTTCAACTCAAACAAACTGAAAAAGCTTGTTTTGCCTGAACATTTCCAAAATGTTGGTGTCCACAACTCACATTTTGCATTAAAAAATCACAAAAAATATTTAGTTCACCTCCAAGTGCATTTTCTATGTCTGTATGCATTTTTTAGTGTATCTCACACTATTGAATTAAAACATGAATGCTGTCAAAACAAGGCAATGCAATTCCAAATACACAGATAAGACTTATTCATTTGTCATTTTGTTCCATGTCACTCTTTCACTTTATTCACATGTCCAGTTGCATGTGTGATGTGTTTTTTAGTTAGTCAGATGACCGGCACTGCATGGAGTCAGCAAGAGAGGCAAATGTATGGTGGAGTGTAGCCACTTAGGTTCACTCTTATGGAGTCATTTAAATGTTCATCTGTCAGTCTTGTTCTGAACTTTGATTTCATGACATTCATGCCAAACTCACAGAGGTATGGAGACCCAAACAAAGCAGACATTTTCAGAGCTGCTTGGTGAAGATTCTTATAGTTATCTGGCTCTACTAAGCTCCAGAAATGCTAAGAATGCTGTTGAGACTTAAACTGCACATTATCTTGAAGGTTTACTAATAATATATAAAATCCAATGTCCCTCTGTCTGTATGTCTGTCCGCTTTCATGAGAGAACTACTTTATGGATTTAGATCTGTTTTTTTTCTATAATTTGCTTGAACATTTCGGTTGATTTTGCGACTTCTCTCATTTCGCTATGTATCATAGTTTGCTTGCGGTACCGATTTGTTTGCGTGAACCCAAGTGAGATGCAGCGGACATGGTGTTATGGGGAGGAGTGGGCTTTCCTCACTCACTCGCCAGCTTCAGGGCGTGTTCCTTAACTCCACTTAGCTAGCGAACAAGAAAACAATTGAATTCAACTTTGTTTGATATTTAAAATAAATTGTTACTTAGGTCTTGATGAGTTTGAGTCCAGATATTCTATTAAAGTGTATGCCACATTGAAAAGATAGATTGCGATTCAAATTATGGATCGTGATATGATTTTTTGGAGAGATCACCCACCCTTAATTTGACTAATCAAGTTTTCAAATTTATGTAGGATTCATTAACCCTTTGGCGAGCTACTTGGAGCGACGTGTTGGAGACCACTGCACTATAGCCTTAGCTTTTTCACTCTCTGACTCCTTAACACAGATTTGATGTTTCAGAGCAGAGGGATGGTTAACGGCAAATATGACAGGGTTGTCTTCTCTCTCTGGCTGTTACAATGTCTCTGCAAATGGTTTTAAAATCTTTTCATATATAAGGTGCATTAGCTGGAACTGGACGACTAATAAATTCCCATAGCGTTCTTAATTGCCAGTGTTTTTAGCTAACTATGAGAAACCTGTTGACTTACAAAGTCACAAACCCCTGTTTCACATCTTCTTACAAGCAGATTGTGACGATGCGGGTCTGCTCCATGCTTCCATCACTCTTTCAGGAAGCCTCTTGAACCCGACACCATCATTAATGTAACCGGATGAGCTGGACAATGAGGACACTAATGAAGCAAGGGGAAAGGTGCAAAGTGCAGAAGTGCTTTTATTTAAAAAAGTCAAAAGCAAAAAGTATTCAAAACAAGTGCAGTGCTTCTAAAAGTCAATCAATAAATAATCCATTAAAAACACTGAAAATGTGGAGGTTAAAATCCAACAAATAAATAAATACAAAACCTAGTGCCTTCTTCAGCTGGAAGTTACCCTGCTTCTCCCATCCGGGCCATGCACCAGGGGCCTCATGTATAACACTGTGCGTAGAACTTACACTATAACATGGCGTAAGTACAAAAGCGGGAATGTGCGTACGCACAGAAAAATCCAAATGCAGGAATCTGTGCGTACTTCCACGTTCTTCCACTACATAAATCCTGGTCAACGTGAAAAGTAACGCTTGTGCACGCGCCTGCTGTTCTGCCCCAACTCCTCCCAGAATTACTCCTCTTTGAATATGCAAATCAATATAAATCGCCCTTAAGCTCAGCCTTCTGTGAAAAGACAATGGGAAAAGCACGGGGGGAAATATACGAATTTCAGCGAATACCAAGTGGAGGCAAGGAAAAACATACTATTTGTTGGTTTAAACAGTGGTATAAACAAGAAAAGGAAGCTGATCGAGTGACATAGCATGTCGGAGAAACTCAAAAGCACAAGTTCACAAAGTCGCACAGTGCCCGAAATAAAAAAGAAGTTGCATATCAAAGTCGCCGTGAAAAGGCGAGTCGTACCCCACCGTCTGAGTGTCACATGAAAGTTTATTAGGGTACAGAGAAAAAAAACGGCACACAGTGGAGAAAAAGCATGAAATGTCAACTGTAATCTTGAAATTTCCACTTTAATCACGTAGTTTATTTTGTCATTAAAGTAGAACATCATAAACTTCATCTTAAAATTGTTTAATTTACTAGTTTCTCAAATCCCATTGTAACTAAAGTAGTACGTTAAATGCTTTGTTTTGTATTTGATCTTCTATGTGCTCTATGTGTGTGAATCACTACGTGCTTCTTAAACCGGCTTTCTCTACCTCCAACAGGACACAGAATCCATTACATTTGTGATATTACAGCTCTCTGAATAACTAAAATACTGAGATGTATTCGTGATATAGGAGTTAAAGCATGTTATTAAACATGGGAACACGGTGGCACAGTGATTGTGCGCGACCTTCGATGAAATAATTTATTGCAGCAGTACTGTCTCTTTCAAACGTACTAACCTCCAATTCCTGCCCTTCCTTTTCTTTCTCCAAATACCCAATAGCCACACAATCAGCTCTGTAATAGACGTTAAGCCATGTGTAAGCTTATAACGCCGATTCTTCAGAACTTTTAAGGAACATTGAAATATCTTCGCAGTACATGTTTAATTATTCTATCCTTCACGCCAGTCCCAGTGAAGCATACAGTGCGAGGCCGGAACAATCCGTGAACGGAGCGCCAGATCCTTGCTAGCGTAGCGACACCGTGTCCTTTAATTATTAACAATATAGATTATTTAAATAAAGTTAAAGTTTTATCTGTATAATATAATAAACATATTTTTCATTTCTTCTTAAAAATGATATCATCTTCATATGTAAATACACGCTTTATAAAGTGTCTCAGGTTGTGCAATATTATAACTGTATCGCAAGTTTACAGTGAGGTAATTGTACTTATAAGTACAAACAGTTCTACAAGGAGCAGTTGATGGAGTGATTGATTGCGTTTAGAGCTCTTGGGATGAAACTGTTTCTGAACCGCGAGGTCCGTACAGTAAAGGTTTTGAAGCGTTTGCCATGTGAGAAGCAGTTGAAATAGGAAGCATGGCTGAGGCAGTGTATGCTTGATGCTGTATACCGATAATTCTCTTTCCAATCAGCTGCTCCGAGTGGTGCAGTGAGAGTAATATGGAAAAAGATGATCCGCTGTGGTAACCCCTAACGGGAGCAGATGAAAGAAGAAGAAGAAGGTGTAGTGAGAGTAACAACGCTAAAGCAGCTATGGTATTTGGAATAGTTTGACCATTCTGTGGACCATTATATTGTTACAGGTTAATTACAATCAGATGCATTAAACTAATAAACAATATGCAGTTAATTTCAGTGTATTTATAAAGCCGCGTCACGGATGTGGATCTGAAAAAGAAAGATAAACCACACAGAAACAGTAGCATTGCTTTGACGCTGGGTGTCGCCAGTCTGCAAAACCGAGCGGAGAACTTGCGTACGACAGGGTATGAGGTACCGTGGAAATGTGCGTGTCTTTACACCAAGTTTAGGTTTTATATATCGCGATCTGAATGTGGAAACGTTTGCACGCAACATTTCTGTGCGTACGCACTGTTTATACATGAGGCCCCAGGGCTTTCAGCTTCCAGCTTTCTCTTCTTTCTCCTCGAACCTCCATTCTCTCTTTCGATCTTTTTGTTATTTTTTCCCCACTGCATTCGCGCATCTTCTATTTATAATGGGAAAGTGGCACAGGTGCAGCAATTAGCAGCTGCAGGCATCAATTATGGATATGGACAATTCTTCACCTGTGCACTTAAGTGAGGAAACGCCCACACCACGTCCAATCCGAGAACCGCTCTGGCCGCACTATCACGCTCCCTCTATAAGCCGCTTGCGTGATTATTTATTTAAAAACTGGCCTTTTCTTCTAAGCCGCAGACCCACTATAACACACATAAACACACTGGTTAGTTTTTCTGCACTTAACCGCCTTATGTTTACTCCCGGAAAAGCAAGCCCAAAGTGTTGAATTTTTTTTTCAACAAGAAAAGTGTTATTATATGTAAGAGAAAAGAAAGAAAAAGTGTGAGTAAATACCCATACAGTACAAAATGTATGTTTAGTGGCCACTGCTGTGCTGATGCAGATTTAGTATCTGTGCTTCATGTTTTGAAGCAGTCACCAGCGCGCAATGACACTGTTTAACCAAATGTTGAAAGATTTTTTTGTAATATTATTTCTGTTGCTTGTCCATGAGAGGGTAGAATGTCAGTCCCTGACCCACACCATTAACACTGCCCATTGTGTTATTGTAGCTTACCAAAGCACAAGGCATAGTGACTTCCACATGTCTCCTGATGCAAACATTGACAGTTGCTGCATTGTGAACTGTTCTTAGTAGGCAGGCATCTATCTTGTCCTCCACTCGATCAGAACCATTTTGCCTTCTTGTCACACACCTACTGCACCACACTGCTTGATACGTTCAGGTGACTGGAGTTTACAGGCATATTACAGTGTTTCAGTCGTACAATGCTGTAAACATCAGTTTTCCTTTGAAGCAAAATTTCAGGCAGTTCAGGTGAGGTATAGAAACTGTCCATCGTTATTCAGTAACTTTGGTCAAGCATAATTTAAAACACACAAACTACGCAAACTGTAAATTTATATCTTTGTTACAACATGTTACACAACTCATACACTGTTACAGCCAGAGTTGACTGCACATGCAGCCTTGTGGTTTGTACTGTAAAGTCTTCCCACTAGGGGGCCACACCACAATGCATCCATTTTAAAGACTAGAATCCCATCCAAGGGTGGCTTGTATCTGGTAGTTCCCAGATGCAGTAATGAAAATGTGAGCTAAGAAGAAGGCCGTATGTATAAATGAACAGATTTTTTTATGTTTGGTTGAGTTTCTCTATTAGTTAGCTGTTTCAAAAAAGTGTCTGACAAATTTCCAGTTTAATAAGATATATTAACAGTGTGCCTTCTGTTTCTCGCCTTTTAATTGTATCCTAAAAAAACATGGAAATGATTGATGGAGACTTATAGTTTGGTGAATTCAAAGCAGATCTCCTGTATTTGAAGGGCGCCTAGTGCTTACATACGCAGGTTTTTCTTGTTCCTTTTTATGAAGGGCAGATGTTTGGCACACTCTCTGCCACAGAATGTACTGTAGAGCCTGCAGTCATTTTCCACAGGACAGTTTATCCTAGTTAAGGGTTATGCTGCACAACTGGCTGCTAAATGAGCATTTGCCAAACTCAGAAATGATCTGTTTTGAATCAATCAATCAATCAATCTTTACTTATATAATTAAATTAATAGCCTGTACTATATTGAGCAAACAGAATTAAAGATCAGAATCAAATACAGTATAACAGTAGTTTGATAACATCTTCTTCTTCTTCTTTCGGCTGCTCCTGTTAGGGGTCGCCACAGTGGATCATCTTCTTCCATAACTTCCTGTCTTCTGCATCTTGCTCTGTCACACCCATCACCTGCATGTCCCCGCTCACCACATCCATAAACCTCCTCTTAGGCCTTCCTCTTTTCCTCTCCCCTAGGCAGCTCAATCTTTAATATCCTTCTCCCAATATACCCAGCATCTCTCCTCTGCACATGTCCAAACCAACGCAATCTTGCCTCTCTGATTTTGTCTCCCAACCGTCCAACTTGAGCTGACCCTCTAATGTACTCATTTCTAATCCTATCCATCCTCGTGACACCCAATGCAAATCGTAGCCTCTTTAACTCTGTACAATATTCTCAAATCTGCTTGATTCAGTTCAGGGTTGCTGAGATCTGGAAACTATTGTAGTAGCTGTGGGAGCAAGGTAAGAACGAACCCTGGACAAGGATAACAGTTCATCAAAGGGCTTTCTCACAGCAACATCCACACTGTGTTAATTTAGAATGCAACACATGTGTCGTAAATACAGAATGGGCAGCACTGACAGTGAAGCCTGCCACCATTAATGACACATGACTGTAAATGCTTTATAGAGCAAAAATTTCAACCTACAAAGAAAATGGGAGCTAGGAAAGTGGCAGAATGGCTAACACAGTTATCCGACAGCTGCAAAGGAGCAAGGCTTGGCTCCTGGCCCAGTCACTGACTTTGTGGAGTATTCATATTCTCTTGGTGCCCATGTGGATTTTATAAGACTTCTCCAAATTGTTCCCACACCCCAAAGATTTGTAGTTTAGATTGACTGTGACACCAAGTTGTTCCTTCGTGTGTGTATGTATTATATGATAGCATAGCACCTCTGCAGGGTCAATTTGTGCATTACACCTGTTAATCCATCCATTATCCAACCTGCTATATCCTAACTACAGGGTCACAGGGGTCTGCTGAAGCCAGTCCCAGCCAACACAGGGCGCAAGGCAGGAAAGAAACCCTGGGCAGGGCACCAGCCCTCCACAGGGCACACACACACACTAGGGACAATTTAGGACCGCCAATGCACCTAACCTATACGTCTTTGGACTGTGGGAGGAAACCAGAGCTCCTGGAGGAAACCCATACAGACACGGGGAGAACATGCAAACTCCAAGCAGGGAGGACCTGGGAAGCGAACTCAGGTCTCCTAACTGCTATGCAGCAGCACTACCCACTGCGCCACTGTGCCACCCTACACCTGTTAAGCCCCATCTTATAATCAACCTGAGAAATTAGATTAAGAGAATAGAGGAGAATAAACACAGGATGTTAAAGATTCAGAATTATGTTTCTGGACTTCTCTAGCGCCTTCAACACCATCCAACCTTTGCTCCTTAGGGACAAACTGACAGAGATTGGAGTAGATTCATACCTGGTCGCATGGATCGTGGACTATCTTACAGACAGACCTCAGTATGTGCGTCTCAGGAACTGCAGGTCTGACATTGTGGTTAGCAGCACAGGAGCACCGCAGGGGACTGTACTTTCTCCGGTCCTGTTCAGCCTATATACATCAGACTTCCAATACAACTCAGAGTCCTGCCACGTGCAAAAGTTCGCTGAAGACACTGCTATCTTGGGCTGCATCAGGAGTGGGCAGGAGGAGGAGTATAGGAACATAATCAAGGACTTTGTTAAATGGTGCAACTCAAACCACCTACAATTGAACACCAGCAAAACTAAGGAGCTGATGGTGGATTTTAAGAGGTCCAGGCTCCTCATGGACTCCGTGATCATCAGAGGTGACTGTGTGCAGAGGGTGCAGAACTATAAATACCTGGGAGTGCAGGCGGATGATAAATTGGACTGGACTGCCAATACTGATGCTCTGTGCAAGAGAGGACAGAGCAGACTATACTTCCGTAGAAGGCTGGCATCCTTCAACATCTGCAATAACATGCTGTATATGTTCTATCAGACGGTTATGGCAAGCGTCCTCTTCTACATGGTGGTGTGCTGGGGAGGCAGCATAAAGAAGAGGGACGCCTCACACCTGGACAAACTGGTGAGGAAGGCAGGCTCTATTGTAGGCATGGAGCTGGACAGTTTGACATCTGTGGCAGAGTGATGGGCGCTGAGCAGGCTCCTGTCAATCATGGTGAATCCACTGCATCCACTGAACAGTATCATCTCCAGACAGAGGAGCAGCTTCAGCAACAGACTGCTGTCACTGTCCTGGGCCACTGACAGACTGAGGAGATTGTTCCTCCCCCACACTATGCGACTCTACAATTCCACCTTTGTAGGTAAACGTTAACATTATACAAAGTTATTGTGTGTTATACCTGCCTTGCACTCTCCACCTTGCATTTTTTAACTTGCACTGCATTTTTATCACTCTTTAATTAATATTGTTTTTATCAGTATGCTGTTGCTGGAGTATGTGAATTTCCCCTTGGGCATTAATAAAGTATCTATCTATCTATCTATCTATCTATCTATCTATCTATCTAGATTCACAGTGGATCACAGTCTCAAACCTGTTTAATCCAGTTCAGGGATGGAAGGGGACCAGAACCTACCCAGTAGCACTAGGAGCAAGGCAGTAAACAGTACTGGACAGGGCACCAGTCCATCACATCGGCTAACTCACATGCACAGTGGGGCCATTTAGCAATACTATAGCTGACAGTATATGCTGTATGTTGATGTGCACATACAAGTAAGAATAAAACTGTACTGTATACGTGACAACAGCAATCCTATAGACTTATAATCCTACATACATATTTGTGTGTAGTAATATACAGTAATACTTCTATTTGTAATATACAGTAATCTGTATATTACAAATAGAATATGCATCTGTAATATACAGTAATACTTCTATTTACCTTTTATTCACATGATTTGCTTTTTATTAAAACTGTCTTTGTGCAGGGACACGAGAAGGCAGCTGCCCTGGTTTGCTTTGGGGCCACGGAGCTTGGAAGCTCAATCCTGTGGGGGCCCATGTCCACTTCCAGGGGGCACCTGGATGGTTCCAGATCCAGAACAGGAAACAGGTATACCCGGAGTGCTTCCTGGTGTGACGGAAGTGCTGCAGGAAGGCCATCAGAGACACCTGGAGCACATATAAAAGGGGCCGCCTCACTCCATTCAGGGAGCCAGAGTACAAAGGTAGAAGACAGAGCTTGCAGGAGAGGACTGTAGGTGGCTGAAGAGAAGGAGAAGAGAGTAAAGTAAAGTAAAAGGATTGAGCATTGTGGGTGAATTGTGCACTGTGTGTGTGTGCGGTATTGAAGAAAGCAAAATAAACGTGTGTGTTCTGGACATTGGGAGTCCTGTGTCTGTCTGTCTTTAGTCAGGCTGATCTTCATAAGTGAAAGACACTACATAAAATAAAGGAAGTGTGAATTATAATTTAAACACATGATTTACAGGTCTTTTAATATTGATGGCTGTTATATAAAGAGATGTTTCCTGAATGCTGAATTACAGCAAATTGTCTATTACGTCATTGTATCTGAGCAGAAGGGGCGGTTGCTGGGTGATTGGTGGGATGGCCATAATGTAATCATGTTTGGGAGCTCTGTGACTTTGAATATAAACTTCATTTAACTATGTTGAACATTTATATTTAGCAGCACATTTAAAACGGGAAAATCAATCCATCCAACTGTATTTTATACAGCAGCTGTCACTGAACACATCAGCACAAGGCACTTCATAAATACAGAATATATACAGTATATTTTTGTGTATATTGAATATTACTCTGTTAATGTTTCAATAGTGTACTTTGTGTTAAATTTGCACTTATGTTTTCATACTATACTTGTTATTACTGTACATTTACTTATTTATCCATTTATGATACAATTGGTTACATTTCTTCGGGTTTTCCAATTGGAGCACAGGCAGGAAAAGTCATTTGCTCCGCTCCAGGTCACACAGCATCAGTAGCAGGATTTGAACCCATAACCACAGGGTTTGAAGGCCAACCACTACACCGAAAAGTGAAAGTGCAATTAAGAAGAATACATTTAATTGAATTGAACTGAGAAAGTATAAAATGTCTACTGGATATGCTTGTCTGTAAAGTTATCATCATGGATAAAACTTTATGTTGTAGATTGCAGGATCACATAATAGTTTGGAGCCTTTGGTTACTGCATAATAACTGAATAATCTAAAATTTTAGAACTTTTGATGCTGAAAGTTGGCTGCTGTCCATTTGGTCACTTCTGATTTGGGACAGTAGAGTAGGGCCTAGCTATTTCACTAAATTAATACAGCTTAACTGAAAAAATATTCCACCATTCATTTACAGTATTTTTCTCAACAAGATGCAGAGGACTGGAAGATATGGAAGAAGATGATCCTCTGTGGCAACCCCTAATGGGAGCAACCGAAAGGAGAAGAAGAAGAAGATTATTTTAAGTGGTGTAGTAGCACAATGTTTAGTGCTGCTGATCTGCAGGTCCAATGTGTAGGGTCTGGATCTTGCACTTAAGCATTGAATCTACCTATTCTTCCCACATCTATGTAGGTTTTCGTTCAGATACTCTGGGCTTTCCTCTTACATCCTCAAAGATATGCAGTTTAGGTCAACAGGCAGCTCCAAACTGACCCATGTGTGAGCGTGAGTGGGCCCTGTGACATATTAGAGCCCTGCCTGAAGTAAATGCTGCCTTTCACTTACTGCAACTGGGATTGGCTGCCCCCCCCCCCCCCCCAGTGACCAGAATTGAGAATGAGGTTAGATGAGAATTTTCTTGTCCCTCACATTATATCTTACTGGAAGACAAGGCACATCATCCTAACCTGAGATACTGGAGAAAATTGCAGTACCTAGAGAAAAAGAACATGCACTTTGGGAGAACATATATAATCCACATAGACAGAACTCTGGAGCTATGAGGTAGTACAGTCTACCACTGCTATTTATCATGATAAATCCATTCTTCCTTTTTTTATAACCCACTTAGTCCAGTAAATGTTAGTAGCGCCAAGAGCACTAGGCACAAAGGCACAGAAATATTGGATGGGATATCAGTTCATCATTGATTTTAATTTACCAACCTTGTTTGCTGCTAAGTGTGTTTGGCACAATGGAGACCTCTGCTGACTAGAAAAAGACAAGGTGCACACAGACTTACAGTACGATCCATGCATTCAATTTCTTATTGTAAAGCCAATTAAAATATTTGAACTCTTTTGTTCAATGGTGAATTTCAATAGTGCAGATATTGCACTATTGTGCAATGTTGTCATGAATATTTCTTAGTCATTACTACATACAGTGTATGATATATCTGACACATTTTTTTCCTGCTTGAACTCAAGTATAAAATTTAAGGTTTAATACCACTAAAAGCTCCGGACTCCTGCAAATCACCCTTTATACACAGCTATTCAAAATGAAAGAGCAGATTTCAAAAATGTATTTCAAACAAGCTGTATAAGACAGAAACACATTCCACACATCACTGGATAGAGGAAAGTTCAAAGTTTGGTCTTATGGTCCTTGGAGTTGCATGCACTCAACATGAGCACCATGTGTAGCGTGACAAACATCAGTTGACACAAGTCAACTGGTCCCTAGCTATTGAATTCATAGTTTCTTCAATTCGATAGTGAAGATTAGCGGGCATCGGTGGAACAAACACTCTTTCTTTAATGTACCCCGATAGATAAAAATCGCAGGGAGTAAGGTCTGGAGACCTGGGAGGCCATAGACGATGAGCAAGATCTTGTTGTCCACCTCTTCCAATCCATCATCCTGGAATGGTGTCATTCAGGTAACATCATGCCTCCATGCAAAATGATTTCTCTTGTGGTGTTGTTGACATTTTACTATAAACGAGAAACAATGCTTGGTGGCATTTACTGGTACTTTTAGACGGGCTTTAAAAATTTGAACTTTCCTCTATCCAGTGATGTGCGGAATGTGTTTCTGTCTTATACAGTTTGTTCGAAATACATTTTTTGAAATCTGCTCTTTCGTTTTGAATAGCCCTGTATATCTCAGCTCTTATCTAAAAAAATACATACACAGCCATCTTGACATACCTTTTTATTGTGGACTTCTTCCAAGAATCATGTTTGATAATGTGCACTCTCACATAAATATTAGAATAATCTGTGACTTCTCTAGGCTTCTTAAAGAATCTTTAGTCTTTTTGTAATGCCCATAACCTGCCAATCCACTCCTGTGATGTAATATTGGAGTACTTTAAAAGTGTAGCATAGTTTATTTTTCATTTTTTTATAAACAGGTAGTCAAGGATCAATAACCAGAATGTTGAGTTTCTAACTTTTTTTAACTTCTCATACATTCACATTCGTTTTTGAAATACTGAAAACTGACTACTTCAAGCATTTGTGAATTTCAGAGGAGTAAGGAAAGAATGAACAATAAACAATCTAATATAACAAGCAGCTGAAAAAGCCAAAAGAGGGGAATGGCCACTGCTGACTGCCTGAAGAAACAAGAGGTACATTCTCATTTGTTAACCACAAAAAAGTGAAAAGTACTGGCCTCTTGTTAAATTTCACCTCAAAATGCTTACATTTGTTTCAGTGCTGCCCTCTTCTGGCCAGACATTACACTTCAGATGATTTTATTTTAGGTTGATTGGGCCACATGTAAGCAGTTATTCCATTGATCAATGTTTATATTATTTAGGGACTTTTGCAATGATTGATACCACTATCACTTTATAAAACACATACAACTACAATTTAAAAGACATACAATAAGTGAAATATGTAATAAACTACAGGAACTGATGAACAGATTCTGGTTTTATTTATTTATTTGATATATTCATTTATTTATTGTGTGTGGGTTTTTGTTTTTTTTTGTCTATGTTCACTGTCTGCAGGGGCACATGCAAGCAAGCATTTAATTGTACATGGTACTTGTACTTGTACACATGACAATAAAGAATTGAAATTGAAACCCACAAACAGACTGAGAAGCTACAAATGAACTATATGTCTATAAGAAGAGACTGGCTGAAAGCACTGACAAATAGAAGAGTAAAATACAAATGTTAGACAGAAGACAAAATACAAAGAGGAACAGGCAATCTGAAGTGCAAGAGAAACTTAGGCCTTTCTAGGTTTGTAACTGATCCACTGGCAGCCACTGGTAATTAGACTTGCATGGATCGACCAGTAAGCCAGTGAAAGTGAATGCTCCCTTATAATATAATATAATATAATATAATATAATATAATATAATATAATATAATATAATATAATATAATATAATATAAATCCATTCATTATCCAACCCGCTATATCC
>JANRMT010062791.1:148201473-148248224 GCA_026402145.1 Polypterus bichir lapradei | reverse complement strand
ATAATATAATATAATATAATATAATATAATATAATATAATATAATATTCCCAAAAATGCATAATTCTGTTCAGGGGACAGCATCAGAAGACATTAACTGGGCATAGAATTCAAATCCAGAATGCTAGACCCATGATGAAATTCAATTACAGTGACATCCTGTAATATAATATAATACAGTACATGGCAGAACAGTGGTACAATGGTTATTACTACAGTCTAATGGATTTAGAGCCCGGATGTGTTACTATCAGTGGGGCATTTGCTCAGTATCCCACTGTACACGTGGGTTTTCCTACCTTATCATACAAATTTGTATGTTAATTGGTAATTCTGAATTAGCCGTGTGTGTGCTTGTGTGTGCATGAGACAGGTTCAGGTTATGTGCCTAATGCTGGATAAGTGAGGTTAAAGGTATGCAGTAAGTTTAATTATTAACATAATGGGGGGGGGAAGGATGTTGGAAGCAGGAATAAACCCTGGACAGGACGCCAGTCCATTACAGGGTGGTAATATAATATAATATAATCTGTAGCAGAAAGGTCTAGTAATAAGCATTTCTCTGAGTTTTCTGTTTCTCCACCCACCTCTCTAAAGATGTACATGTTAGGTTAACTGATGGCTCCAAATTGGCCATGTGAGTGAGAATGATGATGTGTGCACAAGTGGGCCCTGCAATGACACATAGATACAGTGTAACTCCTTCTGGCCTTCTCTGTACTTCTCCATTAACATCCTCAGAGCAAACTGTGCACCTGTTGTGCTCTTTCTTGGCATGAAACTATACTGCTGCTCACTAATCATCACCTCCCTTCTTAACCTAGCTTCCACTACTCTTTCTCATAACTTCATGCTGTGGCTCATCAGTTTTGTACCCCTGTAGTTACTACAGTCCTGCACTTCCCCCTTATTCTTAAATATCGGCACCAGTACACTTCTTCTCTATTCTTCACGCATCCTCTCACTTTCCAAGATTCCATGAAACAATCTGGTTAAAAACTCCTCTGCCTTCTCTCCTAAACACCTCCATGCTTCCACAGGTATGTCATCTGGACCAATAGCCTTTCCATTTTTCATCCTCTTTATAGCCGTCCTTACTTCCTCCTTGTAATCTATTGCACTTTTTGATTCACTATCTCCACATCATCCAACCATCATCAGACTCTGAAAGTACTCTTTCCGTCTGCTCAAAACACCTCCCTCGCTTGGGACTACGTTTCCATCAATATCATTTATCACCCTATCCTAGTACCCTACAGTGCTAAAAAGAACAATTACTAAGTTAAACTGCTGAAGTCTGCTGATAATGCCACTGTGATTGGCTTGATCACAGAGGGCGATGAGGTGACATATCGAAGAAAGGTGGATTGCCTGGCCAGTTGGTGCAGAACCTTCACCCAACAAGGTGACCTTCTCCTAGCAGCAGCTAACTTGAATTCCTTGAAAACAGTGAAAATGATTGGACTTAAAGGAGACACTCTTCACCTCTTACACCCTTAGCTATAAACAATGTCATGATGTCAACAGGGTAGAATCATTTAAATTGTTTAACACAATTATCACTTACAGTCTAAACTGGGATAAAAATATACCTGCTCTTATTTAAAAAGCTCATCAGTATATGTTATTTTTCTCAGTGCTGGTATAGATTTATTATGCTGTTATTGAGACATTCTCACTTTCACCACTCAAAGCATAACATTCTGCATGTTATTCAGACAGCAGAAAAGATTGCAGGCCTAATATTGAACTCCTGCATACATCACGGGTCATGAAACATACCAGAAATACAATCCAAGACTACACTCACTCAGGAAACCATCTCTTTTGGTTATTACAATCAAGAACACGTTACCAGTCCATAAAAGCAAGAAGTACTAGAGATAGAGACAAATTAGGCGGAGTGGTGGCTCTAAGGCTAAGGATCTACGCTGGTATCCCGAAGGCTGCTGGTTCGAATCCCCGTTACTGCCAAAAAAAGATCCTACTCTGCTGGGCCCTTGAGCAAGGCCCTTAACCTTCAATTGCTCCAGGGGTGCTGTACAATAGCTGACCCTGTGCTCTGACCCCAAGGGGTATGTGAAAACTAACAAATTCCTAATACAAGAAATTGTATAAGGTGAAATAAAGAAGAAAAAGATTCTTGTATAATGTAGTCACTATGGTTAAAAGCAGTTTCTGGTCCATTTCCAAATTTTTCTGATATCCAAACTAAGTTACGTCTTTTTTATTCTCCATTTATATTATAAGGACTTGCTGAGTATATTACCGGCAGGAGTGCCATTCTGTTTTACTATATTGTCTTATATATTTGTGTTTTGTGAAATATATTTTTCACCACTACTGTATATAATGTTGTGACAGTGTTACGTTATTTAATTTTATTGAGTAGTGAGAAAAGCCCTATATAAATGTCAAGAATTATTATTATTATTTTCCTTTTTATGTGCATGGATGTAACACTAGTATAAATTCCTAGCAACTAAGTTGCCTGGCAATAAAGTTCAAGTTCAAATGTTGCAAGGATTCTGTTGCTGGACCTCATAAGAGATGTCAATGGGCTATTAGAGTGACATTCTGTTATCCTAATGAAAGTGGCAGGAGTAACTGAGAAATGATAGGATGCAGTTGTGGGAATATTAGTGTAAAATAAAAAGCCTGTTATTATAATAGTGTGTGTTGGTGGGGGTACCCAAGATCATTTGATTCACATAGAAGCAAACAGTTCTATAGATTGCTAGAAAGGAAGATGAAGGAAATTTAATGTGGTGAATAAGGAGTTAAACAGCATAACTATTAAGGCTAAAGGATGAAACAGCCATGCTAGCACTATGGCTACACTACAAGCAAGAACTACAGACTTGCTCTCAGGGCTATTCTTGCCTTCTCTCTTCTGGTGAAAATGAAATTCCCTTCCACAGTAAGCTCAAAAATGTTTTTTTGGTGGTAGGTCGAGTGTCCTCCTCTATGTCAGATGGGTAAAGGCCCAAAGCCACTAGTTCTTAGGCTTTCCCGGGCGCGCAGCCTTACTGGATGCCAGTTTGCCAGGAGCACTGTATTATTGACGATGATGTTTATGTGTGCCTGCATATTTGAGGGGTAAACTTGCAGGGGGAGCTTGTTGGGACTATCCATCACTACCTATCACCACCCCCACACCACTTCAGAGTTGTCGCACAGTGCTTCCGAGTAAACTTTGGCTGAGCAATGCTTGCAGCAGATGATGTCAGTGCTTGCCTGGTTTAGTGTGCGTGTGTGAGCGAGAGAGCGAGAGAGAGAGAGAGAGAGAGAGAGAGAGAGAGACATAACATAGCAAAGAGTGCGTGCGCAAGAGAGAGAGCGAGCGAGAAAGAGAGTGTGCCAGGCGCTGAGCACAGCACAGGGGAAACAAGGGACTCCATTTTGGACAGGAGACTCTGGAACCCTTATGGAAGCTGTGCCTCCTCCACCCCCCGTCTCTACTGAGAGGTAAGAAACTACATAGTGCACCCTTTCTCTCCTGGCAGAGTTAAGGCAGGTGAGGGCATTCCCGAAGTGCTGCATGCTTGAGCATCTATGCCAGCTCCGGGTGGAGTGGGCAGGGTGTTTTACTTAAAGGATATGTTGCTTAAGGGGGTGGGGGTTTGTGAGCACAAGATGATTTCGGATGACTATTTTTGGCATAATTCACAGCGTCGACTACCTTCCCTCTCAAACCAGGCCTGTTGAAAGTGTGCACCTGCAAAGGCACTGAGCAGCTCTGGTGCCAGCGTGGGCAGTCAGGGGTTAGATGTAGAGCGCAAAGGCCAGTCTCTAGAATCAATGAGGAGGGATGAGGACAGTTCTCAATTGTAATTTATTTCTAGAGAGAGGATTTAAACAACATTTAAATACAAGATACAGGGAAGGTCTAAATTAAGACTCCTCACCTTCCCAAAATGTAAACATTAGCCTCAGCAGAGGGCATCCTTCACAGTGAGAGGTCCTGGCAAAGTAGCATGTCAAGGCCTTGCATGGCTGGCGCACTCATTCTTTGATGGGAAGGGGAAATGGGCATATGGGCTACAATTTTTATTCGATGGTGGTGTTGAATTGTACCAGGTTAGTGACAGCTACTAAAAATTTCCAGGCTACAAACTCATCCTTTTTACCTCTGAGCTGCAAAGGAAAGGCAACTTGCAACCCAAACAAAAATGCACTAGACAAAAACAGTCCTCCAGCCTGACCTGCCATCACTATATAAGAAGAATCTTATATATAGTGAAAATGCAGCCGCTGGACCAGAGGTTCTTATTACCTTCATCAACTAATTACCAAATGGTGACCCCAGGGACGCATGCAGCTGTTCATAACTATAGAGCTGAAAAAAAATCCCCAACCTCACTTTAACTGCCCCCAATCTCATCCTGCAGGCCATTTAGCTCAAACTAGACTGCAGAGTGATACGGAAATCCTTATTCAGCTGCCCACTTATAAGTAGACCATAACTCCTCATCAGGTTGTAATGTTAAGGCTTAGAGGGGTGGAAGTGGTGGCACATATCATATTCTCAGAAGCTGTGTACTTGCAAAAAATTCTGGGATCTTTCCAGTGGAGGGCATCAGTGAGTCAGTCTTTATATCCGAGAGCAGGGAAAGCAGTTCTAAAGCAGGAGCCAGAGATTTGTTGGTGGGCAAAGTCAATTGCTCATTTCCACGTAGAGAGGATGGTAAGGTTGAGGGTGTGACAGGGAGAAGGTGATCCACAGGCATTCAGTGCTGAACCATAACCACTAGTTCATATATTGATTGAGGAGTGGACAAAACACCTGACTGAAGGAACACAAAGTCTGAGTGACAATAACAAACGAAAAGATTATTTAGGCAACTGTAAAGACAGAAGTAGCTGTTTTTCTTTAATACAACATAACATAATATGCTCAAACCTTCTTAATTTAATTCAGGGATGCAGGCTGGAGGCTATCCTGGCAGCTTTACACACTAAACAAATGATATCATCTTAGTTTTATGATATTCTGCTTTATGTCGATGCCCAACCTCCCCAGTTCACTGTCCCTGAATAAGATGTCTTACCCAATTTACCTTGTAGTGTGTTATCACAATCAGCCTTGTTTTCCCTGTCTTCCTTTTGAAAAAGAACAGGTAGAGCTCAACTGCTTTTCAATCACAGTTTGAAATCAGCTGTGGAGAACGGTAGTGGTGCCAACAGCATGTAGAAACATGCAGGACATTCCACCTGCCTCTCCAAACTTTTCAAAGGTAATTGCCTTTTGAGCAAAACAACCTGTAGCAAATTTCAGTGGGGAAGAACAAGCACAACTGGGCAGAGTCGTAGAAAAATCTGGCCAGCATTACTGGGGATCATTGGCACAATATGAGTTTTCCTGCAGTTACAGCACAAATTCCCCTGAAGTGAACTTGGAAATAAAACTTTCGCCTTCCTTCTGATTCATTTAAGTAACTAACACAGGTGAAGAGGGAGGACGCATCTCAAGTAGACAAGTAGGTTGGTCCTCTTTTAATATTTTAGTCTTAAACTGAATGTAACTTTATATAAATTGGGAATTGTTTTTACAGAATGCTTTGCCTTGCTCCTTTACCACTGATTCCATCATTTTACTTTTCCTCAGTAAAATTTCTCCCCATTCAATGCCCTCAAATCTTTGACTTACCCCAAGCAACGGTCATTCTTCTTATCTTGGTAACTTTTATGCACAAAGTGTGTTATGTGCACATGAAAAATGAGGCACCAGGGGTTGTGTGCCTGTGTGTGTGTGTATGTGAGTTATCCACCTGGAGGAGATCACAGCTTTCGGCATCATTTTCTTTAAAGGCTCTCTGTCAAGTACTACACAACAACAGTCATGATACCTTAGGTTTGAAAAGCTGATTTGCATTTTGTGATTTTGCAGAATACTAATTTACAAAATGTTGCAATTCTGTCCTAATGGCTGTTTCCAATTGCTTTCATCAGCAAGAGCATGTTGGTTTATTTACTGTTATCCTGCACATACTGGGTAACTAAACAGGCTAACTTTTCTAACTTGTTTTTAACTCTCTGTAATAATTATACACTCATTTGTAAGAGAATATATTTAATCTTCCCTTGGGTACTCACATTTATTTCCCACAATCCTAAAATGTGCATGTTAGGTTAACTTAAAAATTTACACTGGCCTCTTAAGTGAGTAAAATGCAAATGTGGGTCCTGTTACAGACAGGTATCTTGTGCAGATTTGGTTCCAGCCATGAGCCTGATAGCCTCGTGAGTGGGAAAATTGTGGGGGTATCATGGTGACCCAGTGAGTAGTACTGATACCTCACTGATCCAGCATCCGGGGTTTGAATCCTATATGTGAAGTTTGTAACTTCTCGCTGTCCCTTTCCCCTGGGTACTCTGGTTATGTAAAGGCATGCAGTTTAGGCTATTTGATCATCTATCTATCTATCTACAGTGGTGCTTGAAAGTTTGTGAACCCTTTAGAATTTTCTATATTTCTGCATAAATATGACCTAAAACATCATCAGATTTTCACTCAAGTCCTAAAAGTAGATAAAGAGAAACCAGTTAAACAAATGAGACAAAAATATTATACTTGGTCATTTATTTATTAAGGAAAGTGATCGAATATTACATATTTATGAGTGGCAAAAGTATGTGAAGCTTTGCTTTCAGTATCTGGTGTGACCCCCTTTTGCAGCAATAACTGCAACTAAACGTTTCCGGTAACTTTTGATCATTCCTGCACACCGGCTTGGAGGAATTTTAGCCCATTCCTCCGTACAGAACAGCTTTAACTCTGGGATGTTGGTGGGTTTCCTCACATTAACTGCTCGTTTCAGGTCCTTCCAAAACATTTCGATTGGATTAAGGTCAGGACTTTGACTTGCCCATTCCAAAACATTAACTTTATTCTTCTTTAACCATTCTTTGGTAGAACAACTTGTGTGTTTAGGGTCGTTGTCTTGCTGCATGACCCACCTTCTCTTGAGATTCATTTCATGGACAGATGTTCTGACATTTTTCTTTAGAATTCTCTGATATAATTCAGAATTCATTGTTCCGTCACTGAAGGTAAGCCGTCCTAGCCCAGATGCAGCAAAACAGGCCCAAGCCATGATACTACCACCACCATGTTTCACAGATGGGATAAGGTTCTTATGCTGGAAAGCAGTGTTTTCCTTTCTCCAAACATAATGCTTTTCATTTAAACCAAAAAGTTCTATTTTGGTCTCATCTGTCCACAAAACATTCTTCCAATAGCCTTCTGGTTTGTCCACGTGATCTTTAGCAAACTGCAGACGAGCAGCAATTTTTTTTTGAAGAGCAGTGGCTTTCTTCTTGCAACCCTGCCATGCACACCATTGTTGTTCAGTGTTCTTCTGATGGTGGACTCATGAACATGAATATTAGCCAATGTGAGAGAAGCTTTCAGTTGCTTAGAAGTTACCCTGGGGTCCTTTGTGACCTCGCCGACTATTACACGCCTTGCTCTTGGAGTGATCTTTGTTGGTCGACCACTCCTGGGGAGGGTAACAATGGTCTTGAATTTCCTCCATTTGTACACAATCTGTCTGACTGTGGATTGGTGGAGTCCAAACTCTTTAGAGATGGTTTTGTAATCTTTTCCAGCCTAAAGAGCATCAACAACTCCTTTTCTGAGGTCCTCAGAAATCTCCTTTGTTCGTGCCATGATACACTTCCACAAACATGTGTTGTGAAGAGCAGACTTTGATAGATCTCCATTGTTTAAATAACACAGGGTGCCCACTTACATCTGATTGTCATCCCATTGATTGAAAACACCTGACTCTAATTTCACCTTCAAACAAACTGCTAATCCTAGAGGTTCACATACTTTTGCCACTCACAAATATGTAATACAGTATTCGATCATTTTCCTCAATAAATAAATGACCAAGTATAATATTTTTGTCTCATTTGTTTAACTGGTTTCTTTTTATTTACTTTTAGGACTTGAGTGAAAAACTGATGATGTTTTAGGTCATATTTATGCAGAAATATAGAAAATTCTAAAGGGTTCACAAACTTTCAAGCACCACTGTATCTATCTATCTATCTTAGAATAACTAAAAAAGACATTCTGTATTTGTTTTGAGGCCACCAGGGGTCACCAGAGAGTCCCAAATCCAAGACACAGTATAACACTTTACTTTATATGAATAAAACAAAAGGTATTTATTTATTCCAAGCCTCCTTTACAGACCTCTTTCCAGTAATATGGCACAATTACATAATAAATGACAAAAAAACACTAATTTTTCCTCCTTCTCTCCTCTACTGTGTGTTGCCTGTTGCCTCTCAACTCTGACTCGTCCATGTGAGTTAGCGGGCTCCTTTTTAAGCTTCCTGGGAGCATCTCAGGGCCTTGGAGAAAGTAGGGAAGTCCTCCGCTCTCTCAATCCACAAAGGAGCATGACAGGGCTGCACTTCTGAACTCCATCCCCCAAGCACCCCTGCAGGTGTCCTGACTGGGTTCCCATAAGAGGATCACTGCCAACTGGCATATGGGGAACGGAACCATTTCAGATTCTTTGCTTTTCTCAATCTGTCCATTATATCACTCTGGTCGGACCCAAAGTTATTTTCCCGTCCCACCAGCCACTTCATCTGTCATTCAACTCTGGCTTCCTGTGTGGGTAGGAAACTGTCCTCCCTTCCAGCCAGTACACCCGTTCTCCTCCTACCCTCCTACACTATGTTAGTACACATATGTAAATACATGGCACATACTTTTTATAGCTATCAACACTGTCATCAAATCAAGCTAATAATGTTTTTATCATTTTTTATGTCTTACCCCAAGGGATTAAAGTTTTGGTCTGTAAACTACATGGTTGAGTCACAGTCAATGCTTACTTTGCAGATAGAGGAAGGCATTTTACATTATCAGTAAAATAACCTTGGGTTTGTGTTCATAATGGAAAGCCTTTATATTTTTTTCCAACACTGAAGTCTAGTGCCTCAGATGTTAAGACTATAAACAAAAAATGTTAACTTTTGACCCCCATTATTGGCTTCTTTCATGTACTTAACTTATAGGGTTACCTTTGTAGAAATATGGAAATGTAAACAATTGTTCATATATGATTTGCAAGTAGTATTGGGTGAATGTAGCAACTACAATATTAATAAATTAGTTTCCAGGGTTAATTATTTGATGTTATTTCCTCCCTGTTCTTCATTGAAGGCTATATTCAAGTACCTTCATTTTTTTATTTATTGACATTGCTGTTGTTCACCATATTGATAGCTTTAACTTACATAAAATAGATATTCATTGATATTTCAGTGCAGGGTAGAATTCCTTGTGGGGCTGGGTGCCTGTAATACACCAGAGTAGCCACCCAGCTGATCAGAGAGGTGCACATGGGGGAGGGAGACCTGGTCATGCGTTAGCTTGATTTCACCAGTACTTATGGGCCAATACCCCACATACTGGTGAAGATTACACTGGACCAACACCATATTCTCAGAAATGTCAAGGACCTCATCATCAACTACCATGGCAGCTTCAGACTAAGAGTCACCCCTGGTGCTATGATAATAACTGGGTGCACAGTCTCAGTTATTCTCTTTGCTCTTGTCATGAGCATGATTATCAAGGCAGTCGAGGCAGAGTGCAGAGGCCTGCTGATCAAGTCTGGCACCCAGAAGCTCCTGATCAGAGTCTTTATGGATGACCTCACTGTCACCACAATATCAACAGTCCAGGTGAAAACAGGTGGATCCTATATGATCAGTGGATCCTATATGGCTTGGAACAGCTCATACCCTGGGTAAGAATGAGCTTTAAAACAACCAAATCCAGGTCCCTGGTGTTTTGGAAGGGTAAAATGGTGGACAACTTTTATTTTACCTTGGATGTCACTGCAATCCCATCCATCACAGAGAAGTCAGTGAAGAGCTTGGGGAAGGACTTCAACTGTGGCCTCAGGGATGCAGCTGCCATCTAAGCAACTACCAAGGACCTCAAGAGCTGGCATAACATGGTGGACAAGTCAGGTTTACATGGCAGGTTCAAAGCCTGGACATCAATATGGTATCCTACTTCAAATTCTGTGTCTTCCACTAGTATACAAGCCACCCTTGACAATTGTGGAGTTGCAAAAAAGAATACTCAGTAGGTACCTATGAAGGTGGCAGGGCCTACCCTGCAGTTTAAGCAGTGCAGCACTGTTTGGAAGGAGCAATAAGCTGCAGCCTCTTCAACAACTCAGACAATGAGTTTGAGTTTTCCCACATAAGAGAGGCACCATAGTACAGGTACTCCAAAGATTGTAAAATGGCAGTAGCAGGGCATTCTGGTATGGATGGGCAAGAAGTGGAAAGAAACAGGGAGGCAAAGTGATGGCAGAGTCACAGCCTAGACATAGGACTGTGGTGGGGACAGTGGCAACTGGACGAGTGGGGCTGGGCACCTTTCCACAACCTCGCCACAACAAGGCCAAAGGCAAGGAAGACACCAGCCAGTGCTAGAGTCATTCAAGAATTCATTTGCTGATTTTTTTCTTTTGCTTTACAGGGATATTCAAAAGTGTTTTCTCTTCATCTGCCTTTTACATCTTGATTCCTTTAATGCCAATACGGTGAATTTGACAATATTCCGGCATAGGTGCAAGTATCAGCCTATTCCTAATGTATGTGCGTCTGTATTTAGAGGTCAACATACTCTAGTATTCAAAAGTTTGGTATCACCTAGAAGTTTTCATGTTTTTAATAGAAATAGGTAACTTTTTACCAAGATACCCTTAAAATCATTTAAAATTAAAGACAAGACATTTTTTGTGTTGCTAATGGTGGTTATTGCTTGATATGACTGAGTTTTTAATTTACTAGGGGGCTCTGCCCCCGCTCGCTTCGCTCGTCCATCCCCGGGTTTGATTAACCGGATATACAATATAAAGAGTTTGTTATTTTCATGGGAATTGTTACATATGAATTATTTTCACTTTTACTTTAAAACTTTACATAAAGAGATTGTTATTTTCATGGGAATTGTTACATATGCATTATTTTCACTTTTACTTTAAAACTTTAGTAAAAACAATATTTGGAATTAACTTTTCTTCAAGATAACATTGAATTTTGATTCCGTGTTTGGACTTACATCGTGACAACACAACGTATAACTGCCTGTGAGTGAATATTGTTTCTTTCTCTCTAATAAATAACACGACTTTTTCGAATGTTTGTCCATGCTCTTTCTTCTTCGCTTAGTCGTTGACGTGTCATCTAGAAAGTATAAAATTATTGTCCTGATAAAATTAATAACAGCTGTGAGTGCAGGAAGTGTTTCTGCCAAAAGCATTCACACGACTGAGGTTAGATGACCATGGTCTTGTTTGAAAATAGTTGTAAGTAGCATGACTTGAAAGAATATCATATTAAAAGTATCCATCTCATGGGACTAATTTTCGTACTTCAATTATCTCTAACCTGCTCTGAGCAGAGCAGGTGCATGTGTACTGTGCCAACGTTTTTGAATTCTTTACGACGTTCTACTTTGTCATCTACTCTTTGCCTTTTATTTCTGGCCCTGGGTGTGGTTAAATCTCTTGGCACAAAGACTGGTCTCATGGGACATATAAGTGTCTCTCTGAGAAAATCACGTCTCGTCACCTTCCAAGATTTTTTTTTATAATAGTGAGATTACTCATATATGACTGCAAAACCTCATTTTCAGCAGCCATTCCTTCAGTGGCCTAATGGTCAATTCCTACAGCTTATCCTTAATTAGTCATCCTTAAAAGCTTATTAGTTATTAGAGAAGCCTTTGTAATTGCATTAGCAACACTGAAACCAATGTCTGTATTCTTTTGCCGATTTTAACTTTTTGTTTTTATCTGTCAATTTCAAATACGGCTTTTTTATTGAAACTCTGCCTCTAAACCCAGCATCCCAGAGTAATCTTTTCAATGTTGTAGATGTCACTAGTATTCAACATTTATTTTAGGATAAAGCCAACCAAGGAACTTAAAGGAGTGTGTTTATCAAACTAAGCACTCTGATGTCTTTGTCCTCTTGTGCAGTTGAGCATCAGGGCCTTCCCCTTCTTTTTCTGTCTTGGTTTGATTCGGTTTGCCCATAACTCTCAAGACAGTAAATAGACACCTTTGTATGAAATAGATAGATGCTTGGCAATAACAATAGACTGACATGTTTGTGGAGAAAGCTGTTTCATTTTGACCATTTTTGATCCCAGAACTAAACTTTAGGAATGCCAGTATCTTGCAACCCAAGGAAAGACAATTTACTTGCTTTACTGAACAGAGCATCAAGTTTCAGGGGTGCTAATGCAATTACAAAGGTTTCTCTAATAACCAATTTGCATTTAAGCAAGACTAATTAGGGATAATCTAAGGACGTTGACCATTAGAGCAATGAAGTAATGCATGCTGGCAATGGGGCTTTGCAGTTATATGTGAATAATACATTTAAAATTGGTCTTTTCAAGCAGTGATATCTTTTAGAAACACTAGTAACATCTTGGCTATATTTTTTAAAACGGTTTAATGTTACCTTGATAAAAGAGGTTTCAGTCAGAAACATGACAATTTCTCCAAACTTTTGAGTGATAGTGTATGTGTCTTGCTTATGCTTGCATGGGGTCGTCTGTGCATTTTAGAGTATGTCTCTGAATCTGTTATTTTTATGGTTCCACAGATCTTTAATTCACTCATTCTAAATCATTGTGAAGAAGCCTGTATGACCACCACCCTCCACTACCACACTAAAGACACATTTCACTGCATTGCCAACTACTTGCTCTCAGCAAACACGTTGCCTGTTCTGCTTAAACTAAGTTATTATAAGTTTGCTCTGCATATACAATATAATTAAGCACTGATACAATAAATTACCTATGTGGCATGAATGTGACACCTATGGCACTAAAATACAAATCTGTACATGGGTAACTTGAGAAATATTTTATGAATTTTTTGTATAATTAAATATCTGAAAGACACTTTACTCCAAGGCAATTTACAAGATTGGGGTATTGCACATTTTTTTACATAACATTCTTTTCAAAGAAAGCAAATTAGGTGAGTTTCTCAGCGCCACATAAAGCCTCACAATTTTGATGCTGTAAATAAGAGTATATGATTTTAAAATGAGCATCTTGAATTCCCCCGAGAGAAAGGCTACACACTTGATTGCTGTCCATACTTCTCCATTGAAAAAATGTGATTTTGAAACTTAGCCGATAAACTGCTTTGGTTCAGAAATTTATTTTGATTTCTTATTGATTAATATTACAGGCAATATGAAAAAATGTACCTGTGTAGATTGAATCCTATAGATGGTAGACCCGGGAGGTTAGGAACTGAGGTTTTATGCATTTACTGTCAACAGGGTTTAGACATAGATTGAGTGGGATAGAAACAAATGCATATATTTATAAAATGACCAGCAGCTAAGCCAATGATTCTCTGTTAGAAGTAAACAAAAGAAAAAACTGTCTTTTCTCATTATACTCACAAATAAAATCAACATTGCTATTGCCTCTCTTGAGTGATGCTCTTGCAGATGTCTTGTTGCCAATACAAATGACTGAACCGTTTCTCTTAGACTGAGTTGGAGTGTCTGTTTCACTGCATGGACTGGGCTCTTAGAAGCAGACATGTTCTGTGGAGGACCTGCCAAGCATCATCTTTTCCCTGTTAATGCACAAATGACAGGTTTGCAGTTGCTCTGTGCAGGAATCTCCTGCAGTTTCTTTGTAAATTCTGTACATAAAGGACAACCTACTGAGAATCAACGTTGTATAAGTGCAGGTATTTAATTACAGTGCCTTCTTTTTTTACTATTCCTTGCTATTTATTTTCCCTCTTTAGATGAGTTCTCTCTCACTTACACCATTAACTGAGTAATAAAGGGTGGCAAAAAATAGCAACAAAAAAATAACTAAAATAAGTGATACACTGGCTCTAGTAAGGCTCTGAAACCCCTGCTTGACTTTGAATCCAATAACTTATTACCTTGTGAACTATGTAGCTAATCATAAAAAGACTGTTAATGTATTCAATCTGGTTCTTCTAAAAAGACAATTTTTGTTTTTTATTTGTGGTGTGGTCCTTGCATGGCCATGGTAATGTTTATTATTGCTAGGCTAGTTGCCAGTCACAAGCCATGTTATATCATCAATTCAATTCAATTCAGTTTATTTTTGTGTAGTGTTCTTCACTAAATGCCAGCTTAGAACATTGTAAGACGTTCACAAGTACCCCAACTGCCAATTTAAGATGGCTGCCCACAGATTCACACATCCAAGCTGTTGCATTTTTTTTTAGTTTTAGTCAATATGAAGATTAAAGATTTTGAGCTCAAATTAGGATTTTTTGCAACATATAGAATTTTGGGTTTGAGTTTCTGGCTTTAATCAGACAGATCAGTTCTGTCAGCCTTTCATGTTTTCTAGACCCCAGACATCTCTTTTGACTAAGATTATTGCCTGTGTCATAATTAGGGCTGAATGTTAGGGTCTTATGGCCTTTTTCTATATTAGACACCATTGTACATAACAATCGTTAGAATCACATCCCATGTTTCTTGGGGTGCGGTCTCCTGCGTTACGACCTTCAGTTTGTTAGCACGCCAGGATGAAAGGTCATCATTTGCACCAAGATTTTTCTGACCTGAAAATAAATCCTTTAAATTATAAAACAAACTCTCTCTTTGTTATTGATATTCATGTTGTGCCTGGTTTTGACTTCTTGACTGATTTTTGACTGTGATTCTTGCCTCTGGTGAGTTTCAGTCACTTCATTTATATTTCATTTCTTTTGTTTTATCTTTTGCATGCATCTCCTGGTTCAACTCAAAAAGTTAGCTATCTGTTTCCTGCCAAGTCAGGTCAGCCTGCTCCTATTGCCTTTATTTTTATCTCTTAATTTTATTTTTTATCAGCCATTCTTCTACACATGTATTTATCATTCAATCCAGCAAGTTCATTTGGTCGACTAAGAGCTAAGTTACTGCAGAATCTCATCTAAATATTTTGTGTTATGTTTACCAAGGTTTTATTCATTGGCATAAAGTTTATTTTATATTTTACTGTGGTTTTTGTTTAATTTAAATTATTACTGTTCATGTCTTCATGTTATTACTTTTCATTAATTGTACACTATTTCTTTAAATATAATCTATTCCTTGTGTTCTCTGGGTGGTTCTCAAAGAGATGGGGCCACCCTGAAGTCATCACTCCTGACACCACACTCTGGCTGTTTAAGAGCCAGGAAACAGGATCTCATTAGTGATGCATTGAGGTTTGCAGGCGTCATTTGTAAGTTTTGTTTTTTTATGTTGCATATACTGCTTTTTTGGTCTTTTTGTTTGCTCTGGTTATTGCATTTTAGCTTTAGACTTGTTTGCTTGGATTTCCTTTCAGAAAAGTCCTTTTGACCTTTTTTAAGCTTCTTGTATTAGAAATATATCATTTATAAAGGTTCTTTTGGTGATGTCTCTCTCTTCAAGCCAGTGTTTTATCACAGTTTTTCTCCCTTTAGAGACTTGTAAGATATTTTGGGACCTTAAAGACATTTTTGAACTTTGAAGCCAAAACCCCTTTTAGGAATGTCTAGGCCAAAGATGACCAGTAGATTTTGGGGTTATACTGTCTGGGGTGAGATCTATTCTAGGTGGGCCAGAAAAGGCCTCAGACTGTTTTTCTGGGGTTCTTTTTTGATGCCTTGCACCCTTTTTGCCAAGTCTGAGACTCTGTATCATAACACCTTTTAATAAACTGTCAAGGTTACTGCTGCAACTATAACACACAGTAATACTACTGATGGAATTTAGCATGTAAAGGTACAGTAAAGCCAGTATCTGACAGCCAGTGCCTATAGCCAATAAGACTCTGAAGCCTATACCTGATGTGACTCTGAAACCAGTACATGATGCCAGTAAAGCTCTGAATGAAGTGTTCAGTGAATCTTACAAATCTCTCGTTGATTAGACTCTGTAGACAGTTCTTGATGCTAATAAAGCTCTCAAGCCAGTACTTGACAAGACTCAGAACCAGTCTTTGTTGCCAGCAGCTCTGGAACCAGTGTTTCCTGCCAATAAGACTAAGAAAAAGTATCCATGGAGACTCTGAAACTAGTGCATAATGCCAATAACTGTTACACCAGTGCTTGGTGAGACTCTGAAATCAGTGTCTGGCAAGATCCATAACTAGTACCTAATTAGAATCTGAAAGTAGTGCCTAAAGAGGTTTTCAAAGCCAGGGCTTCACTATAATAAGACTCACAAGCCAGTGCTTGATCTCAATAACAATCTCAAACCACTTCTCGATGCCAACCAGTGTCTGACTAGACTCTTAATCTAGTGCGTGGTGATGCTTTGACACCATACACTGGCGACAGACATTAGATTTTGAACTTTATCAGACATATGACTTTATTGATCTGAGAAGACTTAACATGGTAGTTAAACCAGTTCTTGACAAGACTCTGATATCAGAGCTAGGTGCCAACTTGAAACCAGTTATTGCTTTAGGAATCTTAACTAAAGCATTAGTCTAGGGGCTTTTCAGGCACCGTCTTGAAACTTATTGTCATCAACTACTGGTTTAAGAGTCTTATTTATATCAGGCACTAACTTCGGAGCCTCGTAAAGCGCTGCTTTCATAGACCCATCAGGTAATAGTTTAAATGTCTTATTGAGCACTAGTTTAAGAGTATTGCTGGCATTAGAAAGCTCTTAATTCACTACCTGACAAGATGCTAAAACACATTTCTGATGCCAAACCCGTGCTGGAACAGACTGTTAAACCTTAAAATAATGGCCTTTGGTAATAATATTCTTAATCAATGTCTTTACAGTTTATGAGATGTTAAAATTAGGCACTGGTTTAAAATTTTCATCTGACACATTTATTTCATAGCCTCATTAGGCCCTGGTTTGAATCATGTAGGTACCCCGCAGATGTTTCAGTCTCTGGTATTCAGACTCTTAAACTAGAGCCTAACTATTAAATCAGTACCTGACAAGGTTCTGATACCAATGCCTGATGCCAATAGAACTCTTAAACCAGTCCCAGGTGTTCATTGTATTATGAATGTTATTAAGAAAGAGACTGTGATCCTGGTACTCGAAGCCTATACAACAGAAAAGAAGACTAATGAGGGACAGAATCTGAAACAAGCACACCCTACCACAGTGCTTTCTCACACCACCAAAGATGACGGCATTTGCCAGCGGCCACTTACAGGAAACGCGCTTTGCTTTTTCTCTGAGTGCTGGCAAGCTGTAGCCTTGCTGATTAGGGTGCCTTTGATAAAGGAAAAAAAAAGTCAATTAGAGCACAGCTGCTATCGAGAGGCTTGCTGTGGCGCAGTCTAAAGGAAAAAAAATGTAACTGCTGACTTTCCACTTGCAAACAAGAATAAGGAAAACGGGGCACCTTTATTAATATTGCTCCTGGCTTCCTGCATTTGACAATACAGCCATTAAATCCTGACCTTTAACCTCTCCTTCCACGCCATAGCCACTCTAACCACTTCTTTTCCGCTCTTTAGACACGTTATCTTTTCCATCACTGTCTGCCATTCCACTTGGCAAATGAAATAATGAAAAAGAGAAAGCATGAAAGGAAAAAAAAATGCCTCAGCGTCTGTCTTTTTGTCTCTGCATTCTGGCGAGCACCGACAAGCGTCCTTGAGGGTGTGATTTCCGTCACAACGTTCCAGCCCTAACGCATCAATTTTAACCCCCCACCAACAGAAAATGTTACAGGACGCAGCACCTTTAACTAAAATCCTGCACGCCTCATCATTCCTGCACAGTGGAAAGAAAAAAAAAGCCGACGCCAGACATCCGTCTAATTCAGGAGCTACGTTAGAGGCAGCCACCGTGAGATTCAGCGAAAGCAATTTCACAATTCAGGCTCAAGCTGTTGTTAGACGTCAAGCTGAAAGTGTTGGCTTTCTTCCCGCTCTCTCTCTGCCCTTTTTTACTTTCATTGAGATGTCATAGATTTGGACAATTTGATGCCCAGCTTCTCCTTATCATTTTCTCTGAACCATGAAACAAGAAAGAAAGAAAGAAAGAAAGAAAGAAAGAAAGAAAGAAAGAAAGAAAGAAAGAGAATATTATAGTTTAGATACAAGACATAAAATGCTGACAATTCACATCATGGCACATCGAGGAAAGCACACACGAGAAACTTAAGGGAGGAATACTTAAAGCACAAAATACTAATAAACATAAGTAAAAAAATAAATCTGCTGCTTGTCTGGACCAAATTATATAGATCTATTCAGCGTGATGGCTTTGCAACTTGCCCATCACCGTACCATAAAAAATCTCCTTTTCATCTTTGTCTCTCTTTCCATCTCTTTTTATAGGTCCTGGCCTCTCCTTCTCACGCCAGTTAAGTGTTTGACCATTCTCCTCCCCACTTTATTGTCAATTAGCTTCTGCTGGTGAGGTGGCTTTAAACTCCATCCTGGGAGTCACTAGCTTCCTTCCATTTCCTTTAGGTAGATTAAGCTAGAACTTCCTATTATGTGGCATTGTGTCTCTGCACCCAGGCTTTCTATTGTCTTTAGAGGGCCAGGCCCTCAAGGTAGCTCTGCCATCGTAATCTGCTCCCTTTCAGAGACTGTGTGCCCTTCAGCTGCCACATGACTCTGCCCTGGATAAGTGGGCTAGGAAGAAGGATGGATGGACTGAGTGCCCTTTAATTGTGAGGTTGTGTTGCCCCAACTGGCACTTCCTTTCCGTCCTCAATTTGTCTTTAGCCAGAAGACCCTGGACCTATACCCACTTCTGGACTGCTTGTGCTGTAGAAACCTGGTGGAACTTTCTATGCTTTCACCTAGGTTGCAGCCCACTCTCTATCAATTTCTTATTCTGGTACTGGTGCCCCAGCCTATGTTTCTACTTGAGCAAGCAATAAATATATATAAAGTACTGCCTCCTCCACCCCATTGATATAATGGCATATGCACGAAATGTTCCACTGCCCATGTCTCTTTTCCTCTCCCCCCTTATCGTTCACTCTCTACCTGAGCTATCATTAGGGGCGTCTTAAACCCTGACCCTCTCTTGGCACCCAGACACAAAGTATCTTCAACTCTCACAAAGCATATTGCAGTTATTTCCATTTTTGTAAGACATGGGCCTGAGTAGGTTAAGTAACTCACTCAGTGTTAAACAGTAAATCCGAGTCATGTACTGACACGAAAAATGCATGATTTTCAGCCTAGCTCCAAGCCTAGTGTGTAATTCTGAATCGTAGGATGAAGAGTGCTTGTTTTCTGATTGTTCGTTTTCTTGTCCAAGTTCAAGTTTGTCATGTGTATATAGTACATACTGTACATAACACAATGAAATTCATACTTGTATGTCTTCTCAGAACAGTAGCAATAATAGCAGTAAAACCAACATATACAGTATACCTGTATAGTGCTTTTAATGTTACAATATTTTTATTATAACTGGATATTCAGCAACCTTACAATCTGTGGATAGGCACTCCCCCGTATCTAATTGTGGGAGTGGCAATGACTCTGTACCATTTGCCAGAAGAGCTTTCTGGAAAAAACTGTCCATTTTTGGCTATTTAATTTATTCTGGACTACAGCAGTGTTTCTGCTTAGGGTGTTGTTCCCTCTCCCATTTGCTATCCTTCCTGAGATGGCACTGCTAGGATGTGAACATGGATCACTGGAATTATGAGTAAGTAGGTTGGCCACCAGCTAAATGTAAATCTCTGGGGTGATGATACACATACAATATAGTTGTTGATTGCACATTTTCATTTCTAATTATATATTTTTAATAGTGTTTAAACTATTTTACTCACAGATCAATGTGTAAATGGATCAATTACATACTGTACATACATGTGGTCTATTATGGTCAGAGTCCTGTTTTCCCTTGTCCAGTCTACAAACTGGTAAACTAGTAAACACTGGTTTATAGACAAGTTACTGCAGTATAATACAAACAATCATTTGTTAAAAAGAACATCAGACAATAGAAATAAGAAACACAAATCATGCAAAAAAAGGTATAGTTTTCAGAATGTGGCTGCTTAGTAGCTTTATGATCAAAGGTAAAAAAACTGTCCCTGAGTCTAGTGGTGCAGGTGTTAATGGTTTTGTACATTTTACTCAAATGGAAGAGTAAGACGAGTAACTGTGTCCCTTTACAATAATATTTGCACTACTGAGTTAGCAGGATGATATATACTGTATGCTCTGTGCCAACTTTACTCCCTTCTGTAGTACTTTGAGCTACTGAGATAAACAGGGGCAAGACCAGGAATTTCATTCAACCAGTAAGGGTAAACTCCACTTCTATGGAAAGTTGGTAAGCATAGATGGAGAACCCTAGCTTTCCTGATAGTTGAGATGCACTGGACTCCCTCTATGTTTTCATTGATGGTGCTTCCATGAAATTCAAAGCTGTTGACCATCTCCACAACATGCAAACCAATGAAGATGGAAGTGCTGCTTGTGTCCAATATTTTCCAATCTTTGACCAGCTCTTTAGTTTTACTGACTTTAAGGGAAAGGTTGTTGTCCTGACACAAGTGTTCTGGAAAGCAAACATCTTCCCTGTATATCATGTTAATAATCTTTGTAATCAGGTCTATGAATGTGGTATTATTAACTAATTTAAAGATGGAATTGGAGCTCTGTCTGGTCACACAGAATTAGGTGAACATGGAGCATAGCACATTACACTAAGCAGTGTTCATGTTGAGAATCAGCATAGAGGAACTGACACTTCTAATTTCTGCATGCTGAAATCTGCCAGTTAAGAAAAAGAATATACTGTAAATCTCTGTTGACACTGTGATAGTTGACTGTATTAACCTCATGCACTTGTACGTTAATCTGGTGGCTCTTAGGCTAGGGATCTGCACTGGCAATCGTAAGGTTGCCAGTTCGAATCCCTTAAATGCCAAAAGGGACTCTGCTCTGTTGGGCCCTTGAGCAAGGCCCTTAACCTGAAATTGCTGAGCGCTTTGAGTAGTGAGAAAAGCGCTATATAAATGCAAAGAATTATTATTATTGTAGTCCTTTTACAGATATCCCTTGCCGTGCTGCCGTATCCCAGCTCTTCCACAGACAAAGGATATGACACCAATAGAAACCAAGTATGCGGATCTTTACAGAGAACAGCCAACCCTTCCAATTATCAGTAACTGAGAAATATGTAATACTGTCTATTTGGCTTTCTAAATGTCCTGACTCTGCAGGCCAGCAGCAGTATTTAAGTAATAATGGAAGCAGAAGTCAAATTGTGTTTTTATTAACAGGATGTCAATACAGGGAAGACGTTAATATTGTTAATATTGTTGGTCATTTAGTTTATTTCCATCTATATATTTACTGCTATGTTCCAAGTGTCTTGTGGGTGGTTCCCCAATAGGCAGGGCCATCTGCCCATCACCTCAAGTGACTGCCCTCAGCCAAATCCCATAGTTCTTTGTGGTTCATTGAATACATTGGGTGAGTGGTGAGATTTTTTGTGTTTTTGCTATTTTGATCATTACTGATTTTCTGGCTTTCCGGCTTTTTGCGACCTTTTGCTGTTTTTTTGACTTCACCGCTTGGATTTCATATTGCATCTGTGACTGCTATTTGGATTGCCTATTTTAAAGGCATTACCTTCTGTGCATTTTGTTCTTCTTGGAGCTTATTTTGTTACAAAGCATTTTTGATGATAATAAATATTTTTATTTATAAAGATTCAACTTTTGCCCTCTTGTTACTAGTGGTAATTTGATGGTTTTTCCCAGTCTATAGTCTTTCTGAGACTATTTTGCTTCAAACTCTTTAGTTCTAACAACTAAAATGGCGTAGCTCAAAACATATTTTCTTTTAAATATTATTAAGAATGTGTCTAAACAAAAAATAAATTAACCCATTTGTTATGATTTTGTGTATTTTAAAGGATTCCTCTGCACTTGTTTCAGCTTCTTTTACTGCTGTCCCATTTTGGGTTTTCTGAAGTGCTACGTCATATTTTGCACTTATTTATTATTATTATTTTCAGCTATTAATAAATGTAATTGTGCTATTTTTGTTGTTATTTTGTTTTAATGGGCACAGCCATTTTGAGTTTCCATTATTACAGCATGGTGTTGGTTGCTTTGGAGTACTCTGTGGAATTAACATAATTAACGTAATTGATATAAACAATATAAAAAGTGGCAAATTAGACACATCATTATCTGAATTTGCAGATACCTCTAGAAAATCTGCCTTTCATGCATACAGGTGCTGGTCATAAAATTAGAATATCATGACAAAGTTGATTTATTTCAGTAATTCCATTCAAAAAGTGAAACTTTTATATTAGATTCATTCATTACACACAGACTGATGTATTTCAAATGTTTATTTCTTTTAATTTTGATGATTATAACTGACAACTAATGAAAGTCCCAAATTCAGTATCTCGGAAAATTAGAATATTGTGAAAAGGTTCAATATTGAAGACACCTGGTGCCACACTCTAATCAGCTAATTAACTCAAAACACCTGCAAAAGCCTTTAAATGGTCTCTCAGTCTAGTTCTGTAGGCTACACAATCACAGGGAAGACTGCTGACTTGACAGTTGTCCAAAAGACGACCATTGACACCTTGCACAAAAAGGGCAAGACACAAAAGGTCATTGCTAAAGAGGCTGGCTGTTCACAGAGCTCTGTGTCCAAGCACATTAATAGAGAGGGGAAGGGAAGGACAAGATGTGGTAGAAAAAAGTGTACAAGCAATAGGGATAACCGCACCCTGGAGAGGATTGTGAAACAAAACCCATTCAAAACTTTGGGGGAGATTCACAAAGAGTGGACTGCAGCTGGAGTCAGTGCTTCAAGAACCACCACGCACAGACGTATGCAAGACTGTCGCATTCCTTGTGTCAAGCCTCTCTTAAACAAGAGACAGCATCAGAAGCGTCTCGACTGGGCTAAAGACAAAAAGGACTGGACTGCTGCTGAGTGGTCCAAAGTTATGTTCTCTGATGAAAGTAAATTTTGCATTTCCTTTGGAAATCAAGGTCCCAGAGTCTGGAGGAAGAGAGGAGAGGCACAGAATCCACGTTGCTTGAGGTCCAGTGTAAAGTCTCCACAGTCAGTGATGGTTTGGGATGCCATGTCATCTGCTGGTGTTGGTCCATTGTGTTTTCTGAGGTCCAAGGTCAACGCAGCCGTCTACCAGGAAGTTTTAGAGCACTTCATGCTTCCTGCTGCTGACGAACTTTATGGAGATGCAGATTTCATTTTCCAACAGGACCTGGCACCTGCACAAAGTGCCAAAACTACCAGTACCTGGTTTAAGGACCATGCTATCCCTGTTCTTGATTGGCCAGCAAACTCGCCTGACCTTAACCCCATAGAAAATCTATGGGGTATTGTGAAGAGGAAGATGCAATACGCCAGACCCAACAATTCAGAAGAGCTGAAGGCCACTATCAGAGCAACATGGGCTCTCATAACACCTGAGCAGTGCCACACTGATCGACTCCATGCCACGCCGCATTGCTGCAGTAATCCAGGCCAAAGGAGCCCCAACTAAATATTGAGTGCTGTACATGCTCATACTTTTCATGTTCATACCTTTCAGTTGGCCAACATTTCTAAAAATCCTTTTTTTGCATTGGTCTTAACTGATATTCTAATTTTCCGAGATACTGAATTTGGGACTTTCATTAGTTGTCAGTTATTATCATCAAAATTAAAAGAAATAAACATTTGAAATACATCAATCTGTGTGTAATGAATGAATCTAATATACAAGTTTCACTTTTTGAATGGAATTACTGAAATAAATCAACTTTGTCATGATATTCTAATTTTATGACCGGCACCTGTATGTGTATTCCAAGTACTTTAGTGTTCCTGGTTTCTGGCTGTTGTTTCTTTACCAAAATTCAGTGACTAGCATTTTATAAGTGACAATCAATAGGAAAAATCTTTGGCTTTAGTTAATGTTTTCTCTCCATTTCTCAATCAACCTTTCCTTGTTCAAAGTACAAAACCTTTGTGTTCCTTGGCTTCCCGACCCCCAAAAACAATACTTTGGTTATTTATTTGCAAAGGCCAAGGAATGATTAAAAAAATTTACATGACGTTTCTAATGATTTTCAGTTGTAGACTTTATTTACATAATCTTAGTGAGTATCGAGTCTTGGCACATTGCCAGTCATTGTGCCTGACTTACCCAGCGACTCGGTCACTAGTTCATGATTCACCCAATTTTGCCTCCATTGAGTATAACCATTGCAAATTACCAATACATGAATAAGTAGCGGGGTGGGGGATATTGTTCCCCCATGGATCATCGAACATCAAAGCATAAACACATGAATGACAATTTCCTCTGTGGAGTTTCGGGAATCACAGGTGCATGGCACTTACAAACTACTGAGAGGGAGGGAGTGTGAGTAGCATGATAATAGCTGTGAGGCAGTTCTAAAGTGCTGCATGGCCCCTGGAAAAAAGGTGTGCAGGCATGCATCTGTGCACCTGTGCAGCTTAGAGGGAACAACACAGGCCTTTTATGCAGGACAGCTTACAAAAAAAGATCAGTTAGGTGAAAGTACAATGCATATAATCCAGGTATGAGAAATAAGGAATGTAGGACTTCAAAAATACAAGACAGGCATATCCGTGTGATGTCTCATTTTAATATGTGTACCATGATAGAATGGGAAAAAAACAGGCCAGAAATTAACAGCTGAACTTGTCCTATCTTTAAACCCTTTGCACAGGACATCGGCTCACTTTGTCTTTCTTGCTCACTCAGAGAAGTGGAAGATCTTATCCCAGATGCAGATGTTACAGATGCATGCTCAATCGTCATTTGTGAGTGAGCTTTATCTTGTCAGGGACCAGCTGGTTTGCTTTATACCAAATCCACCAACCAACATAAGTTGTTTTTTTCCCCAAAATGGCTGGCTAACACAAATGGTTATTAGTTACAGATTTCTTATAATTTCCCATTGGTGCTGTCCTCTGAGTGCTGGTGTGTTTGTCCACACCATGGCCCTCAATGCAAAAGGCAGCTTCTGAACAGCACAGCACGCACCAAATTTGACTCTGAAGTGGTAACACTGGTTAGCATAGCACTTGAAAATGAACAAAGAACTCTGAACTATATGGAAACTTCATGGTTGTCTAAAACTATCAAAAAAATTATATTACCGTATTGTATTATATGTCTTTGAGCTGAAATCCCACAGTTCAATTAATAATTAAAGCTATCTCACTTGGTTACAGAGGCTACTCTGATAAGTGGAAAATCCTTTTTTCCTGCCTACCTGTCACACCAGTAGGCTTTCCATTCAAGTTTACAAGGCTGCAATTCCTATTTAAATTAAGTTTCCAAAGAGTATAAATCTTCCTTAGAGCCAACGTTTAAATAAAGTGAAAATAGACTTGAAGAATGTTATTTTCACACAGATAGTTAATTACATGTGGGTTGCTCCAGAATGTGAAACAAGAATCATGGTCAAAAATTAAATTCAGTTTACAAAGAAATGCTGGTGTTTTACTAAATAAATAACTTAAATGAATTTGATACATTTATACATCATTGGCCAATACACTAATAAATCTGCTCCAGTTCAGTGTCACAGAGGACAGAGTCTGCAGTAGCAGCATTAGGTGCAAGACAGGAAACAAACCTGGCATGGGGCTCTTTTATTTATATAATATAACACACATCTTAAATTTTCAAATGTGCTTCGTCAATGGCACCAGGAACCTTCCATCTTAACTTCTTTTTATACTTGTTTTACAAAGCTAAATCACTTCATTAACATTCAGTGGCCACTTTGTTAAGTCAAACTGCTCACAAATTCTGCTCCTACAAAAAGCAAATCATGTGGCTGTAATATAGTACACATAGCAATAGTCAACATGTTTAGCTGCTGTATTTATCAAATAACAGAATGGGCAAAAAGCACAAATTATGCTAGCATGATTGATGGTTCCAGTTTCCAGAGTTTACAGAGGGTGGTGAGCAAACTGGCTAGTACAGAGCCGATATGGGGTATCCTCCCCTGTACTGTAGGACCATACACAACAAGCTCTGAAAACTAAATTATAAAATGAAAACTAAGAGAATTTTCTGGAAAGGTTTCAAAGACAACTAACTGGCAAGGACAAATGGCAAAGAATTTGAACTTCTAGGAGATAGGGAGAACTAAAGTGAAGGCACTTGTACAGAGACTAAGAACGAAAACAGGATAGGGTTGCATAAAATTAATTTTGTACTTCAGAGTCTGAAATAAGGAAAGAGCCAGAGCTGTAGCTGGGTGCCTCATGAGAAGAGAGATTATGGAGAAAAATAAAGACTGGATCCTTTTGAACAAATATTTTGGAAAAAAGACTACTGTGTATTCTCGCAGATAAGTTCTCTTGTGGATAAGTCTTGACTTGATTTTACCATATAATTTCTGGTATTTTATAATGTCGGTCGTATAAGTCGAATGTGGAAAGCTCACGCTATTGGTCCAAGAGATTATGATATGCTAACGCCCACCTGAGTAACCACAGAGCACTCTGTCTTTTTTTCTATGTGGGTGCGGCAATGCGCTGTATCAGCTCTGCTCCTGACCTCTCTCTCTCTATTGTGCCTATGTGACCACACGGTAATACCTAAACTATTTCGAAGCACTGATTTGTGTTTTTTGGTATCTCACACCCTCATACACCTTTATCGTAACAGCATCCCTTATCTACGATGAAGAGTTCGATCAGAAGAAAATATGAAGCTGGTTTTAAATTAAATGTCGTTGAAGCAGCGAAAGAAATAGGTAACTGCGCTGCTGCAACAAAATTTGATGCTTTTGAGAAACTGATGCGAGACAGGAGGAGGCAAGAAGATGTTAAAAAAATAAAAAAATTAAGTGTCGCATTTTTGAATGGGTGTATAAGTCGGGGTCTGATTTTATGATCGATTTTTCGGGTTTCAAGCCCTGACTTATATGTGAGTATATTCGGTATCTCTGGTTATGATGTACAGTATAGACCAAATGAGGATGAGCATGCTGAATGCAAGGATGAATTTTATGAACTATTACAGTACACAGTAAATGAAGAAGTGATTATATTTGTTGATTTGAATGGTTGAATGTGAAATGATCGAGACAAATGGAGAAAGGTGGATGACAGGAATGGAGACATGGCTGTCTACAACAAAGGAGGTTATGTGTAATACACGTCTGGAGAAAACTTTCTCCAAACAGCAACCACAATATTCCTTCACAAAAACATACACAACTATACTGTACATGAGCTAAATTAGTCCAGAATGAGAGATGTACGATAGACTTCACTACTGTTCCAAGACAGCCATGAAAGTTCACCAGAGATTTAAAAGTGAAAAGAGGCCTAAAGTCTAGCAGTGACCATCCCCTTTGAATTTAAACATGTTTACCAGAAAGAAAGGAAAATCAAACGTGCCAAAATGAGCAACCAGAATACAAGTCAAGAATATAAACTAAAGAATCCACAAGTACTGAAGGTGTTAAAGAATGTAGGAACGTAGTGGAAAGTTTAAGTGAAGAAGAGGACTTTGAGCAATGTTGCAGAAGGTTCAAAATTATTATTTGAGCAGCTGCAACAGAATGCTGCAGAAATAGGAAGGTGGGAGATCAAAGGAAGATGTCTTCCTGGTGGTCAGGCAGAGTGAGAGAAGATGTAATGAACAAGATGAATCTGTGGAAGAAATACCTGAGAGAAAGAACTGAACAGACACACAACAAGTATAAAAAAACAGGCAGATACCACTAAGGAAACAGTAAAAGCTACAAAACAATGGGCATGGAAGACGTTTGTGAGATCTCAGGAGAAAGGATTAACAATATTTATGGGGCTCTTAAAAACAGGAGAAAAAGAAATATCGATTGAAATTTGTAAAAGACAAAAGGAAAAGGCTTATTATGAAAGATGTAGATGTTATGGAACACATTGAAAAAAAACAGCTGTTGGTGAGTGAACTTCAGGAGAATGAAACAGAGAATGCCACAGAAACAGAGAGGGAAGTGGTGCTGGTAGAGGGGGCTAAGAGGAATATAATAATGGAAGAAGTGATAAATACTCTGAGGACAACAGCACATAATGAACGCACTCCAGAATGCTGAAATATATGGGCCCTCAGGGAAAAGAATGGCATATGTGAGACTGACGCAGGCAACAAAAGATGTCCCCCAAAGACTGGGAGGATTGTTATAATCCCCACTTTTTAAACAGGAGATAACAGAAAAATTGTGAGTCTGCCTCGTCGGTGTTCCAGGCAAAATGTTTTAAAGAAAACAGGAAGTTATACTTCAAAGACAGATGGAACAACTATTGAGAGAGGGCCATTTTTTTTTGTTCTTTATTTCACCTTATACACTTTCTTGTATTAGGAATTTGTTAGTTTTCACAAACCTTTTGGGGTCAGAGTGAAGGGTCAGCCAATGCACAGCACCCCTGGAGCAATTGAAGGTTAAGGGTCTTGCTCAAGGGCCCAGCAGAGTAGGATCTCTTTTGGAAGTGACGGGGATTTGAACCAGCAACCTTCTGGATACCAGCACAGATTCTTAGCCTCAGAGCCACCACTCTGAATTTGGATTCAGACCAGGTTGAGTTTTTTGTCATTTTTACTCTGAGGCAAACCTCAGTGAAGAAATTAATATACAATGGGGGAACTCATATATCTTTTTTGGATCCGGAGAAAGCCTTCAATTGGGTACTATGAAAAGTCCTTTAGAAAATTCTTGAAAAAATAAAAGAATAAGTCATGAATTGCAGGTAACTTTTAAACACTGTGCAAAAAAACTACTAGAGAACATCAAACCCACAGTTCACAGTGCTCAAAACAACAGCTAGCATGAGACAAGGAGATGTTTATCAACTTTGTTGTTTAGAGTGCTGATTTATGCTGTGAAACCAGAATCAGGCCGTTTTAATTGGGTAACGAGCAGATGAGGCTGGCCTTCATTACATAACAGGCCTTTGTTACTGATGTTACATCTATAGCCAGTTCTCAATAACATCTATAGTGAACCCTTGTCGTATGGGTAAGAGAGTAATATTTTTGAAAGTGAGAAGTCCAAAACCATGATAATTGCATGAGATGAAAGGAATTATTCAGAATGACTTCGGGAAAGCAAGAGTTAGAGTAGATGAAGAAATTCAAGTATATGGGACCTACTATCTGCCAGTACAGAACAATATAAGTAATCAATTACCAATTTACAGGGAAGAAGAACAGCCACATTGGTTGTATATTGATCTGTCTTTCTTCCTGCATTGTCCTACAGCTGTAAATCATAGACATTGATCAATAACCATAGAAGTTAAATTCAATCAATTGAGATTCACTATCACAGATGAGTGGAACAGAAAATATGTAGGGCAGAATTAGGAATCAGACTACAGACAGAACTTAAATTTAGTCCCCATATAAATGACAATAGGCATGCTTTGATGGACATATAAATAGGATGTCTCAGTACAGACTGACCATGCTAGCATTGGAGGCAAGAATGTAGCTGAACCTGAACAAGAGTAGGGTGGAAGAGCAACACTAAAGAAGCAGGAAATAATTCATGGTCAAGGCGGAAATTGATAAATGATATTGACTAGAGGTCAAATAAACATGCAATTCTTTCGAAAAACTCTTGACACTAGATATACGAGGTATACGAGGACTGAATAAGTAAATAAGTTAGTAAATAGTGGCAGTCCTTTTGAAGTTGATACTTCCAGCAGAACAACATGCTATGCTACAAAACATCATCTCAAGCTGGTTTCATGAAATGACAGTGACTTCAGTTTACTCCAATTCTCTGCATTGCCCCAAATTTCCAAACATCATATTTGGTATGAGGTAACAGAGGAGATTCACAGCATAAATGTAAGTGTCTGAAAAGTCTGAAGGAATAGCAAGATGTTGTCAAATCAGAATAGACCAAAATTCCAAAGGAATTTCTTCAGCACTTTCAGCTGTATGCAGATCTATAAAAATATATGCTGTTTGAAAGGCAAAAAGGACCCTACTTGCTTTTAGATGGACATACCTAATAAATTCTCTACTTTCATGAGCATAGATCTATTTTGTACTCCTAAGCTATACACCTGCATCATAAAATCATGCTCCATTGACTATATGTAACCGCTTAACCCAGTAGGACATAACCAGACAATGAGATTACAATGCTCATTGAACCATTGAGCACCATCTGCTGTGTTTAATTGGTATGCATAGGATAAGAGGCAGATAAATGGTTACAAGTGAAAACGATATACAAGATGGAAAAACATGAAAAAATTAAAATATGGGTAAAAGAAAATAAACAAATGGTTGAGAATCTGTCCGCCTAATGAATCTTGCAAATCCAGACCACTTCTTTTTGGTAAAGTAAAAATTAATTTCATTTTGGGGTTTGGTCTCTGCCAATTTGATAGTATTCAGTTGTTTTTATAATACCTTTATGTTTTGTGTTGGCTTGAGCTGTATGGGAACACTTTTTTCGGTTTCTGCGGGGGTTTTTAGTGAAGAGAATGTACTATGCTACCTTTGAGGTGACCAAGATAGGCTCTTTTCTCTATGATGGTACAATAATAAAAAGTGGGCACAAAAAGTGAATGGAAACAAATACATATTCACAGAATTTATCGATTAACTAATTAACAATTTTCTGGAGTATTATTCATTTGACTGTTTCCTAACATTATTTTTATGTGTGTAATCTTTGGTAATTTTCCAGAACCACTTATTGCAATGCAGGATGACAGCAGCTGGAGTCTGTGTGACCAGACACAGCTCCAACTCCGTCATTAAATTAGCTGATGACACCAAGATTATTGGCTTGATCACCAATATAAATTAAAAACCTTACAGATATGAGGATAACCTGTTGATTCTGTGGTTCTAGGACAACAATCTCAGTCTTAATGTTAATAAAATCAAGGAGCTGGTCATAGACTTTAGGAATCAGAAGGCATAGCATGCTGCCATCTACACAGTGGTAGAGATGCTATTGAGAAGGTGGGAAGCAAATAATTTCTTGGAGTAACTATCACTGATTAACTGAAGAAGGAACAACACATTTTGGTTATGTCAAGAAAGCTCATTAACAGCTCTACTTCCTCAGAAGTCAGAAGAAAGCCATTATTTTCCCATCTGTTCTCATAACGTCTACAGGCACAGAGCAGAATCCACTCTCACTTGATGCTCAGCTCAAGATCATAAATCCCTGCAGGAGGTGATGAAGGTGGCACAGTATATTACCAACACAAAGCTGCCTTATGCTTAGGTCATTTACAACACTTCCTTATAAAGGCAAACAATATTATTAAAGGCCTCAGCTGTCCTGCACAGTTGCATTTATAACTCTTTCCTTTTGGCAAACAATACAGGACAATTGGCACTTGTACCAGTTGATGCATTTTGTCTCCATGGATCATAAGGTTACTGAAAAGTCAATCAAAAAAACAAATACTGTAACATAACTCTGTATATATATTGAAAATGGAAAGGCGCAAAACATGAAAATATTTGGTGTTCCAGCCAGGACACGCCATTGAATTGCAAGTTCTTAGTGAGATTAAAGTACAGAATTACAGAGAAACACTGCAGCACTACAGAGTGTCATTCAGAGTTCCATTTTAGGAATGATATCTGCTCTTGTTGAGGTCTCTTGGTCAACTGACAATATCCTGTGATGAAGTGGTTTTTTCAGTCTTTGGGGCCAGAATGGGCAGGTCAGAAATGACACCTGTCTTCTTTCAGGCTTTGCTTCTCCATCCCAGACAGAGAAACAGAAACTGTGAATAACTGCTGTAAATAACTGCTTTCATTGCTGCACCATGCTTTTGTGTTCAAAATATATATTGCGTACTTGCGTTTTAGAGTTAGACCAGAACACACCTAAACTGCTTTAAAGTTATTTCCCATAGTATTCATTGACACTATTCATATCAAAAAATTTTACTAGCGAGCAATGTAGAAAACTCCTGCATGAAGTGGTTTTTGAGTGTTTTCAGCCAAACGCTTAATCCATTGAAATCAATGGTAACACCCATATAACGCTAGTGAAAGAAAACTAAAGTGCATTTTGGAAGTGTTTTTTTTTACAGTAAGTTAGTGCCCCTTCCTGGATGAACCAGCTCATTGAAACTAGAAAGAAAATACCTTTGCCATCATGCACATGCATGGTTTGGTCATCTAGTGACAGCTATTGAAGGAGAGGTCAAGTGAGCACATACCTCTGAATCAACTGACAAGAATTCAAGAAAAGTTATAGGTTTATATCTAGTTCTAATCATGTTAATGTTTAGTACAGACGTTTTAACATATAGGTAGAGTGGTAGTGCAGAGATGGCATTTCTGCTTCATACTGCCCATGGGAATGGGATTTGTATTTCCTGGATTGATCGGTATTAGTGAGTGTGTTTAACTGAGTATTATTACCTGCTTTAACACTGAAGACTGGAAATGTGTCAGGCAATACATTTCAATTAAGAAAATATGTTAAGTCCTTTATGAAGAAAATAACATCCATCCTCTTTTTTGATCCCCAATCCAAAGCCCATGGGTGAACACTGGCCACTAAACACCCGGATTGCATGATCTCATGATATCTATAGCAAATAACTGAATTAAAACTCAATAAAATTATACTCTATCAAATAATCAAAAACTATCTTTAAAATGCAAGCAGCAATTAAGATAAACTTGTTATTCCATGATGGAATCCTTGATTTATTTACCTTTATATAGATTTAATACCACTGTACTGTATGTTCAACCTAAACAGCTTGACTGTATTGATGTGTTTTTATGTGCTACCAGTCAATCAGTCTAGCATCATTTCAAGGACCCGAACACTGTAAGCAAGATTGCAGTACAGAATCAAATACAGGAACTGATCATTGAAATACATTTAACACTGAAAGCAGACATACCCCACAACCTGAATTATCATCCTGCCACGAATAAAAAGTAAACTAAAGTGAATATTTTATTGCTATAGTATCATATATCCTAAGGACAGCCTCCATTCAGTAAATGTAAGCAAAAAGAAGCTTAAAAATGTTCATCTAATTACTGTGGATGACTCTGAAGGTCAGAAGGTTTTGTTATTGAATCTCACAGCTTGAATATACAGTTAGCTCCCTAAGTATTTTGACAGTGACACAATTTTCACAAGTTTGGCTCTGTACACCACCATTATGTGATTGAAGTGAAGACTTTTGGTTTTAATTTAAGGGGTTTACCAAAAATATTGTATGAGCCGTTTAGGAATGACAGCCATTTTTCTGCATAGCCCAACAGCCACCCCCCCCCCCCCCCCCGTCCTGGGCCTTTGGAGTATTTGGACATTTGACTGACAAGCTGTTCCATAGCCAGGTGGGTGCAGTTCTCTCATTAATTCATCTATATATTAAGCAGATAAAAGGTCTGGAATTGATTCCAAGTGTGGACTCTGCATTTGGAAGCAGTCACTGTGAACTCTTAATATGAGGTCCAAAGAGATGTCCATGCAAGTAAAAACAGGCCATCATTAGGCTGAGAAAAGAAAATAAACCATTTAGAGAGATGGAAGAAACACAAGGACAGTTCAAATCAACCATTTAGTATATTCCTTAAAAGAAGGAATACATTGGTGACCTCAGCAACAAAAGAAGGTCTGGAAAACGACAAAAGAAGCTGTTTTGCATGATTGCAGAATTCTGTCCTTGGTAAAAATTTTGCCAAACCAAGAACACTCTCCAGCAGGCACACCTATCATTGCCAAAGTGTACAATCAAGAGAAGACTTCATTGAAATAAAGACAGAGGTTTTACCACAAGGTGCAAACCACTGGTAAACCTTAATCATAAGAAGGACAGATTAGACTTTTCCAGAAAACATTTCATAAAAGCCTGTCCAGTTCTGGAACAATTTTCTTTAAACAAAGGAAACTAAGATCAATACACACCAGAATGTTACAAAAAGAACAGTATGGAGAAGAGAGGAAACAGCTCATGATCTGACGAATACCAGGTCATCTGTGAAACATGGTGGATTGCAGTTTTATGGGATGATCATGCATGGCTGCAAATGGAAGTCAGTTACTAGTGTTTATTGATGATATGATTGCTGGCAAAAGTAGCTGGATGAACTCTGAAGTGTATAGGGTTATACTATCTGCTCAGATTCAGCCAAATGCAAAAACTGATGACGCTTCACAGTACAGATGGACAACAAGCCAAAACTTACTGCAAAAGCAAACCAAGTGTTTTTCAATGCAAAGAAGTGGAATATTCTTCAACGGCCGAGTTAATCAACTGACCTCCACCCAATTGGACATGCATTTCACTTGCTGGAGACAAAACTGAAAGCAGAAAGACCAATGAACAAGCAGCAACTGAAGACAACTGTAGTAAAGGCCTGCCAAAGTATCACTATGGTGGAAACCCAGCACTTGGAGATGGCCATGGGTTCAGACTTTAGGTAGTCATTGACTGTAAAGGATTTTCAACTAATTATTGAAAATGATCGTTACATTTATGATTATGTTAGCTTGTCCAAATACTTTTGAGCTCCTGATAAAAGGGGACCATTTTTAAAAATGTCTTTTCTGAACAGCTCATACAATATTTTTTCTAAACTCCTTGAATTAAAACTGAAAGTCACTGTCCAAATACTTATCGACTTGATTGTAATAAGTTTGTGATATCTGTCAGTACAAGTCTTGTTGTTTACAGTAGGAAGGGGAATAATCAGACAATGGGTGGGAATAGGAAAGTTCTTAATGGCTTCACAGCCCAATCTGCGAAAGCTGAGTTATTCCAAAGTGGGTTAGGTGAGGGCACAATAAATAAAATACATAAGTCTCAGTTTCACTTGTGACAAAGTCTTGCTGTTCTTGAGTTAGAAACCTGCATGAGGAAACTCACTTGAATGGAAATCAAAAGCAGGAGATTCTATATCTCCGCAGGACCCTACAGACACCAGATACATTCAAAAATGAGGTCTATGAAATTTGCAAAATGTGGTAGGACCATAATCATTCTTAATATTATAAATTCTTAAAAGTCCCACTGTGAAAAAGTTGTACTGGCATGTATTGTATGTCAGAAGGTGAAACATTGACTTCTTTCCTGACATCTGTACTTTCTCTTCTCTTGGCCATGACTACCCAGTCCTAATGGAAGTGCTCCATTACAGCCAGGTGCTGCTCCTTCCCCAGCTGCAGTGGAAATCAGCCTTCGTGCTTCTGCCTTAAAATGTCTGTAGTCTGATTTCCCTTCTGTCAAAAGCCCATGTCTCTGCCACTATCTTCTTTTAAACCTCAACCTATAACCAACATTGTCTCTCACTATGGGGTCCTGTTACCTCTTCTTATCCTTTTCCATTTAGCCAATTTGTGCTTACCTATGGCTGTTCTCGCTCATTCAGTCTATGAGAGAATTCGGGTTTAATGTAAGGGCTTAGACTACCATGACAAAAATTATTACTACAGTACAGTTTATAAATTCTAACAATCATCACAATCAGGCTTGTGAGGCGATCTCCTCAGAGTCACATGTTAAGCCATCAGTTAAGATTGCAGGGCAGCTGCAAACTGCTGGGTTTCAGGCCATGTCCTTGGGCCACAACTGTCTTCAGGTTCCATAGCAATAAGCTTCTCTTCGTTAAGTGCCAAACCCTTCACTTAATTCTATTCTTCTCTTTAAACCTCTCATCTTCAGCCAGCTGGCTGCACTTCAAGCCTCCCAAAGTGAGGTGAGGTGCGCCTTTGCTTCCTTTTCAGCTTGCCCTTCAGCCACCCACTGATCTCGCTGCATTGTCTGTTCACCATTCAGTCCCATCCAGTTGGCCACACATCCACCAATGAGACCTGTACTTGTCTCTCCATTATTTGTCCCTTCAGTGGCTCTATTTGTTTCCCTAATTTGATGCTGGCTCTTTTCTCTTTAATAACCCTCTGACACCCTTTCACTCTCCTTCCCCTTATTGCCCTCTCCTCCATCTTCCTATCTCTTTAATTCCAGCTAAAAATATCTTTCTCTTGTGATTTCTCTCTCCTTCTTTCCTTTGTTCCTTTTCCTTTACTTCACTTTCTTTTCTTCTTGGCCTCTAATTCTTTTACCTCTTTTCTTCTTCCTCCTCCCCTCCTCCTCTTTTTCGCCTTTCCTTGTATATGTTCCCCCTGTAATTTAGTCCCCCCCTTACCCTAACTTTGCCCAAACTACCCCAGTAAGCTGCTCTTCTGATGTTAAGCTTTGAAAAATGTTTTTTTCGACATCTTTTTGTGTTTGCTTTTTTTCCCCTCTCTCTCTCTTTCCCTGGCTCACTTCCAAACTGCTACCGTCGCTCTGACATCCAGTCAGGTTCCCCCTAACGCGGGTTTGATTTGCTTTGTTTCACAAAGCAGTGATTTCCTTTCTGAAAGCCGCCTTTCTTTTTCCTTTTATATTATATTCTTTCCTCCCCACTTTGGCTGCATGCCTGAGTGACTGCAATGAGAAGTAGAGCTAATTAATTTGATTTAATCCTTCTTGCAGGCGGTAAAAATTCACACAGAATCCCCTCTGAGTCCCCCCACCACTGCCCCACTCTGAATATCACCCCACCTGCTAAAATTTTTCTATTAAGAAATACAGAGAGTGGAATATAAATGATAAAAAAAAAAAGAATTCAGTGAACTACTGGGGTGTAGAAGAGGAATTTGAAGATTGTCTGTATCCATTTTTTTCTCATACCTTCAGCTTGCTCCAAAACAAAAAACCATGTGCTGCTTTTGCAGCCCTCCGGAATTGTCAAACAGGGTCAGACTACACCAGGTGTTATATTATGTCAAGCACAAATATTGATATAAATTGAGTTATGTTTCAACTAGATATACCACTAGCCCTAGTTTATTCTGCTGCCCTAAAGCTTCAGACCCCTGTGATCCTGACACATCTCAAAGCTAAGCAGATTAGGATGACTCTATATGATTGATGGAGTGATGGAGTGGTGCACCCAGACAGACTTTCTCTGTTGTAATAAGCAAGTAGGGGGATATGAATGAATGAATAAATATATAAATGAATGCATGAATATGCTTTATCTGATCAAGGATCCATCCTGAACTTTTTCATTGACTTTTACCCTTTGAGAATTTGTTTAAATCCAGTAATATCCAAGTCTTAATAATGATCCTTTGTATTCACAAACATCAAATCAATACTTTTTAAAATAGTTGGCCTGGTTGAGAATACTTGTTTTGAATTTCCAACCAACCCATAATATAAAGAACATACAAATATTGCTTGGTATAAAGTGTTACTGATAAAAAGGTCCATTGTTAATCTTATTTGTACTCGTACTCTATCATAGTTTTTTTATTTGATATTTGGCTGATGCATTTATACAAGCTGATCTTAGAACTGTTTACAGATATTTTTTACAGATGGAACACAGGCAGGTTAAGTAATTTTCTCAGGGCCAAAAGTCAAGGAAAAGACTGAACTGGCAGCCTTGTGGTTTAAAGTCCACTACCTACCACACCATTAACTGTAGTCAATTCCATGAGTAGGCCACAGTAGTTTCTAGTACCGATTCTAACAATTTCCTTAATTAGAAGTCAGTTTTGTCACTGTAAACCATGACCTTGATGAACATATTCTAAGAACATCTAAGTGAAAAGGAGATATACCTCCAAGACTGGGATGAGGCCATGAGAACTACTCCAAGGTCTAAGAAATTAATGAAATGAAGAAACCCCACTAAAGATAGGGGTAGGTGGCACCCAGCAAATGAGGACACTTTCTATCAATTAGTAGATAAAAAGGTAGGAACATAAATAATAATAATTATTTTTGCATGTCTACATAATAAGTAATATTGTTTTCAAAATGTACTTTCAGAATAAAAGTATGACATAGACCATATACTGTATTTATGAAGGATAATCTAATGATAAAGCTTTCCTGGCAAACATTACCAACACTCTCTCTCTCTCTAGTGCTCTAATGTGATTTTCATGTGCATCAATTCCATCCAAAAAGCTGACCCCACACAAAGGTGCTGATTCTGGGTCCCTCCTGGACTGAGATGTTTAAAAAATGTATGGATTAAGAGATTTTTTTAAAACATACAAATACAAAAATGAGAATATTCAGAAAAAGCAAGTACTCCAAAAACAGTAATATGATTAGCTAGGTTGTTTAAGAATAGGTAAAATAATTATGCAGTTCTGCATGATACATATTATTTATTTATTTACCAGTAACAGAAGACTGCACGATAACATGCAGTGAACACACTTGACTTATAGTTTTCATCCTCTGTCTCTGTACATTTAACATTCATTTGCACAGAGGTTGATGTGCTTGCTGCTTCCTGAGCAGCTCTTCTTTTCTCCACCCTACTGGCCCGCTTCTTCTCTTCTTCTGTCGACATCTTTTTGTGTTAAAACTGATTAAGTCAGTTTTGGTGTTGCAATTACTTAGTACATTTTTCTTAGTTTTTCACTTAAGCTGGCACTTAAGTGCCCAATCTGCCTCAAGAATGATTTAAGATATGAAGAGGTAGGGCAAGTGACGGCAAAGATGGCAGGGATAAGAACGGCACCTGTACGCATGCGCCACACAGCCGCCCTGCTGTCCGCTGCGGAGAGTTGATTCTACAATGTAATAAAATAAAAATAAAAAGAATAATAAAAATCATTACCCTGAAAGTGGCCAAACGGTTTGCAAGCTACAGGTGATTTAAAATCCTGGATAGAAAAATGGACAGCCACGGTAGTGTATTATATAAGAAGATTATGTTTCCATGCCTGACACCCATCTGGCATGGCATCTGACTATTCAGTTTGTGGGTTTTAAGCCAACATAGCAGGTACACACATCATTTTGGGCTTAGCTAAATGGATCTCCAAATCACCAGGTGAATATAAAGCCAAGGTCTGGCCCCTGGTGTAAAAGCTTTATATTTACCAGTCAATCTTCATTTCCACTCTCAGCTATTGTTAAAAGCGCTACTGTAGATTATGACCAAAAGAAGGTAGAAACTGTAAGGAGAAAAATAACGTTCCTGTGTCTCTGGGCTTATTGTCTATGGTAAGGTGAGGAACATGGCACTATGCAAGGACCACAGGGTAATATTGCTAGTCTTTTAGACCAAAAAGAGTCAGCTGAGGTGGTTTAAACTTATAGGTAGGTTGCCTTTGGGCATCTCCTATGAGAAGTAGCATATTCCAGGTATAATCTACTGACAGAAGTGAAAGGAACAGACCCAACACTTGCTGGAAAAGTTACATCTCTTGAGTTACATAGGATTTGGGAGCATCAAAATGTTCTTTAATGTAAGCTGGAGAGAGCTGCTGTAGAAATGGCTGGTCTAGTTCATCCAGCTTGAACTGATGCAACTGCAACTCTGACCAGGAAATGAGGAATGAAAATGATGACTTTATATTTATGGGTATTACCTCACAGTACACGGAACATGGGTTTAAATCTGTTGGCATGTCACTGTCTGTGTGGAGTTTGTTTGAAAAGAATACGTCAGGTTTTTCCAGATACTCCTACACCACAAATATGCATGAAAGGTTATTTAGGGTCTAACATTTATTGATTAGTTTATTTTTACAGGTTGTTACTAAACTATCTTGTTTTCCAAGTCTGTAAATATGCCTGAAGACATGGGTATCTTTTTTTTAAACTTTTTGTTTAGGGTTGCTTTAGAATTCAAAAAAGGAAACAATGGCTAGAACAGGAGTGCTGCAGTCATATTTGGAAAAAGACAGGTCTCCACTATTTTAGTAAAAATCGGAAACGCTCAGTATATGATTACTTCCACAAAATTCTCTGATTTCAAAATTAGGAACCCATGACAATATTTAACTTATACATACCTAACAGCGTCTGTTATTTTATGTTATGTTAGTTAAATCTACAAGAACAATTTTGCTCAAAATCAATAGACTCATCACATTTTACGTTGTTAGTAACTGTGTCAAATTTCATCCAGATTAAGCAATTTTCTTTGGAGTCTGCGTCCTCAAACTCACGCCCTGACACACATGCATGCACACACACACACAAAGCCAGACATTACACAGAAAGTTGTCAAATTATAAATCATCGGAAATGCCTAAAACATGTAAATTTCATCTCCCTCATGATGCTTTACATACTAAATATTCTCTCTTTACAGTACATTTAGGGTCACTTGTGGGCATTGGCTTTGTGATGAGGGAAAGAAGATTCTGGCCTTGAGACGTGAGAGCTAACTGTATGAGTGCTTGAATAAAATGAAGGAGCTGCTGTAAAAGTGGAACAGAAACTGTCACTAATTATATTTTTTGCTTGCTGCTTTTTAGCAGGTTTTCTGTCTGCTGATGCCTTTGTACGCAAATTGATTTTCTGATTGCATTGTATGCATTGACTGTAAGCGTTTGCTAGTTTTCCAGTGACTGCTGGGGAAAGTGAACAGTGGTAGTGGAGGTAGTGGAGGTGGTGGTGGTGGTGGTGGTGGGTGTGGAGGGGGGGGGGGGTCAGCAACAGAAAGGGTGCATTTGGCTCATGGAGTGACACTTGAAGACAGTAAAATAAAGTGACGCTACTGGCCATTCTCTGGCTGCCTGACGCCACGAACCTGCCCCCTGTGCTTCTCTGCTGGAAGGATGTGGCCAGGATCCCGCAGACTCATCAGCTGCCAAGATGAATCCCAGAAGTGAAGCAGGCTATGCATTTCACGGCTCATTTTAAAACAATATCACAGTGCTGCACAGTTTTTTTCCTTTTTTTAAACCAGATTTTCTTGGGTTTAAATGTGAATTGCTTCATGCAGATGTTACCTGTAGTTGACAGACTGAAAGATGTTATCTTCCTTGACCTCTTGATTGAAGGCATTCTGCTAGTTACCCACATTTTGATAGCGTATTTTGTGTATCTTGGACTGACTCCCTAAAGGTAGCCTCATTGCCTTTCATCTGTGGCTCCATAAGTGACAGATGTGTGTGTGACTGGCTTATATGCTGGAAAGGTTCACAAAAGGGTGAGTAGCCTGTTACCAGGGGTTGGATGGCTGCCACTTCCTTCCATCTTGGAATGCTTGAAAGAAGGTGTGTTGTTTATTTTTAGTAGCTGAGTGACTGACATGCTGTGAATCTTTTCACAAATATTTCCATCACACTTAATTGCTGCCTTAATAAAGCAAAGTAGGTAGTAACTATTGCTTAAATTTTGAGTTTGGTTTCTGCAGTTCAATTCAATTAAAACTTCTGTGCTTTAACCTTAACATTCAATATTAATTTGTGATTTCATGTAGTGCTCCTATTCCACTATAACTCTTTAGCATCCATTGCAGGCACAATGGCAATGTATAAGAAGGTTCTAAATAAAGAGGCTATTTAAAATATGTATTCTGCCTCCACTAGTTTGGACATCTCTAGAAGCAGAAGCAGTTTCTTTCCTTGTTAAACTGTATGGTAGGATGTGTACTGCCAGTTGCCTATACAGCAAAATGACAGAAAGGTGTCTCCATTGTTAATAACTGCTCTATGTAAGGCCTGTTACCAGAGGCTGGAGAGCAGATGGCTACACCTTATACTTTTATAGACAAATGAAAACGTAAGTACAAATACAACCACTTGTAATTCTATGGTTTTATATAGATTATTAAAGAGAAATTGATCATTCTCTAGTCTAACAAGGCTTAAAATCAGATAAATCCAACCTAGGTAGCAAACAACACATAACAGATACTTCACATACTTGTTCTGTGTGGAGTTTGTATGCTCGTACCCATGTCAGAGTAAGTTCTCTCCCACATCTCCAGATGCATGCAGGTTAAGTTCCTTAATCATTCCAAATTGGGTGTATGTGGATATGAATGTTGCGTGAGTGGACTTTTCAATGTCCTGGGACCTAATCCATTGTTGATTGTTGTCTTGCACCCAGTGCTGCTCAAATAGAGTCCATCCCCCTGTGACTCTGAATCTGATTAAGCATATATCAAGAAACGAAACGACTTGCAGAAGCTACTGCATGTATGAAAAACTCATCACACCTTTCCTGATTTCATAAGAGTTGAGAGATAAATTGAAAGCCAGTTTCTGTTAATCAAAAGCACATCATTAGTAGGTGACCAGAAAACATTAGCACAATATAAAAGCATGATCTTTGGTAGTTTAATTTGAAGCATTCACTTTTATGTTCTCAGAGAAGCAATCATTACTGTTTCTCCAGAGAAAGTTTATGAGGCCATTTCTACACAATCTGATGTCCACAACCTTACCATGAGATGGATTATTTACAAAGTGAAACCATTCCAGAAAGTTGCCAGTTTTTCCAAGAGTTGGCATCCTTGCAAAACCCTCTCAAAGATGAAGCTGTATGATATTTCACGAAATCACAAAGAACCCCAAAATTTAATTCATGGACCTATAGATCACTGCCAAGATATAAACTGCTATAGCTTTTGACTCCATCATCAGAAAAAGGATTCAATAAGCATGGCTTTCATAGAAGACAAGGCAGGAGAAGTCCTTTTCTCTCTAAATGTAACATGGCAGGACAACTTTGGTTGCAATGTTACATATAAATGAAATAAATGATGTCTGGAATAATGCTCCTTAAAAAGACAAATCAAAGTGGAAGTGCATGGTTTTTATGAAAAACCTTGTTTGGTGAAAAACAAATCAGAGCAAATATCAACACAAAAATATACCATCAGTCCAGTGCCATTGTTGGGGGTTGTTTTGCAGCCATATGTATGCTTCAAGATAATTGAGTTCATGATGAATTCCTTTTTATCTACTCTGTATATATAAAATCCTAAGCCTAAGCAACGATTTTGTGCAACGATTTTATGTGACTTTTTTGTCACGCTTTAAATCAGGCTTATTTTAAAATCTACATATATGTGTTTGGTATCATTCTTTCAGAATTTATCGAACTTTAATGTGATATTGCTAGATTTTCAGATTCTCAATCTGTTTTTAAATTATAAACTAAAAAATATCAAGAACTCACGTCTCGCGAGACGAGACTTTTTGCCAAGAGATTTAACCACGCTCGGGGCCTTAAATAAAAGACAAAGAGTAGGACAGCTGCTGGACAGCAGCTATACAGGCTTTTAAATGTTCGAAGCGCCATGCGAGATGCAGTTCATGCGGCACAGCAGCAGTGGAAATCCAGCAACTGATTGAGCAAAGAGGAGGTAAAAAAAACCTGTATTTGTTTCCCATTGTAATACCATTTAAGAGGGGGTTTCAGAGGAGCGACCGTGTCTCCTTGAGGTGCGCTCAGCCCCCCTTTTCACAAGTGGCGGAGACACAAAGTGGCTGGCACATAGCACAGGCCGGGGGACGAACCCCCAGTAGCAATATATTTTAAAGGGAAGCATACAGACATCTCTCTGACAGTTCAAACTAGGGCAAAATTGGTATCAGGAATAGGTACAATGATCATAAGTACATTGAAGAATCTTCAGCTGAATGACTGAAAAAATAAAAAAAGCAAGCAGCCTTAAGAGAGCTGGGCAAAAAGAAATAGCATCACACATCAATGAGCTGAAACAGTGCAGTAGGGAGGAGTGGGCCAAAATTCCATCGATACAATGAAACAGTCTAACTAGAACATTAGAACTACTTCAAGTTTACTTTATGTAAACTTTATTGTTTGTGGTTTCCACAGGAAGATACTCTTATCTGATAGATCCTTTCAATCACAAAATGATTGTTATCTATGTCCTGATATGTAAAACCATAGAATTGAAAGACAGTTAGGGTTACATATACAGTCACATGACTGTATATTAGACACTTACTGCTAGAATTAAATGTACCCTCTGTTTTAATAGCCCTTTGTTGGCAGTGTAGGAGTAAATGCTTTTCATGGCTGACTGCCTAGTTGATAGCTCACTGCATTCTGTTGGACAGCATAGGGGTGTGGGACATTTCCTTTCATAGTTGATCACGTGATAGAAAGCCTGTTGCCACAGTACTATTAAAAGTTGTAGGTAGTTTGTCTAGAGAGTAACTGCATGATAGGACAGCAGGAGTGTGCTTTTCAAGTAGCTGTTTCCTGAACAGAAGCCACAGTCCCTCTTATCAACACTAAGACCACCTGGGGCATGGAGGCAATTGACTTTCACATCTGACCATCTGATTGGAGACATGCTGCCTCTTACTAACAGCTTGACTACTAAGAGATGTGGCCCATGACCTTCATCTTAGAGACTGACAGCCTGAACATGAACTATTATTTGTCACCAGAAGATAGAAAGCTGAGAACTAAAAGCCTGTGGCAGGGTAACTAATGGGGTACCCACTCCTGCCTTTGATTTCAGAGACAAACCATCCTTAAGGAAGTGCACTGAATTTGCTTGTGAAGTTAGTAAGGAATGAAGCAGGGAAGTGCCACATTTTTTTTTTTTTTTGAAACACAAATGCTGAAGACAAAACGTGTGACGTAATGCTGCTTCTATTTTGGTTTTGTCAGTTTTTAGAATGCCGCGCTGTTGCTTGTCAGGTTCTTGCGCACGCCAAACCCGGTGCTTTGTCTCTGGATAACACATCTGCGTCTGTGTCTCTGCAGCACAAAGGGCCACTGCTGAATGGAGTCGACATCACCTCCCTTGCTGAGAGTTCCTCTCAGAAGCTTCTCATCACACAGGAAAAAGACTGCATGGTAAACTAAAGACACTGCCCAGGTCAGACATTTTAAGTTCTTAATGCACTTTTTTTAGTAGCTGTTTAGGATGACTTTTTCTATAGGACACCTTTGTAAGCTATCACCTACCAGCAGTGGGGTTAACCCTGTGGGGAGTCTTGCATTTTAGACACTTGTGGTAAAGAGAATATGACAATAGAGGGTGCTGTTTCTAAACCTGAATTAGAAAAACTTGGAAATGGTGCTTACTAGAGAGATGTTTAGCATAAACAATGTTTACCAACGATGCTTTTTGTGATATATCAGGAAAAGAGTTCCCTAGTTACTAAGTAAAAAAAATATAAACTGATGTGGCCAGCAAATGACTTTCTCCATATTTACAACATAAGTACATCAGTGTGAATTTACCAAAATATATGCAAAATACAATGCCACAGAAGTTTGCTTTTCACATTTTAGTCCAGTTTAATGATAATTTAAAAACTATACATTTGGACTTACTTTTTTACCTAAATTTGAACAATTAATTAATGAATTGACTCACCTTTAACTAAGTGAAATTTGTAATAAATCCTTTACTAATGCTTTGTTTCATTTAAGATGTTAAAAAATTGGAGGTGAAGGTGTAGAAATCTGTACCTTTTTTCATGCATCTAGGATGGTCTTGAGGCTAGGACCCCCCAACTTGTAAATTAAAGGTGCCAAGTAGAAAAACATTTTTAAACAAAAATGAACCTGCCACAAACAAATATACATCCTGGTTAAATGATTAGATTTTAATCAATGTTTAATTGTAATTACGGCTGACAACTGCATTCGAAAAGTTAAAATTTTAAAAGCTCCAGATTCAAGCTTTACACTAAACTCAAATTTCACATGTCTTTTTTCAAAGTCAGTCAATCAGTCAGTCATTTTCCAACCCGCTATATCCTAACACAGGGTCACGGGGATCTGCTGGAGCCAGTCCCAGCCAGCACAGGGTACCAGGCAGGAACAAATTCCGGGCAGGGCACACACACACACACACACCAAGCACACACCAGGGACAATTTTAAGATCGCCAGTGCACCTAACCTGCATGTCTTTGGACTGTGGGAGAAAACCAGAGTTTTTTTTGTCAAAGTCCTGAATGTATATGACAAATTTGGTGATTGAGTGGTTTGGCTGCTGATGGTATTGGTTTTAAAAACTTTGATCTTTAAAAATTTAAAGCTAAATAAATGAAATTCACTCAGAACCAAATTTACTCTTAAGACTAAGTTGTTCACAAATTTTTTTAAAATCTATCCATTCATTGTTGAATTACAGTTTCCATAAACTTATTATCACAGACACAAAAAATTTCAAAACATGCTTGAAGGGTATTAAAACATGTTTTTCTGTTGACTTTATTTCTCCAAAAACAACACCACCTCCATGTATGAAATATGGAGGAAATAATATAAATTAGTAAGTGGATATTTTAATATTTCCAACTGTCTTGCCACTGCCATATCTTTGTAACTCCTTAGGTAGATTTTAAACATGTGACTTCTTACAATGGAAAGCACACTCCCAACTCATTCTTTTGTTTAAAAAAATACATAAAAATGAAGAAATGCCTATGTTTGTAATTTTTAATAAAAAGAAGTCACTATATGCAGAGAGGCTGGCAAATTACTGGACTTTTTGGTGAAAGGATAGAATAGTACCTCACAGTACTACTTTTCCCCAAAACAGACTCTCTTTTTTTATATGTTTATTATATTTGTACCATAAACACACGTGAGTGATGGGGTAGTTGTGGTGGGTATTTTATTGGAAGCTCCTGTGGAAACAGTAAGTAACTTCAAGCTGAATAACTGAAAAAATAGTGGTTGTAGGGAAGGAGTTTGGTTAAAGAGATGAACAGCGTCTGTGCTGTTCTCTGTTTCAGGAACCTAAAGGTACAAGATGTTGTTGTTGATGTAAAGGTACAAGATGACTATAAATTTCAGACACAGAGATCTAGTAATAGGCAGAATGGTTGGACAATGGTTTATACTTCTGCCTCACACCTTGAGATGTCTGATTTCACATCACATGCCTAGTCATTCTCTGATAGATAGATAGATAGATAGATAGATAGATAGATAGATAGATAGATAGATAGATA
>JANRMT010062791.1:148133647-148201463 GCA_026402145.1 Polypterus bichir lapradei | reverse complement strand
ATAGATAGATAGATAGATAGATAGATAGATAGATAGATAGATAGATACTTTATTAATCCCAAGGGGAAATTCACATAATGTGAAGAATATGCATGTTCTCACTGTACTTGTGTGTTTTTTCTTTAGGTACTCCAGTTTTTTTCCCATATCCCATGTAAATTTGTTATAAGTGACAGTCAAAGGCTCCATAGGTGCAAATTTGTGTGTGTCTGAGTATGGAAGTGTGCCTTGTGATGGACTGACATTCCATTCAGTGTTGGATCTTACCCTCTGTCTGATGGCGCACTCTAAGGTGGATAAGAATGCTTGATACTGGACAAATATACAGTAGATTTAAAACTCTTTCATGAAAATAACAATCAGTAAATGAACTTTGAAAGATGTTGCTCGTTTATCTTACAGAGGGTCTTTCAGGTTGGGCCAACTTGAATTTAGTTTACAATGAAACGTGGGCTTAACTTCAGTATGAATGATGTTGAAACACTAGAATGAAGTGTGTCACATCATTTATTCATATATACGGTGATGGGACTTTAGCTATTTGCAGCATTTTAAGAAGCATTCTACAGCTGTGATTCTGCACAAGAGTAATTATCACATAAGTTTCCCACATCAATATTTCTGAAGAGACAGGGCATTAGGAAGTGGGAGTGTATGATGGTTGTCAAGGGAACAGTAGGGATGCAGATGCCGTGGGCTTATAATTGCAAGGGTGGGGGGGAGGCACCTTAGTGATTCACCTCTCAAAATCACAACATACTCAGCATGACTGCTTTCCACAATTATTATCATCTATGTTATATGATAGAGCTATTATGTGGTTTGTTAGGTGTGCTGGTCAGTACCTGGACAGTGAGGTCATGCAGCAGCTGGGGCAAACCCCTGGAGATCAGTTAATCCATTTGGCAATCCATTTAATATAGTCAACACCAGGAAACACAAAAGCCTAACACACATTTTTCCCTAACAGTTAGAAGGTCACAACTATACAGATTATTTAGTGAGCAAAGCAATGTTTTTCTTCTATGTTTACTTTCTAAAGTATGTATTGAGTCCAATGAGAGAAAACAGAATGTTTGTGCATAATCTGCATCTAACCAACAATATCAATTTTTCACTAGTGAAGTGACGGGGCACCACAAGCATTAATTAACTTAGCTTGGTATGGCACTTGAGTACTTGTGTTTTCCAATATTGATATAGCAACAAATGAGTGAGGATTTGTGTCTGGTCACAACAGTAAAGTGCAATGAAGATCATAAATCTGACAGCAAGAAAATGCAGAGTACATTTATGTGTCTGATCGTCATCTGAATGAAGGACTGTAAAGGACAGGCATTTGAAATGCAGCAATACGATAAAGATAATGAAGAATGAATCTTGATTGAAACAAGTATGAAGATTTTATCTCAAATATATATGGAGCAATGAAGATCATACCTTTAACTAAATGATAATGAAGGTTATATTTCTGACTGTAGTAATGTGAAGAAAAATGAAGCAAATGCATTGGATTGAAGACCAGTGAAGGTTGTGATTCTGACAGTAACTCAAAGTGAAAGTGATGTGTTTGATAGTAACAACACAGAGAAAAGAAGGCCATACTCTGATGGCAGGGCAATGGAAATCATGCACCTTATTATAAAACAATTCCTCTGTATGCCATGTTGTATTTTTAACCAATAGAAATAATCTACACTTGAAATGGAATGCTGATTGTTCACATCATTATCTAATTTTAATTTAAACGGTTTCTCATATTCACCATAAGGTAAGTTCTTTTTTACTTTTGATAGCTGAAATTAGACATGGAAATAGACAAACAAGACAAAAACAAAAAGACAAAAAAATACTGTTGAGTGATTCACAAAAAATGGTCAAAGTCGAAGTAATATCCCATGCGCACAGACCTTCTTTATAAAGGTTCATGAAAATGATAGTGAATAGCCATCCACCCTAGCTGCTAAGCTAGGACCACAGACAAAGAATAATAGGTAAAGAGTGGAGACCATGAGCTTCAGTGATTATGGTCTGGAATGATTATACAATAAAATGTTAAGAGGTAGAAGGCATGCATCTGACTACAAGACTGTGAATTTCAAATATTTTATTATAGAGCAGTGAAAGTCATGTGTAGGGATTTTAAGAAAGTGAAGGTTATTCAGCTGATTGCCATGATACATAGGTACTGAAAAGTAGACATCTAATATAAGGACAGAAAAGTTCTTGTGCTTGATTGTATTCCCATGTCAGACAACTAATTTTTATGTGCCTGAGTGAAGCATACTGAATGTCATCGTTTTTTTAGAACAGTGAAAGTTATTCATCAGATTGGAACAATGCACAGTGAACTGAAGACTGTCTGTCTGACTGCAATAGGATTTTGGGTACGAAAGGTCATATGTCTGACAGCAAGCAGAGAAAATCATGTATGTGCTTGTAACACAATGAATGCCTTTTGTTTTATTTTGTCTTACTACTAGATTGCCAAATGCTTGTACAGCATCTAAACACAACAATATGCAGAGCAAGACAGACTGCACATCTAATTGTCGGACAGTGAAGGTCATTATTCTGATTTTAATATTACCCAAATCAGTAACTGGTTATACATTTGACCATAATAATATACATGTGTTGAAGGACCAACATGTGATTGTCAGGATTCCATTATTATTTACCAGGTTGTGATTAAGTTATCACTGACACCATTTGTACATTGTTAGAGCACTTTGCCTGCATACAGTAAATAACCGACTGTGGAACTTCCCCAACCCAACCTCCAAACTATTTTGGTTTCACCAAGGATGCTGCTTAATAGATTTTTTATTTTGATCTCTTCCATTGTGAACTGGCCATATCTAATCAAAAGCGTTAATGGATACATATTCGTAGATCTGTTTATGTTAATCATTTTTTAACTGTTTACTTGTATTATGCAATATGTAAGATATGTAACTTGTACAAATTATATATGCAAACTTTTTACAATTCTCTGAACCTGTACCCAGATGAACAGCATTTTACAAAAACAAATGGAGCGGAATGTGTGAGTTCTTTTAAGGCATGCATTATAAAGCCATCACACAAAAAAATTGTTTATCTGGCATCCGCACTTTGTTTATCAAGGAAAATGACTTGTTGGCACAAGAACACACAACAAGATTCTTCAGCAAGTTTGTTTTGCCGTCTATGTTTTATATTTTGGTTTTGGACCTTTGTCTGAAGACCACAAATATGTCTTGCTTTTGGTCTTTGTCATGAACGTAGTGTTTCTGACCTGGCCAGACCAAATACTCATTTGGAACCTCCCCTTTAAGTAATTTCCCATCATTTTCAAATGAACTAATCACATCCATACAATCAATCTATGTATAACCGTATAATGCCCAAATAACTTCAGACTGTTACATTGAGTGGCCAAGAGGTCCAAGACTAACTTCAAAGATACCTCCATTGCATGCAAAAACAAGCAATTAAAAAATCTTAAATCCATGCTTAATGAAAAGAGCTGCATGGTGCAGCAGCTTGTTGCAGAGTTTGGCACTTTGCAGAGGGACTGACTGCAGTGTGAATAGTTCTATTAAAGGAACTGTATATATATCTTGCAGTGTGTTATACTGTATAGGGGACTGAAATACTTGCAGTGTCTAAACCAGTGCAAAAACATTTTTCACACCTAACAGAGCTTGTTCAACTCAGAAAGAAATAATCCTTCCCTTAGAAATTTAGTAGAATTGTTGCATGGATTCAAAGCAGAATGAAAAGTAATGTCCACACATTGTATATTACATTTAAAACTAGGAGATACTGTACATCAATGAATGTCTACATTCTTATGTTCAAAACACTGTCTACTGATACAGACGGCAATGAGAGGGCACTCATTTCACTTTTTCCATAATAAGCTGTCTGATGAATTAAAAGATGAGATCACAGGTCATAATGTGGGAAAGAATTTAGGTAATATAATAGTCTACCTCTAAAACTCGGCACATAGTTTAAAGGAAGAAAAGAAAAGAGACAAACTCTAATAGAATTAGGAAAATAAACTGTAGTTTGGAAGAACATAAGAGATGGACTAAAGAGGGACTTTGTTTTTGTTGTGGGTGTTCTGCACTACCTGCACTGCTGAAATAAAAAAAAAAAACTGTTAAATCTATTGATGGGGAACTCATAAGAAAACTATTAATCATTATACTGTTCCCTGATAATGGCAACTGGTATTTACCATGAAGAGAAAATGTAATTTTCAATTATTGAATCTGGTCCTCCTACACTCACTCAGGGACAATTTCTATCCACTAATCGTAATGTTACTGAACAGCCATTCAAAATAACAAATACTGTAACACGACATCTGCAGTCATGAAAACCTTTGAGAGGCTGGTGTTAGCTCACTTGAAGGACATCACAGGCCCCCTGTTGAACCCTCTTCATTTTACCTACTGAGCAAATAGGTCAGTAGATGATGAAGTCAGTATTGGTCTGCTCTACATCCTGCAAAATCCTGGCAACCCAGGGACCTATGCAAGGATTCTGTTTGCAGACTTCAGCTCAGTGTTTAAACAATCCTCCCTGAACTCCTCCATTCTGAACTTACCAGCCCTTCACCATCTTAGTGGATTACCAAATTCCTGAAAAATAAGATACAACAGGTGAAACTTGAGAAACTCACCTCTACCTCTTGTGCAATTAGCATTGGTGCTCTCCAGGAATGTGTGCTCTCCTCACTGCTCTTCTCCCTCTATACTATTGATTGTAATCCAGGGAAAACTCTGTCAGGCTCCTCAAATATGTAAATGATACAACCATTATTATACAATTTAGTGTGCTGAGAACAATTCAGAGCTAAACATGTTCAAAAACTGTGGAGATGACAGTGAACTTCAGGACCATTCCATACTTAACATTAAGGTGGAAGTAGTGGAAACATTCACACTTTTGGGCTCTATGACCACTTGGGGCTTGACCTGGAAGACCAACATAGACTCCATAATAAAAAAGGCACCACAGCAGACGTACTTCCTGTGACAGCTGAGGAAGTCCAATGTACCACAGGAGCTGCGGATTCAGTTCTAAACAACAATCATTGAGTCAGTTTTAAGATCACCAAGCACAGTGTGGTTTGGATCAGCATCTACACAAACAAGAACAGGCTACAATAAATAGTCAGGTCTGCAGAAAACATCATTGGCAGCAACCTTCCCACCTTACATGACCTAAATTGTTCCAGAGTCATGAAGCGGGCTGGGAAAATTATCACCAACCCCTCACATTCAGGCCAAAACTTCTTTGAATGTTTACCATCTGCCAGGTGTTATAGACTAAACTATGACAAAACAAGCAGATATAAGAAGTTTCTTTTCATAGGCCATCAAGTTCGAAAATAGTTAATTCAGCTGTCCTTGCTCAGTATGGGCACCTCCTCCCATTAATATCTAGCTAATGCATATATACTTCAGTATTTCCTGCACTGTTTTGTACTTTGTATGCATATACTTACACTGTTTGTCTCGCATTTATCTCAGGTGTGTACTTATTTTAGGTGTGTAAAACATTTTCAGAATAATCTGAAACAGATCCTTTCCTTACCAGAAAGTTGTAGGAATTTTTAAAATATCTAGTGCTACTGGATTACACCCCTTTTGAATGCGTTTATAGGTACAACCCCCTACTTTTCACTGTTTCCACTGAACCAGTCACTGTATCTAGCACATAAGGATTTAAAAAAAAAATTAAGTTGATTTGGGCCATAGCTGCATGAACCTGTTGAAATAAAAATGTATTGGCTGTCATCACAAATAATATCCTAGTTAGAAAGGTCTAGCTATCAAGCAGGGATTTTTGGTTAAGGGTCCAATTACAGAAGCTGGTTTCCAATTTTATTAGTTCCTTTAAGAAACTGGAACAGTTCAGTCCAGTGACTTATAAGTGAACTATAACAGCCCATTACAGGATGTACTTATGTTTCCTATTTGAAACCCTTTTTCACTATTTCTAATATTCTTTCTCTGCTACTCCATCTCCTATTTTAGCAGTCTGAGAACCAGATTAGAAAATTCAAAAGATTATGGACTTTTGCATACTTTGTTCAAGAGCTCGATACCTTGTACATTGGTGAGGTTAAGATTTTGAGGAGAGTTTTTGTGTTCCTGTCAATGATATTCATGACCAAACTTTGACATGAAAAGACCAAGAGTATTTTCCAGACAAACCTGATGAGTGCATTCAGAGCTCATGTCTTGGAGTGGAGTCCTGTCAGTATTTAGGTAATTTAAGTTATTATTTATGGTGCTGCCAATAACATCAAAATTGTTGTAATTTTGTGTTTCATTGCTCATGATGTTGTGCTTTGTTAGGGTGCTTCTCTGTTTATGTACATTGATTTGAGGTGTGCCATTTAAGCCTGTTATAAAAGAACACAGTATTTGTACTTGGCTTTGGCACTGTGTTGCTGAAAGAAGAATCATTGGCAAAAGAAGACAAGCTTCTTAAGAATTTTTGCTTTGCATTTTAGGTTCTGTCTGTTTTGGAATCTCCACTTTAACTACTGTAACTAATTAAATAAAATAATTAACTCAATATAATTATTCTTTGGATGATCATACAAGTACATAAATGACCATGTTAGTTCTAAGACCAAAGCAGGACAAGAATCTGATTACAGGGTGGAACATACCTTCCACTTAATTGCAGGAGACTGAAAGTCATATGTCTGTTTGAGGGACAGTAATACATATGTATTTGATTGCAGGTTATGTGCCTGTTTACAACAGTAAAAAGGGCACTGATGGTCATGCATCTGATTGCATCAGTTATCGGAGCAATGTGTCGTGTCTTATTACAGGACATTTAAGGTAATAATGCATTTGACTGCAAAAATAGGTAGAACAATTACTGACCTGTGGCTGGTCAAGCAATACAAAAGGCAATGCAAATTCATAAAAATATGCAGAGCAATAAAGGTCATGTATCCAATTACAAAATGAAACACAGGTAGTGAAAGAACCTCAAATGCTAAGGCGAAAACAAGCATTGTCCCTACAACCTCATGACAACGATAAGTGTTGCATTTAGAGCAGTGCAGAGGAGAATTTCTTTTTGATGCCTTATGTTCAGCTAGCAATAGGTGATTGCCCCACACATGTAAATCTGACATTTCAAAAAAATGCAGATATAAATGGATAAAAATATCAAACCAGAAACTGATTAAGGTCATATTTTAATGGACAAAGAGACACTGTACAGCATTGTTGGACAATAGCTTAAAAGAAATGCCTTTGTCTCTAAATGGACTCGACTACACAATAGAAATCTTTCTTCTTAACCTAATTTTTCATTTTTTAATTCTTTTTGAATAAATCTTGAAGGTTGGAAGGCTATACCATCATGGTCATTACAAGGCCAAGGGTAGAGACTTCTACTTAGAAATGCTGTACTTTGTGATTGTAGTGACAAACAGAATCCTATAGGAAAAGAAAATATTGCTTTGTCATTTTGCAGTCAGGTGCATTTGGAGCTTAGTGAATACCAAGCTATCTGTTAATCAATCATTACTCTATATAATCCCTATTTTAGTGCACACCAACTAAGAACACTATGGTGCAGAGATTTTGTGAGGGCCAAGTAACTCGGGGATGAATGTGCATAAGACCAGCAAAGTAGCTTGTTGTTATGTTGAGCTACAGGCATATCTTATTAGGTTTATTTGTAGAATTTCTATATGCAATTGTATCTAATACTATTTTCTTTCCCAATCAGGCACTCACATTTCTTTGTTTCTCTTGAGGGTTCTTCTAATTTGTGGTGGACTGAAACATAACCTTGTATCTGTTGATTAAGTGCAATTCTGCTGGAAGCTGTAAGGCTCCAGAGTTGATGTGTCCCTTTAATGGAACTAATACAACTAAATGTATATCGCCAAGGAAGATGGACACTGCATGCTGTGTCACCAGAGTCATGTTTCAAAAATATACTGATGTGGGCCTCTGGGTTAATGCTGTTTTTAAGGGTAAAAGAACTGAAATCCATTATGAAAAAAAGAAAATAAACATTTGGACCTACTTTGCTGCTACCACCAGCCTCAACAGGATAATAAAAAGTTATAAAAATACTGTAGGTGGAATTATTTTGAAATACTTTAAAATTAAATTAATAAAGATGTCTGTAACACTACAGCAAAAAGGATAAAGAAAAAGATGTAGCACATAAGCACATACTAGATGCAATGGGAATTTGTGTTAAATGCTAGAACTTTTAAAGACAAACTAACATCCTGTTAAGTATTTTTAAAAAAGAAAAAAAGGAAAAAAAAATATCCCAAGTGCCAAAACACTAATCCAAAAACTATGCTAATAAGATATCTATTTACTGTTTGTGATGTTTGCATCTGCAGTTGACAGAAGAGGTATAAAAAGCATTCTGTAATGTAGTATGTATTGTAATTGATTTCTCACATCACTGTCTGTTCACCTGAGGAAGCAATGTTATTGTTAAAAGGGAAGAGCAGAATTCTTTAACAGAGAGCTGTGAGAATTGGCTTTAACAAAGCCAGTTAGCCCTCAGTTTAATATAATACTGTAGTGTTGTAGTCGGGGTTGGGAAGAGCCATCCTGAATAACTCTATTGGCACTGAATTACACAATGTATTCACATTATATTTGAAAAGGTACGGCAAAAAGGGCCTAATAGAAGATGAACAAGACAGGTGCTTCTGATTGATCAACTTCACCATTTACAATGAAAGGTTGCCTTTACTTGGAAAGCTTTAAGCAATATGCTATATGAATAATTGACCTTGAGTATGCTTTATATTCAATGCAGTTGGAATTTCAGTCATTGGCACATTTTCTTTGGGTAAAAATGTAATAGCAGTACTTTAAGCAACAGACTTGAGAACCACTAGTTCACCAAATGTGATTTACACTAACATAAATAATATATATATATATATATATATATATATATATATAAAATCCTAAGCCTAAAAGTGCAATAATTTTGTGCAACCAACAATTTTATGTGACTTTTTTGTCACCCTTTAAATCGGACTTATTTTAAAACCTACATATATATGTTTGGTATCATTCTTTTCAGAATTTATCGAACATTAATGTGATGTTGATAGATTTTTAAATTATAAACTAAACAATATCAAGAACTCACGTCCCGCGAATCGAGAGTTTTTGCCAAAAGATTTAACCACGCCCGGAGGTAGGACAACTGCTGTACAGGCTTTTAAATGTTCGGAGCGCTGTGCGAGATGCAGATCACGTGGCAAGGCAGCAAGCCAGCAGCTTGTTGAGCAAAGAGGAGGTAAAACAAAACTGCATTTGCTTCCCACTGTATTACCGTTTAAGAGGGGGTTTCGAAGGAGCAAACGCGTCTCCTTGGGGTGCGTGCAGCCCCCATCTTCACAACACGAGCAGCAGAGATGTGACATGGCTGGTGCGTAGCGCAGGCGGTGGGGTGGCAAGTGAAGTGAGCATATATATATATATATATATATATATATATATATATATATATACACAGTGACTTCACTGTATGTAGTATGAGGTATTGTATGTAGTATTACTCCCTGAAACACTAGATCCTTTTATTTATGTTTATTGTTCACTCTGGAACAGCATGCATCCATGACAAAAGTAAGGTCTTTTCAAACATTTTCCCAATATGTTACATTTTGTCTGTAAGTTTTGTTTGTATTTACTGCAAAGCTAAAATGAACTGGCAATGGTAGGCCTTTGAATATCAATGTAAAGTCTCTACCTATGATAAGAATCAGAGAAATAATATTTTGCTCAACTACTTTTCCAATAACCACAAGTCCTTTAAATTTTGGTAACGGAGATTTATAATTATTAAACTTATGCCAGGGCAGCACGGTGGCGCAGTGGGGTAGCACTGCTGCCTCGCAGTTAGGAGACCTGAGTTTGTATGTTCTCCCTATGTCTGCATGGGTTTCCTCCCACAGTCCACAGACATACAGGTTAGGTGCATTGGTGATCCTAAGTCCCTAGTGAGATAGATAGATAGATACTTTATTAATCCCAAGGGGAAATTCACATAATCCAACAGCAGTATACTGATACAAAAAAACAATATTAAATTAAATAGTAATAAAAATGCATGTAAAAGCAGACAATAACTTTGAGTAATGTTAGCACTTACTCCCCCGGGTGGAATTGAAGAGTCGCATAGTGTGGGGGAGGAACGATCTCCTCAGTCTGTCAGTGGAGCAGGACAGTGACAAAAGTCTGTCACTGAAGCTACTCCTCTGCCTGGAGATGACACTGTTCAGTGGATGCAGTGGACTCTTCATGATTGACAGGAGTTTGCTTAATGCCCGTCGCTCTGCCACAGATGTTAAACTGTCCAACTTTACTCCTACAATAGAGCCTGCCTTCTTAACAAGTTTGTCCAGGCGTGAGGCGTCTTTCATCTTTATGCTGCCACCCCAGCACACCACCACGTAGAAGAGGGCACTTATGACAACCGTCTGGTAGAACATCTGCAGCATCTTATTGCAGATGTTGAAGGACGCCAACCTTCTAAGAAAGTATAGTCGGCTCTGACCTTTCTTACATAGAGCATCAGTATTGGCAGTCCAGTCCAATTTGTCATCCAGCTGCACTCCCAGATATTTATAGGTCTGCACTCTCTGCACACAGTCACCTCTGATGATCACAGGGTCCATGAGGGGCCTGGGCCTCCTAAAATCCACCACCAGCTCCTTGGTCTTGCTGGTGTTAAGGTGTAAGTGGTTTGAGTCGCACCATTTAACAAAGTCTTTGATTAGCTTCCTGTACTCCTCCTCCTGCCCACTCCTGATGCAGCCCACAATAGCAGTGTCATCAGCGAACTTTTGCACGTGGCAGGACTCCGAGTCATATTGGAAGTCTGATGTATATAGATTGAACAGGACCGGAGAAAGTACAGTCCCCTGCGGCGCCCCTGTATTGCTGACCACAATGTCAGACCTACAGTTCCTAAGACGCACATATTGAGGTCTGTCTGTAAGATAGTCCACAATCCATGCCACCAGGTGTGAGTCTACTCCCATCTCAGTCAGCTTGTCTCTAAGGAGCAGAGGTTGGATGGTGTTGAAGGCGCTAGAGAAGTCCAAAAACATAATTCTTACAGCACCACTGCCTCTGTCCAAGTGGGAGAGGGATCGGTGTAGCATATAGATGATGGCATCCTCCGCTCCCACCTTCTCCTGGTATGCGAACTGCAGAGGGTCGAGGGCGGACCTGTGGCCTCAGGTGGTGAAGCAGCAGCCGCTCCATGGTCTTCATCAGATGTGACGTCAGAGCAACAGGCCGGAAGTCATTCAGCTCACTAGGACGTGATACCTTTGGGACTGGGGTGATACAAGATGTTTTCCAAAGCCTTGGGACTCTCCCTTGTTCCAGGCTCAGGTTGAAGATGCAAATTCCAAGGCACAGGCCTTCAGCAGTCATGGCGATACACCATCTGGACCCGCTGCTTTGCTGGCACGAAGTCTTCTCAGCTCTCTGCTCACCTGGGCTGCTGTAATTGTGGGTGGGGATGTCTCACCTATGCTGGTATCAGCAGAAGGATTGTTGGAGGATGCAGTACTCCGAGGTGAGAGTGGGTTAGGGTGATCAAACCTATTAAAAAAGTTGTTCATTTGGTTTGCTCTCTCCACGTCTGTCTCGATGGTGGCACCCCGCTTCAAACTGCAGCCATTGATAATCTTCATCCCATCCCACACAGTGTGGGTGTGTGTGGTGGGTGTGTATGCCCTGTGGTGGGCTGGCGCCCTGCCCAGGGTTTGTTTCCTGCCTTGCGCCCTGTGTTGGCTGGGATTGGCTCCAGCAGACCGCAGTGACCCTGTAGTTAGGATATAGCGGGTTGGATGATGGATGGATAATCTTGTGCCATTAAAAAGTAATGTAGAATTACATTTTGGAAACATTTAATAGGGAAAAGTGCTCCAATTTTTTCATTTAAGTATGTGCTGTGGCAATTCTCAAACTTTACAAGAGTTCAGAAATGTTATGGAATAGAGAACAATCACTTCATCATCTACCACATTATCAACAGATTTATTGTATGCTCTATTAAAACAAATGTAATTTTTCTTCTCATATTTCATGCTGCGACCCTTTATTGATGATTTTTATGTCCACTTATCCACCTTTAAATTTAAAACTAGCATTCCTCTTCATGACCTCCTAATTCTTTTTCATGAAGACCTAGGGGAACACTGCATGCATTCACATTGCACCCATGGTCACATGTCTTTGTCTTCTGTATTACTTCCCGTCTAATATATAACAAAGTCTACCACCCTCAAGCAGACTCCCAAAGTATGTCTTGTTTTTGACTCTTACCAGTGATGTCAGTCTTTCATGGGACTTTCGTCCTTTTCTTCGCCATTTTCATTTTGCCCTTGCCCACAGAAACTCTTGTCATCCCATCTCCCCCTCACTAATATAAAAGTAGTAGACATTCTAAACATGAATCAACTGTCAAAAAAAGGAAAAGGTAGAATCACAAAAAACAACAAATTTTTGTCTTGCACCCCTTCCTTACTGTAGTAAAATAGTTTTGTAATTTTTTTTTATATACTTTTATTAATCCCCAAGGGGAAATTGCCTTTTTACATGACCTTTGCAGGTCAGAGTGCAGGGCCAGCCATTGTACAGCACCCCTGGAGCAATATTCAGGTTAATGACCTTGCTCAAGGGCCCAATGGAGTAGGATCCCTTCTGGAAGTAACAGGATTTGAACCAGCAACCTTCCAGATACAAGCACAGATTCTTAGCCTCAGAGCCACCATTACACCTTAAGAAAATAAATCCAATACAGTATCTGTGTGTTTAAAATCTCTCTCTCCCTTTGCCATCATACACATATATTCATATCTTAATAAAGCAAAAGGAAAAATTTAATAGCTTATTGCAAAAAAATGCAGTGCTCTGAATATTTTAAGCTTAAAAATGCAAATCACGCTAATTATGACATTTCTTAATATGACTGCAGAAGCTTAGAAACTGATCACCTCCAATGCTTGAACGATTTTGGCAGTTCTTTTTTTCACCTTGAACTTTCAAGTCTAAATCTGTTTAACTGATCTAATTATAGTTTTTCATTAGGCAGTTGGCTGGTATTCCATCCAGGGTATGGGTTCATGTTGCTGGGATGTTTTTTTGTGATCCTCATCATGAATATATTAATAACATATATAATGGATTCCCCTCTCTCATTCTCCTATATACACTCACTATGCAAATCATTTGGAACACTATGATAATACTGCATAGGGCCTCCTATTGCTCTCAAAACAGCCTCAGTTTTTCATGGCATGGATTCCAAAAGATAATGAAAACCTTTAAGATTCTGGTCCGGATCCCAAAGGTGTTCTTTTGGGTGCAAATCCAATGACAGGAAGGCCACTGAGGAACACTGAATTCATTGTCGTGTTCATGAAACTAACTTGAGATGAATTTTACTTACAGTATATGACATGGTGCAATATCATGCTGGAGGTAGCCATTAGAAGATGGGCAAATGGTGGCCATGAAGTGATGCACATTGCGAGTAACAATACTCAAACACAAACTGTGGAAGGAACTGTGAAAGATGTCAAAGTGTTTTTAGTATGCCAGGGATGGAAAGAGCTGTAGAGAAGGTACTGTGCAAATCAGTTGGTAAGTAACATTGAATTGATTGTGTGAGACAGATATGTATTCCCTAAGCCTAACAGTATCAAGTCTATCAGTCAGGGAATGTTGGATCCATTTATACAGGGACATGTTCAGTCCAAAGGCCCTGAGCTGTGCGATTAGCATTAAGGGATTGATGGTCTTGAATTGTGCGGCAAAGTCAATAAACACAATTTTTGCATTGTTTCTTTTGTCAATGTGGGTTAGTCCTGCACAAGTGGCTATAGAAATTGTGTCCATCTTTTTTGTATGATAAGGAACCTTATGTGAGCCCATGAATCCAGTATGCTGCACTTCATCACAATAAAGGTGAGTGCCATCGGCCATAGTCATTCAAAAATATTATTGTAGATTTCTTTGGCAGTAGAACAATATCACTTGCTTTAAAGCAATAAGCTATAGCTTAAGCCAGAGACATATTGAAGATGTCACAGAAGAACATCTGGCATTTTACCAGCATATATTCTAAGAGCACATTTCGGAACACTATCTGGACCTGCAGTGTGATGAGTTACCAAAGCTCACTCTCATTAGAGATCTTTTCAATTCATCTATAAACATTGCAAGAACATGGTCACCTGGCAGAGTCATATTTCAGAGTCATAGGCTGATTGTGTGTTGTTGAATTTAAAGGACCATAGAAAATGTTCAGATCATGGCAAGGAAGCATCAGTGACCATGCTCTTTTAATTTGTAGTTGCCTAACCACACTGTCACATTTCCAGCAGTTTTGACATTTTAGTGAAACAGTTTTTTTTTACCTGTTTTTTATATTTGCTCTTTTCAGTTTTGATGATATATTTGATGTTACTCCTGTATGCTCTTAACACCTAGTTGTGGACAGATTAAAGAGTTGCATTACAGGGTTTGAGTGTTTATTTATGTTTTTTTATTAGGCAGGGTTCTTAGTTCTTTGGTGGTTACAACTTCCTCAACATGTTTCCACAGATAACCTGTTATTGATGAGGTTTTTGTTTATATTTCTTATATGTTAGATTACGTTGCCTTGGTAGCTTCTACTTTCAATACATTTCAGTCAGTCTAGTCAAAACAGTCCTACAGCACTGATTCTGGCCAGTCTTGCCACACTTTCATTGTTCTTACTGTGGTTTGATTAATTTCAGCAGCTGTTTGTATTCAGGATCCGGGAACACGGAGATATCATGTGATTGATCAAAGACGGGAAAGAGTGTCTGCTCTTCCTATTGGACAAAACATTTGTTGTTGAAATTTAGAGAGAATTGTAAAAATTTGTAAGAATTGTCCAGATGTCTGTTTGAGTGCCTTCTTAGCATTAACATGTGAAGGAACGTAAAACAGTGGTGATTAAAAATACAGCGAACTCTCTAAACAGGTAAAAAGGATTGTTTTTTATTCATTAAAAGTTCCAGATCAGGTGAAAAAAGGAGCCATTCAGTGTATGTCCAATTGTGATGATGCGGGTTCACTCCATGCTCCCATCTCGCTTCTGGGAGTCCATGAACCCAACACTGTCGGTAATGTCACCAATAAGCTAGGCAGTAAGGCACAATTATACAAGGGGATGGTGCAAAAAGTGCTTTTATTTAAAACAAAACCAAACAGTGTCCAAATAAATAGTGCAGTGCTGTAAATCTTCACTAAATAAATAATCCATAAAATGAGTGAAGTAGTGGAGGTTAAAATCCAATAGAAAAAAAACAATCCTTTAAAAACGACAACGAGGTTAAAACAATGGCATGAAGTACTCTCTTTAAAAACAAGTCTGGTGCGTTCTTTAACTGGTGACTCCCCTGCTTCTCCCTATCCAGGCTATGCACCAGGGGAGCCACTCTACCTGCAGCTGTCCTTCCTTTTTCCTTCTGGTCTAGAGGTTTCCCAATCCCAGGCTTCGGTTCACCACTCTCCAGACCGAGACTTAGGTTCCCCCCCAACGGCCAGGACGCTCACGCTGGGGAATCCATCTCCCAAGCCTCCCAACTTCCGCTGCCTTCTCGGCCTTACGCAGCCAGTCATCCTTCTTCCGGTCACTCCTGCTCCTCCATAAAATGCTCAGCGGGAGCGACCACTACCAACTGCCCTTGGTGTTGGCCAAACACCCCACTAGAGCTCACTGTCCAGCTGTCTGCGAGCCTGTGCTCGCTCGCTCTTGCACCGGTTTTCTCCTCTTGCTACTTGCCTCCTCCTGCTACTTGCCTTCTCCTACTACTTGCCTTCTCCTGCAACCTCCCGTTCTTTCCTTTTCTTTCTCCCCCCCTACTAGCTGCCTCGTACTTCTATATATCACAGGGACATGGGTCAGCCGTGGCAATGAGCAGCTCCTGGGAACAATTACGGATGCGAAAGACTCCTCACCTGTGCATTTAAGTGAGAAATGCCCGCATCACGAATCCCCCGGGAACCGCTCAACCACACTTCCACGCCCCCTTTCTTATTTTTTTATTTATTTTAAAAACTGGCCTTTTGACATGAGCTGTGGACCCCGCTATACCACATTCAATAGGTACAATTTTTACAAAAATTAAGTGGTGGTTCAAATATATCAATAATCAATACAAATTTTCTTAAATGTCCAGTAATATAAAGGTGGAACACAACATAAATAGGTAAAAAAAGTCAAAAAATAAATAAAACATATGGAAAATAACTTATCTTAGTAAGTATGCTGCAGTGGTGCAATTGTTAGCACAGCTTTCTCAGAACTACATGGATGTGGGTTCAAATTCTGGCTGTGCGTGGATGTGCCCTGTGATGAATGTTGCCTTAATAGTTTGGTTCTTGCCTTTTATGCAGTTATGTCAGGATAGACTCTAGCTTCAAACCATCATGTCCTTGATTTAGTGGGTTCAGAAGTTGAATGCATGCCTGGGTGAAGATCATGTTTTTATATCCATGTTCAAGCTATATTCCGAAACATTTGCACAGTATTTTAAAAAAGAAGGATTATCAAATACAACAAAGACAGAAGGTAAAAGAAGCATTTATTATAAACAGAAGATGGCAGTAGCAAAGCTGCAATAAGCATGAATTAAAATATTTCTGGGTAGGGTATGGTTAATATGTACATGCTTACACCCCAAGTGATCCCAAGATTTCTGAGAATCCATTGCGTAAGGAAAAAATATATTCTATTCCTCATAGACTCAGCATTTTGCATTAAAATCTTCCACCTGTTTGCCGTCTATGAGGAGTTTATGTGTTCCTTCCATTCTTGCATGGGCTTTACTCCAGACCACCCACATCCCAGAGATGTTTGTTAAGTTAAATGGTTATTCCAAGCTGTCCTTGTTTGGCTATGTACGTGTGTAGACCCTGTGATTGGTAGGTGTAACATCCTGGGTTGCCCCCTGCCTTTCAATTACCAGAATATCATCACACCCCTATAACCTCCACACTGCATTAAATAGGTTTGTTATGTTATGCTATGTAAAAAGCCTATCTGAGTATAAGAAAGTGCATACTTTTATCCCCAATCAACACAGGAGCATTACAAAGCTTAAACCTTTTAAAAACTCTCCTTATTTTTACAGCCCTCAGAAAAAGAATAAGAAACAATAATTATTCTAAACTCAATCCTACAGCAAATATTTACAAGAAATGTACATTTCATCAGCTCACATGTATTAAATGTGATTGCTCTAATAGTAGGATGAAGGCCAAACAGCTTCACAAAAGTCAAGTGACACTCCCTGCCTTTAGAGGCCCTAAGCCATATCTTACTTAGCTTGTATCTAAATCTGACACTGATTCAGGGCTATATGTTGACACAACGTTCTCATCCTCCAGGCAATGTGCAAAAGCAATTTGAAAAGGCTAATTAAATGTCAAGTTATATCATAAAAACTGTAGAATGAAAAATCAACGGATGCTCTGCTTGAACTCAAAAATGCACTAACGAGACCACATTTTCAGACATGCATGTAATTCTAAGCACTGCCCTACAAAGCCAATTGCCAAGACTTTTTCTAAAACAGCCATTTTATCAGTATTAGCAGCAGACAGTCACCAGTCCATGATTAGAGCATGCTACTTTTTTTCTTTTTTTCATATGACACTAACACTAGCAGAATGTTGAAATTGTTACTATATCAAATACTTCAACATTTCTAGAAGTGAAAGGCTAGTAAAGTTCAGGGATTAATCTTTTACCCATTTTACAGATCACTTTGTGACTGTGATTGTTGAGTGCCATGTACAAGGGTTTAATTCTTGGAAATTAACAGCTTTCATGTGTTCTAAAACTGACATAGTTAATCCAGCATATGTTTATTTATTTTTTAGACCCAGTTATTCTAATAACACCCATGTATGTGTGTATCCCTGATAACCCCCCCCCCCCCACTTTTTCTAAGACAATATGCTAATTCTGTGTTTTTCAACCAGTGTACCGTAGCACAGTGGTGTGCCGTGAATGTTACCGAGGTCTGCCATGGAAATAATAATGTAGTGCACCTGGGTCTGAATCTGAGAGGGACAAAGTCCTCAGGTGGTCGAGACCTTTCTGAGGAGGACAGGACTACTTGTAGAAGCTTGCATAAAAGCAGGTCCATGATTGCTATGTTGTAGAAACAGCACATAGAGTACTTCAGATGAGTCTCCTGGCTGCTAGAGTTCTGCCTGAATGTGTGGTTGCCAGCAAGTCTTACAGTGCTGGTGGATAGTGGGCACACAAGTTACCCCTAAGGCAGAGAGATGCAGATAATGGACGAAGCAGCTGAGAGATGCCACCAAAGTGCTCACTAAGTGTTGTGTCTGTAAACGCTGATCTCAGAGCTGCTTTTTTACCAGCTTCTGCGGTAATGCAACTCCTTCCGAGAGCTGAAGATGTGTATGAGGTTAAATATTCTTGTGGTTAGCAGAACAGTGGTGTACCTTGGAATGTTTTTGGTTATAAATGTGTAGCACAGAAAAAAAGGTTGGAAAACACTGGGCTAACTGATCACTCTAAACTGGCCTAGAGGAAATGCATTTCGGTATATGTATGTCAATGTAAAGATTGTATATTCCTCCCACCTAAATTGTTAGGGTAAATGATGGCACTAACTTGGGCTTGTAAGAGTAGTGTGAGTTTATTTGTGAAGACGCTTTTTTATGAAATGACACCTTGTCTAGAGCCGATTTTTGCTTTGTACCCACCGACATGAAGACAAGTTCTGGATTTAGAAATGAATTGTTGGTTTTAATCTGCTACAAGGTCACAGCAGAAACTGATTCTGACCAGGAATTAATTTCATCAAGGGCCACACTCACACATTCACCCATTCTTACTTATCTTTAGGATGCATGAGAAATGTAGAAAACCCATAAAAAATTTACTGATACTTGGGGCGGGGGGAGGGGCATGCAAGATATAAATAATAATAATAATAATAATAACAATAATATTTATTTGGTTGATGTGCTTATTCACGGCAACTTACAAGTTCAGGATACATTAGCACTGCTTGCACATATTTTTTAAACATTCTAGCACATTAAACGAGTTCTTCATAGCCAAAAAATGAAGCCAGAGGCAGGACATGAACTAGCAACCTGGTGGCTCAAAAACCAGTGTTTTAGCCGCTATACACTGCCTAGATCAGGGTTCCCCAACTTTGGACCTGGAGGGCCCCACTGCCTGCAGGTTTTTATTCTAACCATTTTTTTAATTAGTGCACAGTTTTTGCTGTTGATTAACTTCTTTGGAATTAATTTTAATTGACTTGTTTTTTAAAATTTGTTCCACTAAATTTCTTCATCATTCCTCTGAATTACTTAATTTCTTTCCTTAAACAGCACCCAAACAAAAATGAAACATGGAGTTACTGAGTCAACACAATACCAACTAAGTCAGGGCCTGAAACTCCAACCAATTTCACTCCAACTAGTTGCTTAATTAGGTGCCAATTCTTGTTGTTAATTATACCCGTTCTTTAAATCCATGGCTCATTGCTGCTCTCATTGTACAATAACATACAGTTCTGAAATAACTGATTGTCTCTTTTCTAAGAGCAGTATTAAAATATTTTGGGGACCCGAGCAGATCAGCTTTCCTGAGACCTTCAACCTTTCTTTATTTTCAAATATTGTATGATTAATAATGTTGGTCATGTTTTGCTGGTCATGTTTTGGTTCATTATGCATCTCATTATTGTTTGGCTGCTAATTAAGGAAAAAGAAACAATGCGCCTGAGTCTTCAAGAGTAAGTCAAATAAAATTGATTCAAAAGAAGTGAATTAGCAGCAAAAACAGGTCACTAATTAAGAAAAGGGATAGCATGAAAACCTGCAGCCACTGGTGTCCTCAAGAACCGAAGCTGGGGGACCCCTGGTCTAGATAATGCCTAGGCCAGGTATTGAACCCAGGTCAATGTAACTTTAAGGCAGCTGAAGTAATTATTATCACAGTATTTGTTACAGTTACATAATGAGACCTGCACTTAATAATGCATGGTTGTGACTCAGAAGCACATTAAAGATGGAAAAAATAGGACGCACTTTTTTAAACAAATGAGCATAAACTACATTAGGACATAATGGAAGTGCAACACATTGCAGTCTTTTAAGTGAAAACTACATTAGAAACTGGGGCAGAGAATTTATCAGTTATCATAAGGAGTTCAAGGAGCTGGCCAGCTTAGCAAGCATTGTGGTATAGTGGGTAACTCACTAGACTATAGCCCCCAGAGCTGCAGCTTATTTTTCCATCTCTCTCACTGCGTGACTCAAGTTGCCTAACTAGACTATGCCTCAATTGTAAAAAAGTATGTAAACAAATTGCACTGCCCCTTGACGATATATAAAAGAAAAGTCTAAGCTGTGTCTTTAAGAAAGGCCTAAGCTAAAAATAATAATGCAATATTATTCCCACTTATATTACCTTCCTTATGTTCTTATTACTTTAAATCTATATTTACAATTATACTGTATTTGTGGTTTGATATATTTATTTCTTTCTTACTCTTGGTGATCTAATAGGCAATATCTCATTAGGCCTTTTAAATGATAAAAAATGATGAATTTCAGTACTCTTCATGATCTTTATCTGTCTTCTTGTCTCTCTTGTCCTACTTGCTTTTAACCATGTACTTTTACTGTAAATGCCTTCTCAAACTTTTTTGCTCTTTACGAGGAAAAAATATTTTTGCTTCAGCATGATTGTGCTTGTACTTAATTTAAATTGATTTGACATTTTGCAGTTTTGAAGATGGTGTCATCTTATCTGATACAGATTTTATTTTATCAAGCTTTCTTGATAGTCCAGACTCCAATGACATATTTTGGTGCTAGTAGGCTAATGCTTTGAATATTGAGCAGTTTTGTAAAATAAAAAATCTCTAGATTTCAAGGGTCTAAGCAGAATTGTCACAGCTTCTCTTTAGTAGTACTGTACTTCTTCTTATTTTGGGAATGCAGTACTGAGCCATATGATTCAGCTAAACTACAAAGATGGAATCTTTAACAATCACTACTACTTCATTACCTACTTTCACTTGGCCAATGAAATTAGTTGACACAAGACTAGTCTTTTTTGACCCATTTCAAAATCTTCCTCAGTTTCAGCTACCACAGATCTATCGTATGTATATTTATAATTACTGATAGTTGTTTAGTTGTTCTATCCTTTTTTCCAGTATCTTTTTCTTTTTCCATATGCAGTATAGAACTGGCTTCTGCTTCATGCAGTAAAGAGGTGATACAATATGTAGCAAACATATAAATTGTGCGAGGTCAAATGTACTGTAATGAATAAACCAAACATGACATAACATGAGGGAAAAGAGAATAGTAAGGAGGAGGAGCAGCCAGAGATGGCAAACATCCTCTTTCAGAAGAGCACCACTCCCTTTTCAGGTGATTGCTATTTGACAGCTTGGAGTTCCTCTAATAGCCAAAGCAAATCCAAACAGGCTATCATCAAAACCTAAGCAAAACAGAATCCCTCCCCCATTTATGAAAATGTAAGTAGCTATATTAATAATACATTTCTTTTGTATTACTATTTTTATTATTACTTGTGTATTAGTATGAGAGTCACAGCAGCTGTAGGTTTTTGTTGCAAACAATTTTTAATTAGTCTTAAAAGATCCTGGCTCCTTAAGGCGCTTTTATCAATAGACTGCTTTTGCCTTCCTAATATTCTTTAATGTTATTCACTAGATTCTAAAACTATAAGACCTTGTTCCACTTTTATGTTCATGCACTCCCTTAAGATGCACGTAGGTCATTTGTCCTCCTACAAAGACTTATTTTGCAATTGTGCTTGATTTCTAAATCTTCTTCCTGTGTTTTTTAATTCTGCTAAAAAAGAAAAAAAATGGGTACATGTTTTTTAAATTCAGTTGATGCTTTTCACCAAATCAATTTAAAATTCATAATGGTACAAAATGTTTCCACATTTCTAACAATGTAACGATTTATTATGATATTTTAAGCAGCTAACATGGTGGTAATAACTGACCCTACTAGTCTGCAGTCCATCGATGTTCAGAGCTTTTTTGTTTTCCATGCCTTAGTCTGCACATTCTTTGATTACCATAGCTTCCTTTAACTGCCATTTCAAACAGATGTATGCTAGGTTGACTGGTGACACTACTTTGACCCTGTAAGAGACAGTTGTAGGCATGCAGGCAAGCATGAGCTGCAAAGGATTGATACACTGGCAAATTTCATTCCTACCTTGTTCCAGATAATGCCATTATAGACCAATGCCCACCTAAACTGAACGATTTAAACATTAGGCTATATAAAATGCAACAAACTTTTTATAGGTTCATTTTCTTACACATACTCATATACTCTCATGATAACAGCAGCAACGATGCTATTGAAAAATGGCAAAGAACTAAGAATAGGTGGAGTCACTGTCAAAGCACTCAAAGTTGGTGACAATTTTCTGCTCCTAGAATTGCATTCACTGTTGAAACTAATTTGGCACTAAGTACATTTCTATAATGTGGAAGCAAGCACACATTGTCTGCTTTTAGAAAAAAGTGACCAACTGACAGTGTAAACATTACAAAGGCATAAGCTTTCTTTCGATTGCTGGGTAGGGCTTCAGGAGACTTATTCAATCACATTTAAAGAAACATTATGAACAACCAAGAAAAGAAAAGAAGGCTGGATTTGAGTACACTGAGGATGCTGCAACCACATTTTCATTATTAGACAGCTAATGGATGAATAATCCAACGTGGAAAGTGAAGCTCCCCATTCAAATTGCAGTCAGACAGGGTTGTGTGATTTGACCAATGCCATTCAAAATAGTTAATGATGCCATAATGAGGAAAACATTCAAAGGCAGAAGATGAACACAATTTCATAACCAATCACACGTTCTCAACAATAGTGCCTCGTTTGTCGACAAGACTGCTGAGGGCACAGATATTCTGCATAGTATTTTTAGTGTCATGTACCCTTATATTATGAAAATTAACACAGACAAGACCAAAGTCCAAACCACTGATGGTCCCCTGTCCACTGCATACCTCAATGGAGTCCAAATCAAGCAGGTCATAGAATGAATATATCTGGTATCACTCCTTCAAGAAAAGAAAAAACTACAGAAGAAATTCACATTCAATCAACTCAAGTCAAAAATAAGTCTTTTAAACGCTGTGCTTGTGACAAATACTAGACTTTTCACTGCATAATCTCCTCAAAAATTAAATCAACAGAATGAGATGCAAAAAGCTATACATGGTTGAAAATGAAATACAGAAATGAAGATTGTGCTGGTTTGGACATGTGTGCAGGATGGGAGAATATTGGCTCCAATACAGGCTATTATTGAGGCAGTGACCACAGAATGACCACAGAAAACATAGTACCAAGGTAAACCTGGGTAATGCAAATTAAAGATGATCTAAAAATGGAAGACTTTTGTCAACAGATGCAAGAGTAGCTATCCAGGTTTAAGATGTATGAAAGGTGATTATGAAAGATGTCTGTGGCCCTGGGGCACATACAGCACCATATTTGCTCCAAGGCCTGCCTCATCCAGGTGTTAGCTAAGGGATCAAAGAAAACGAAAGGCTGTCATGATGATATTGGCATATGGTCAGTATACATTATTTAAACATGTTTGACAGGACCCAATACCAATTAACAATGTTAATCACAGCAGCTAATGATGCTACTTTACCTCCTGTAACTCCCAGTTGTTGAACTATAAAAACTTTTACTCAATAGCCATGATTGGAAAGTTGCTTAGATAAAATTATCAACATAATTAGGGTCTGCAAGTTATACAGTATAACCTTGTGGACCAAGCCACCCACTTTTTAGAGTGTGACGATTAGGGTGGTGCTTTTGCACCATAACACAATAAAAATACATCTTTGTGCACAATATGAAACTACGCCTCATAAAATAATTGTAAACTGGTGCTCTCTTATACTGCCCAAATTTTTTTTTTTATACTGCCACAATCATCTGTAAGCTCTACTGTTGTGAAGAGGAAGGGTAAAGAACCAACAGCAGCTCAGCCACAAAATGGTAGACCATGAAAACCATGGAAACTCACAGAGTAGGACATCCAAATACTTAAGTGCATTGTTTGTAAAAATCTTCTATTTTATGTTGTATCACTTGCAACAGACTTTCTAACTGCCTCTGGAAGAAACACCATTATAAGAACTGTGCATCAGGAGTTTTGTAAAATGGGTTTCCATGGCCGAGCAGCTGCATACAGGCCAAAGATCACTATGCACAATGCAAACCATCACCTGAAATGGTAAAAAGCACACCACCATTGGACTCTGGAGTGTTGGAAACATTTTCTCTGGAGTGATGAACAGGTCAGGTCAGGTCAGGTTGGGAAGCATGCATTGGTCCAGCACATTGCCCCATCCATCACACAATGAAACAGCTTGGGATCCTGGTTGGCAACAAATATGCAGTTCAGTTCCACCCTCCGGAAATAACCATCTATCTGCCACAGCCAGTTGTTACGCGGGCATCCCCTTGGCCTGGTCCAGCCGCTCGCGTCCTCAACAATGAGGATCATGTGAGCAAGATCACCTTTGGGGAATTGCGCCACGTGCTGTAACTGACGCTCCCTCACAATGCAGGTAAAGTGCCTCATTTGGGACTCTGTGAACAACAGCTCATTCGACACAAAGTCAAACCAGCGGTACACAAGGATCATCCGAAGACACACAGTACCGAAGGAGTCCAGTCTTAGTCTCAGGTCACTGGATAGCTTCCATGTCTCGCAACCATATAGCAAAACAGACAGCACCAGGACTCTAAAGACTTGGACCTTCATCCTTTTGCAGAGATATCAGGAGCACCACATACCCCTTTTCCATCGACCTCATAACCCTGCACGCTCTCCCAATCCGTCTACTGACTTCAAAGGATGAGTCACCAGAGACATGAATGTCGCTGCCAAGGTAAGTAAACCTCTCAACAAGGTTGACATTCTCTCTGTAGACAGACACACTGCTGATGGCTGTGCCCAAGAGGTCATTAAATGCCTGGATCTTTGTTTTTATCCAGAATACTCTCAAGCCCAGACAATCAGACTCCTCACTCAGTCTCTTGAGAGCTCCAATCAGAGCTTCCATTGACTGCATAAAGATCACAGCATTGTGTCAAGATCAGTGAGTATCTCTTCACCAATAGATGCTCCACAGCTGCTGGACCCCATGACCCTGCCCAACACCCAGTCAATGCAAGCATTGAACAGAGTAGGAGCCAGAACACAACCTCTGATGAACCCCAGGTTCAACTAAGAAAAATGTAGAGTTTCTGCCTCCAATCTGCACAGCAATCAAAGAATCAGTGTATGGGCCTGCCAAAATATCCAGCAACTTCAGGGGGATCCCGTGAAGTCTAAGGATTTCCCACTGGGCAACTCAAAAAACTGAGTCAAAAGCCTTATGAAAATCGACAAAAGGCTGCAAAGAAACTCTGCTGATATTTCCCTTTGCACTTGATGAGATTTCTCAGGGCCAGGATGCAGTCGATGGAAAACGTCTTAAGCATAAAACCAGACTGCTCCGGTCAATGGGAGGTAAGCAAGTGATCACGGATCCTATTGAGGATGACCCTAGCAAGGACCTTACTAGGCACCAAGAGCAGTGTTATTCCCCTGTAGCTGCTGCAATTCAGGTGATCATGTTTCATTTCCAGACAGGAATGACGAGTCCCGTACTCCAGTCAGTTGGGATAATGCCCGTCTCCCAAATGGAAGCAAAGTTTACTTCCAATGCCAGGAGGGCACCCTTATGACTAGCTTGGAGAAGTTCAACCCAGATCCCTGCAGCCTTCTCTACCCTCAGCTGGTTAATCACCTGCGCAATCTCAGTGAGACTGGGTGGTTCACAGATAATGGGTACATCAATCTCAAGAACTGTGGAGCCAGAGATGTCCAACGTCCTAGCTGGAGGATCAGCTTTAAACAGCTGCTCAAAGTAGCCAGCCCAGTGAGTCACAACAGCAGCATCATCTATAAGGCCCATTCCATCACCCACCCTGACTGCAACAGAGTTAGGTGAAATTTAGATGGCAGCAGTAAACAGGGTGTCATTTACATCAATGTGCACGGCCACACTCACTCATACTAGACCTATTTAGATTCAAATAATAAAGTATGGCAACAGGATGTAGGAAGAGAAAATAAATATCCACAGAATGCCTATAAAAATTAGAGGAAACATTAAAACAGCACGCAGTTCGACGGTTGTGTCGTCTCCTGCATCCGCTCTAACTAACAGTACACCACCATGCTACTCACTTTATAAACATGCCTTTTATTAAGAAGTTTATGCTGAAGCTAAGCAATAAATTTGTTTTTACTCTTGGGCATCTTCGCTTCTGCTCCAAGTAACACCTCCTCTCCACCCCACGTTTTTATATTGTCTGGCTTTTTTTACACTGATCATAGCAGTTAATCCAATTTTGAATCCAAAAAAAAAAAAAAAACATAAACTTGCTCCAAAGCACGAGCGGGTCAAGGGAGCACGCGGCATTCAAATACGGTTTCCATAGCAACCCGCCAGCAGTCTCTGGCGCGCGGGGACAGGAGCTTTCGTCGTGGGGTGGGGGCTGATTAGAGAAGCTCGAGAAAATTCCCGGACGCCGCGGCTCTCCTCCTGCGGTTTCCGTCACACGCGCGCACATACAGCCTGCTAAAATAAAAAGCACAACTGCAAACTGGTTCCCAATTCAGGTGAGACAATAAAGAACGACGTGGGCGGACACAGCCGTAGGCGTCGGTTATTCGTTTAACCCTTTCGTAGCTGTATCCTTTTTTTTTTTTTTTGAAAAGGTTAAAATGAGCTGGTAACGCCAGTTACACTTAACAACATAAGAGGCGTTTAGTATTTCATGTTTATTTTGCTGTACTTTTGAAAGAGACAACTTACTTTAGTTCTTCTTTCCAGTGGAGCGGAGGTTATTTCTGTGTACGCGACTCTGGCTGGCGGGTAAGCTTATTTCCATGACGTCACCTGACCGCGCGCGCTTTCCCAGAGGACGCGGGTTCGAAAGGGGATACGCACCAGACTACCGAGCGAATTTGCTAGGTTCTGGGGATATTAAAACCTCACCGTGAGGTTGCAAGTAAATGATACCCGTGTCTGCTTCAGTTTGAGCTAGTTTATGAATGTTTTGCTTTTTTTTCGGATGTAAAAAGTGTCCCAAAATTGAGTATTTCACAAATCTTTTCATGATCAAACACCTACAAATGCTTCTCTCCCCCGTCTGTCATAACTTTGAAGTGTAGACTTGAGAATCTTCATATCTCAGCACAACTGGTAATCCTGACAGTGACCTGGAAGATGGTTTGATTACGTTTGGCGTGCATCCTTCCATTACAATACCCGCTTAATCCAGTTTGGTATTGCAGGGCTTGGGGTCTGCCTGAAGAGCCAAGCAGGAGCAAACACAGAGCAGGCCTCCAGTCCATATCAGGTTACACATGCCAGCATTCACGTTTGGTTTGTCAATTGGTGTAATGCACACATTTTTGAGATGCAGGAGAAAAACAGGTGTATTTTGAGAAAAACGATCACGCACAGATATGGAGAGAGCATGCAATCTCCACTCAAACAGTACTCAGGTCCGGTTTTCAGCCCAGGATATTGAAGTTGTGAGGCGCCAGTGCTAATTACTTAACTGTCAAAGTTTTTCCAACAAGGAAAAATAAGCCAATTTATTATTTCGCTGCTGTTTACTTAGACTGATTCACGTTTTGAATAAAAGGCAGGATCCAGTTTTGGACAGGGACCACCCTGGCTCCAGATCAAAATGATAAAGGGAGCATGTTGTGATAAAGTCCCAGAAATCCAACAAGTAACAGTATAATGAACAGCGTGGGTGTATGGGTCTGACATGATATTGGTTGGGGTTAACCAGAGTCTTCTATTAATTAATATATTGTGTTATTGGAACTTATTTTTGTCAAGGGTGTGCACTGTACCATAAAGTGTATGCTATGTGGTATTTGTGTGTACACACTGAATGGAAGTAATCTGTAAACTGAAACTAGTATAGCAAAGAAGTACCAAGTAAAGCTTACCTACTTGCATGGTTCTTTTTATTAATGTAGAATGCTGTAAAGATACAACAAATAGTAATAATGATATTTATTTATTTTGAAGAAACCTTTAGTAGTGACTTATTAACATCAATATGCATGCATTTTATTTACAGTATTTGTTTGATAAGCTAGCACAAAGTTAACTGATAAAAAAAACTAAATTTATGTTAGCAAAAAGTAGGATTGTAGTACTACAGTTAGTCTACAACATAATAAAGGCACAAATTTTGCTGTAATATTAAAATCTTGGAATAAATATAAATACAGTAATGTTCAAAAATGGTTGCACTAAGAGTACATTAAAATTAGCACGATTTTTGAAGTTGATTTTTAAGCAGTAATAACAAAATGAAAAATATCTCTTGTATTTTACCTAAAGTTGGGACCTTCTGCTGGCAGGATAGGCAGAAAGTCCAGTATTCACAAAAAAGTGGATTAGTATTTCATTGGAGATAAATGATGTACTTGGTATCAAATAAAACTACAATGCAATGGCCAAAAAGAAAATTAGATAACAAAGATACATCACATATTTCCCTGTGTCCGCATGGTTTTCGTACAGGTCTTGCAGTTTACTCCAGGGGTCCAAAGACATGCAGGTTAGGTGAACTGACATTGCTAAACTGGCTTTAGTGTTTGTGTGTGAGTGTGCTCACCCTGTGGTGAACTGGCACCCTGGAATTCTTGCCTTCCCTCCAGCTTCCCTGCAATCCTGCTGAGGATAAGGAAAATGGATGGATGGATACATCACACTGTATCAGATGAGAAGTAACCATCAGTGTTTTTTATAGTTCATACTCACAGTCTCATATGGGTTAAATTTAGAGTAGCTAAACAGGCAAAAATACAAATGTTCAGGATGACAGACAAATCGAGGGTTTGTTGAGAATATAAATCTTTATGTCAGGAGAACAGACAAACTCCACTCAGTCAGTGCCCAGACCAGAATCTGAACCCAGGACTGTGGAGCTGCGAGGTCTCTTTGGCCTCTGCTGCTGGTGGATGATAGATAACAGCACAAAGTGGTCTGTATGTTGAAACTCTGTTTTTCCCTAGTATGGACATGCTTGAAAATTAAACACCTGTCCAGTCTCTGAAAGAGCCATTACTTCTGATCTTGGCCTCATGTGATAACTGTACATCCCAATTGCTAAAGAATTAAATAGGTTGCAGATTAACATCTAACTGATTGTTCACTGTCAGATTTGTGGTTTAGTTGTAAGAATTTGCATTTACTATGTTATGTTTTGTCCATGCAGCAGTTTGGAATATGTATATGTTCTTTTTAAAGCTTATTGTTATATCTTTATTTTCACTTATCTGTACCTAAACTACACTTTGTCAGGGAAATGATTCTCAGTAGAATCTGAGTGCCGGAACCAAACCAGGACAGAACGTCAATCCATCACAACTCACTCATACATAATTTGGAGTTGGCAGTTAACATATTACTGTGTTTTTCAACATAAGGTAAAATACCTTTTTAATATGATTTATTTTATGCTTTATGATACATTTCATCTGGTTGCTATATAACAGTTAAACCAACTTTTTAGATCTTTTATTATTGTTCATTAAACAGATTCATATTATTATATATGTATATATCACATTATTATATTATTTACTTCTACTCTTTTATATTTGGAATCTGTAAGAGTTTCAGTGATGGTACTATATAAAAATAATTTGGATCTGGGCAAGAGAGGCCTCCCAGCTCCAGAGTCCTAGGTTTAGATTCTACTCTAGGCACTGATTGAGTGGAGTTTGTCTTTTCTCTTAACATCATAGTTTATATTCTCAAGGAACCCTTGAGTTTGTCTATCAACCTGAACATTTTGCTTGTTTGACTTCTCTAAGTTTAACCTGCATGAGAGAGTGCACGTATGAACTATAAGAAATGTACGCCGACACATATGGAAAATCATGTAACGTATCAAAGAGGTCACTTTAGTTGGAAATCAGACTTGTCAAGTCTACATAGTAAGTTTTCTTTGAGGTAGTTTTTATACACCTTTCATATCAAACAACATTGAAGAAATTGTTAGAGTAATAGGTGGTAGCGGACTGCTGCTTCCTGATGTGGCTTTAGATGCAAACTCACAAAAATAGTTCAATAATTAATAGGTTTACTTTTGTGCTGTTTTCAAAGAAGCCACCATAATTAGTCAATTAACAAAAGAAAATTAGTGTAAACATGTTTGTTTGATACATGCGTATATGTCCTTATTTAATGTCTAATGTATAGCATTGCTACTAAAAAAATCATAGTGAAGGCTCTCCCTCATGACTATTTATAATTTAAATAGCAATGTCCAATATTTGCAATGGTTAGTACTGTTACCACGTAAGTAGTGAACTTGAAGGATGCAAGCATAACCAATTGTAGAATAACTCTGTTTTTGTAAAGTGACTTTGGAATGGTTTTGACTACAGATTTGTTGGTTCACAGTCAGTGTTTTAATTTGTAGTCACAACCAGGATAATCTTTTTATTTATTTAGCTATTATATCCACAACAAAAAAATCAAATCATGGCCTTCAGCTTTTTAGTGTTCTCTACCCAAAACGCAATGTAACATCCCTTCCTTTATTACACTTTTGCAGCTGTACATCTACAGCATTGATCATCCATACATTGTGTTCTTTCTTAAGGTAGCAATGATGCTGCACAGCCTTATCCAGGAAAGACAGCAATCCCTGTGTTGCTAAAATTAAATTTAACATATTGGATCTGAGATTGGGCAATTTTTTTCAGTTCAGACACATTACTTTAGCTTTCTGTTGGTAATTCTTTGTAACTCTTAATATAGTGTATGTCTTTGAGTGAAGTTTCTTCTCACTCTGCATTCAAAGGCATCCTCCTCCCTTCTCATTTGAAAACCAACAGGATTAAGTCCTTCGTGTTATCTGTAAGTAGAACTACTTTTTTTTCTATTTCTGAGTAATTATTCGATTGCCATATTATCAGTGATTTTTGCACTCTGCCCCTTGTGTACAAATTCTTCAATCACATATAAAAGCTAATTCATAATTTTAGAATATACATTAATATTTTGTGAAACATTTTTTGCCAGTGTTTGGTATGAAAGGTGATATGCAACAACAGACTGACTGCATAATTAAACCCATGTATCTACAGAGCAGCAAATGAAAGGAAGTTCTTCCGGATTTTCTAAATGGCAGACTGATTAGCTCTCTGTGTATCCAGTAACACTTCAGATCTGTCATTTTAGGGGGTATACATAAGAACGTCTCGGTAATGAGTTGCACATTGATTAAATGGGGATATAAAGTGTGTGAATTTTTTGAGAGGAAATATAATTGAAAGGAGTGTGGTCCTCTGTTGATTAAGTCATTAATCAGTAAAGCCTATAGATGACAGAGAGAAAAAAAACTAATAGGTACAGGAAACTATGACCAGAAGCCATGGATTTTGTCAAAGCATGAATAATTGATTTTTATTACTATATAGTGCAGTTACGTGTATATACAAAAATTCAAAAATACACTTGAACACAAAACATTGTGGCTTTCTCTTCCATTTCAATGTGATCATAGTGATTCACAATTAAGAGATATAATTTAAGAACTAAGAATGTGCACTGTACATTCTTTGCAAAATACCAGACAGATCAATCCAGTCATTTTCTAAACCAATAAATCCAATTCAAGATCTCAGTAACCCAGGGACTATCAAAATAGCCATAGGCATAAGACAACAACAACAACATTTATTTATATAGCACATTTTCATACAAACAATGTAGCTCAAAGTGCTTTACACGATAAAGAAAGTGAAAAAAGACACAATAAATAACCCTGAAGACAGAAAGTAACCCTGGACAGTGAGTGAGCACAAACAGGTTACATATCCCAAAATGCATTGATTCTAAAACGCATCACAGGGGGAAATCACAGCCTGCATAGGTCAGTCTGATTGTCTCTCAAAAATGTGTTATTAAATTATTTGAATTCTGGATATGCATTGCTTACAAATACAACAGAATGCTATACCCCACTGGCATTAGCTTTAGAAATGCCCCAACAATTGATTTTCTGAGAAATGGATCACTCTTATTTTTAAAAGTGTTGAAGGGCATTTGAAAAAGTTATATTATGTTATAAAATAAATGTTCTTAAAAAAACTAAAATATAATTTGAAAGTTTACAATTTTATCTACCAAAGTCAAATACATGTAAGAACTATTATTATTATTATTATTATTATTATTATTAAGGAAGGCAATAGCTCTTCTGTAATTAATTGTAATCGTTTTACATTTCTGTTGACAATCTCTTGCAGCAGAAGCTACCTGCCTTCTGCTAAACTTTTCTTAGTCACTAAGGCAGGTAGCTTTACTTTTAATCTGTAATGTAGCCATAGGCTGTTAGATTCATGTACAAGACAGGATCCAAACTATGATTGCAACGCACACATCTACAGTACAATTATTCATTCATTACTAAGTTACATTTCTAATTTAACACAAGCTGCAACTCATATTGTCCTATGAGAGTTTATTTGTACTGACTGTGTCCAACGTGTATAAACGGAACACTGCCATTTTTATTTGCAGTTACACCCATTAATACCACATTTAGGGATGGCTTCTGTCTTGTGGTCAGCACTGCTGGGACAGACATTGGCTTTTTGCTACCCTCAACTGGAGTAGCAAATTAGAAATATATAAATAACACTGCAATAAAAAGTATAAACTGACAATATAGAAACAGTTTAAAAAACAGTAAGTCTGTGGTGGGCAGGATAATAATAATTTGACTGTCTCTATTTTAAGAATACCAGTAATTTAATTAGGATGTCCCTGTTATTCAAGACAAATTCTGCTTGGGCGACAAAAACGATTTCATTGAGCCTGCTGGTCTGGGCTTTGATGCTGCCATCTGCCAGACTATATTCATTAGGTGAAAAGAAACACATGCCTCGGCTACTTAGCGTTCTTTATTATGGCAGAAGCTTTATTTTGACAGTATGTGGAATAGATCTTTTTGAATGTAGGCAAGTCTAGTTCGATGACTTCTTATGTATAGCCCTCTGATTTGCCTTTTCGTGTTTGTGGTTATGCTGCGATACCACACAGTGAAGCTCACTTTATTGCTAAAAGTTATTGATCATCTTTTTTTTATTCCACATTTCCTCAGGTGCTCTCGTACATTTTCAATTAATACTTTTGTATGGAGGGTACATCTTGGGGCACTGAAATAATTTTACCAATGCAGTCTGAAGCAGCTGACAGTTTTCAGTGCTGCCAGGAATGCGCTGTATCAGGGTGTGCTCCTAACCTCTCATTCAGAGTAACCTCTCTGTCTCTCTCATTGACATTGATTGTGGTACATATGTCTCTATCTATGTGTCCTCATTCCAGTGCACAGTTTAATCATCATAGTCTCTGAGATGTCTTTAGCAGAATTGAAGAAGTTATAATTACTATATTTGGTTATACAGTGCAGTGATGGGTGAAAAGTGCATGCAGTGTGCGGCTGAAGCAGCTGCCTTGCCTTGTGCTGGAGGAAGAGGTTTTCTTCCTATTTTTTTACCATCTGTGATCTTCCTATTAGCAGTTCCGTTACCAAGTTGCAGATGTAGTAACACTGGCTGAAGACCTACTTAATGGGAACAGTTGAGCTGAAAGTAGGACTATGATAAATAAATAACGTACTAACACATCTGTTCTGCCCTTCAAGGTATTTAAGGGTAATATCTAGGGCTAGCAGTGCAATGCCCTACACTGATCTGTAAACTTGAATAGCAATCTGAAGAAGATCTATGTTATGTTAGATTGTTGTTTTATACTTGTGATAGTTATTATCCTCTCCAAACATCTTGTACTTGTTTTATTTCTTTTGTTTTTGTCAATGTACCCTTGTCTTATATGTAGTAGCTCTATAAACCTGTAGGTTAACTATATTTAAAAATTTAATTAAGTCTTTTTGTCAAATCATGTGTAGTCCTTAAAAAAGAAAACTTTTTTCTTTTTTAAGTAGTACACTGACAGAAGCTCACAATATAACAAGACAGGTACATATTCTCCACGATAGACTGGTATTAGGTCCAAAATAGGGCTTGATTATTGGCTACATGTATACTGCCAATTCTGTATTCTTGTCTATTTTCCCATATAACCATAAAGTTTATGGGCCTTAATTGTTTAATTACTGTGACTGGTACTATCAATTTAGGTGCCAGCTTTGTTGTGTATTTTGGTGAAGTGTTGCAGAGGGTATGGGCTCATAACCAACCAGGTCTCCAGCAGTGCACTTAACAGAGCTTTGTTGCTTGTTGTAGTGACTAGTTCTAAGACTGAGCCTGCTTGGCCAGGAAACACATCACCCTTTCCCATACTTGATTTTTGAGCCGTTCGAGTGAACAGATGTTTGGATATAAATGTGCAAATGCAGCAGAGGGTGACATGATGTGTTCTAGGGGAATGAAAATCTGCAGGCCGAGAGCTAACTTCACAGGTGTTTCACCAGTACCTTTGTAAGTTGCATTGTTCACAGCAAAGCACAATCCTGAAAGAAATTAATCTCAGTTTTGGTGGTGGTCCCCTTCATGGGAAGTGATAACCATTTTTATGGCCTGATTTACTTGCTTGATGAGGCCCAGCTAAGGATGGTACATGCTACAAGAAATCTCCCAGTCTCTGAGCTTGTTGGCTTCAGTGTCCTATCCAATAGGTGCTTTGGTAGTCCCCAGTGGGTGAGAATCTAAAATTTTAAAATACTGCAAATATTATCAGTCTTTGGACAAATACAGTGGGATGCAAAGGTTTGGGCAACCTTGTTACTAGTCATTATTTTCCTGTATAAATCGTTGGTTGTTACGATAAAAAATGTCAGTTTAATATATCATATAGGAGACACACACAGTGATATTTGAGAAGTGAAATGAAGTTTATTGGATTTACAGAAAGTGTGCAATAATTGTTCAAACAAAATTAGGCAGGTGCATAAATTTGGGCACCACAAAAAAGAAATGAAATCAATATTTAGTAGATCCGCCTTTTGCAGAAATTACAGCCTCTAAACGCTTCCTGTAGGTTCCAATGAGAGTCTGGATTGTGGTTGAAGGTATTTTGGACCATTCCTCTTTACAAAACATCTCTAGTTCATTCAGGTTTGATGGCTTCCGAGCATGGACAGCTCTCTTTAACTCACACCACAGATTTTCAATTATATTCAGGTCTGGGGACTGAGATGGCCATTCCAGAATGTTGTACTTGTTCCTCTGCATGAATGCCTTAGTGGATTTTGAGCAGTGTTTCGGGTCGTTGTCTTGTTGAAAGATCCAGCCCCGGCGCAGCTTCAGCTTTGTCACTGATTCCTGGACATTGGTCTCCAGAATCTGCTGATACTGAGTGGAATCCATACGTCCCTCAACTTTGACAAGATTCCCAGTCCCTGCACTGGCCACACAGCCCCACAGCATGATGGAACCATCACCATATTTTACTGTAGGTAGCAAGTGTTTTTCTTGGAATGCTGTGTTCTTTTTCCTCCATGCATAACGCCCCTTGTTATGCCCAAATAACTCAATTTTAGTTTCATCAGTCCACAGCACCTTATTCCAAAATGAAGCTGGCTTGTCCAAATGTGCTTGAGCATACCTCAAGCGGCTCTGTTTGTGCTGTGGGCGGAGAAAAGGCTTCCTCTGCATCACTCTCGAATACAGCATCTCCTTGTGTAAAGTGCGGCGAATGGTTGAACGATGCACAGTGACTCCATCTGCTGCAAGATGATGTTGTAGGTCTTTGGTGCTGGTCTGTGGGTTGACTCTGACTGTTCTCACCATTCGTCGCTTCTGTCTATCCGAAATCTTTCTTGGTCTGGTCTTGGTCTGCCATTTCCTCAATATGTTCCTAACTGTGGAAACAGACAGCTTAAATCTCTGGGACAGCTTTCTGTATCCTTCCCCTAAACCATGATGGTGAACAATCTTTGTCTTCAGGTCATTTGAGAGTTGTTTTGTGACCCCCATGCTGCTACTCTTCAGAGAAAATTAAAGGAGGAGGGAAACTTACAATTGACCCCCTTAAATACTCTTTCTCATTATAGGATTCACCTGTGTATGTAGGTCAGGGGTCACTGAGCTTACCAAGCCAATTTGAGTTCCAATAATTAGTTCTAAAAGTTTTGGAATCAATAAAATGACAATGGTGCCCAAATTTATGCACCTGCCTGATTTTGTTTGAACAATTATTGCACACTTTCTGTAAATCCAATAAACTTCATTTCACTTCTCAAATATCACTGTGTGTGTCTCCTATATGATATATTTAACTGACATTTTTTATCGTAACAACCAACGATTTATACAGGAAAATAATGACTACTAACAAGGTTGCTCAAACTTTTGCATCCCACTGTAGCTCTACCTAATTGATGAAGTTATTGACTGCCACCATTAAGTAGGTCTTCATAGCCTTATTTACAGCAAACGTTGCCATTAAATCCACCACAATCATCTATCTTGAATGAATGCAGTAATCCAATTGTATGACCAGGGGGATTTTCAAATAGTTGGCACACCAACACTCCTTGACATACTTACACGTGGCCTTCTGGAGTGTTGGCCACCAAGCCATCTCCAAGATATTATTTACTGTAGTGTTGTAAATTTCCCGACGTGACTACTGTCTTGACTTTCAGGAGAGTATCCAAGGAACTCAAGAATTAGAACTTCAGGAGCTTCCTTAAAATTGATGGTCCTTTTCTCCTGAGTTTTCCCATACTTTTCGGGAAACCGAACTATGTGCTTGGGTTTTAGTGATGTCTTGCCAGTCAAAAGGGCATTCAAATCAACAACTCAGTACTTTGCCACACACGATGTTACTCCTGCTTGATTGCTTTTTACTACTGGGATGGCACATATGACACAATGTTTTCTTACTCCTTCCAATAGTACACCTGGAAACTGAACTATTATTATCGAAGGATCCACTTGGTCAATGGGCAAAATGTGTTAGTGAAGTTGAATACCCACATCAGATCATTGGGGTCAGCGCTTACCTGAAACAGCACTACCTCAATATGGCTGCACTTTTTCTTTGTCAATACAACAACCAAGAATTGCTTCTCAGTTGTAGAGCAGTTGCTTTTCAGACAGTGGAGTGGCTTTGAAGTATAGGTGATCATGCACATCTTACCGTCTTCATTCCAAGTTGACAAGGTCCGGACACATGTTCTTTTTTGCGAATCCATACTAACCCCTTCAGATGACACCACATGGCCTAGAAAGGGAAGCAGAGGCTGTAAAAAATAACAGTTCCTGATGCTGAAGTACAGTTCAGCCGGTTCAAGACGATTGAAAATTGTGAAGTCATGCAGATGTTGGTGTTTGTTTGGAGATAGTGGTGTCTATGTATACAAAACAGCAACCTTTCAGCCCCCCAAAAAATTGCTCCATAAAACATTAAAATATGGCTCCTATGCTTTGCAATTCAAATTGCATGACAAGGATATGGAATAATCTCTCTGGAGTGATGACTGTGGTTTTTACAACTTGGCTTTTGTGCACATGCTCCTGCCAATTTTTAACCTGCATACCACTGCTTCATGCAAAGATTCCAGTATCTTGTGCACCAGGGCAATGGCATATACATTATGCTGGGTGTTGGTATTCAGTCTTTGTAAATCATGCAGAAACAGTAAATTTCATTTGACTTTCGATTGAAAGGCACCAGTGAATCACAGCTTGTGGAAGAGGGTTTGAGGATGCCATCAGCCAGCATCTTATTCATCCATTCCATTGGTGCTATGCAAGCCCACTCACACCAGCAAACTGACCGTGCCCCATTTGTGACTCACAAGCACTAAGAATGCAGTGTGAAATGTCTTCTTTGGCATGGTAGGTTTCCACCTTAACTGAACCTCCTGCTACACATACACAGATTACCTAAATTGTTCCCTGTGCATGCTTACAGGATCATACCTTCTCTTATATCTCCAGTTCATAATTGGCAGTGGATTAAAAAATGCAGCATGGAATACGGGCCAACCTCAAATATTACTCCTGTCTCCAACCACAAACTACATGCAGGAACATATAGAGCATTGTTAAGAAATCCTACCAACTCTGCATAGTTAAATGGAGACTCAACTCTGTAAATGAATCCAAATTGCAAAGAGCTGAGCACCACAGCATGATTTCCTGCATCATCAAGCTTTTGATCTATACCTGTAGCACAATGGCAACAGTGCTGGAGTATGTGTACCACTTCTTCACCTTCCCTGCACGTAACAAACATGATTTTGGCTGGCAAAGGAGAGAAACCTCAGTCTTGGCCTCATCCTGCTCCTTTGACCAATGGTGATCCCATAGCTGGACACAATCGACAACATCTTGCTCCCATGCCACACATACATTGACATACAAGCAAGCTGCCTTCATGCCTACAGCGGTGCTCTCAGTTAATTCTAAAAACTGCTTTTACAGACTTTTAACGTATTGGTATGGGTTAGCCAATGGAGATCACATTCTGACATTCTTGGATTCTTTGAGAGACAAACATGGAGCTCATTGAGCATACTCAACACCTCAGCCATCTTTTGATTGTCTCTGAGAGTGACATGCGGAACAAATTTGCACTCACTTAAGCCGGAGTTACCCTGCACAAGACTTTTGGTATTCTGTAGTGAATTAGGTAGAGTGGAAATAAATATGAACTATTGAAAAAATATATGGAACATATGTGAGATATAGTACTATCCTATCCCTGTTTGGGCACCAATATCTGTAACTGTCCTAGAAACCTGGCAAAAATAAATAACCACTGAATGGTGAGTATGAGGGAGGATTACAGACAAAAGAGAAAATATACATTTGTTAATGAGAAATATCGCATTGTGGCCTAGTGGCTCAGGTGTTTGATTCTAAAGGACAAGCTTAATAGTTCTCTTCTGCTAACAGTCTATGTGAACCTTAGCGATTCAATTAATCTGCCTGTGCTTACATCTTAAATGTTTGGCAACATTTGTACCATTGTGGGTTATAAGTCATTTTGAATAAAACATTAGCTAAATAAGCATATGTACAGTACCTGTATATAACTTGCCTTCTACTGTATATTTAAAATAAGTTAAAGTGGAGAGGAGTAAAAAAGGTGATATCTATACTACACAATCCTCCATAACACGCATATCAGTTTTTGAACGCAGCTGCTTTTTTAACATCAGCTTAGCATGTGTACAGTATTTCTGTATTTCACATTTATTCTAAAAAAATGTTTTATTTCTTATACAGCTTGATTTTTTTTGGTATATCTATTTGCTTGTATGCTCAGGGTTTTGTATATACTTTCTCAGTCTTCAGTCTACCAGAGCATATGTTCCAGGGTCCACACACACTAGAATCTAACTGATTCACTTTTGCACCAAATGACTCCTGTACGTAGAGTTAGAATGTTAGGGTAGTAGCTCTTGCAGAATATTTGTATAAGAAATATTCTGAATGACTTATAAAAAAGCAGCAACATAAATGCATATAGAAATATTTAGAATAATTTTTATAAAGTGCCTGTTCTCAAGATTCAGCTCACTGCACTGGTTTTAATTTTCTTTTTCTTAATATAACTTGTTATGTTATCTAAGTCAAGATGTTTTATAATAGAGCAGTTAATTACAGACAGTGATAGACTAAAAAATCATTTTTCTTGGTGCAAAACTTTACTCATGATTGTCACTTTCATTTTTCTTTTGGTCTAAGGATTGAGCAAATAGAAAATCACAACATACTCAAGTCTTGAGCTGAGCCATTGTTTGGCTATTGGGAAATTAATTCTTTTGAATTTTTTGAAGAAAGCCTGTGAGAATGAGGACTAATGTGTGATCTTTAGGAGAACCATTATTAAAATTAGTAACTTCTTTAAAGAGAGGGACAGTGGTACCTATTCAGAGTTTAATTTTTCCCATTCATTTTGAAGTTATTCCATTGATCTTATTATACTCTACTTGATTGTGATTAAAAGCCATGGCATAAGAAACTTCAGCACTAATTTTGCTTTGTGCAATGCACTACTGAGCTGGTGCCCCCTTCAATGCTGCTTTTGGACTTGTAATCAGGGCTGTCAAAATAGGGTATCGACCCCCACAACCCTGAATTAATTGAGCATGTCTGACATTGAAATGAGACACAATGTGTACTTGTAAAGCTAGAGTTGTGACATAACAACCTTTGCCAGCAGCCTTTGTTATATAGCATTTTTCTATAGAGAAACACAATCCCAGGGTACCCATAAGTAAGATCTCTGGAAACCTTATTAGGTACACATATCAAGTATTGTGTAGGACCCTCTGTTGCTGCAAGAACAGTATAAGGTGACAGAGGTGTGGATTCAAAATTGGGCTGGAAAAATGCCTTAGGAATTTTGGTCCATTCTGACTAAATAGCCCAAAGTAGCTGGATGGCAGACCATCTAGGAAAATGTTAGGCTGCTTCTGGAAGAGGTGTTGGTGAGGCCAGCAGGGGGCACTTATGGTGTGGTCTGTGTGAGGGTCCCAATTATTCAATGCAGTGATGGGAACTCTGTGCTTTAAAAATGGCACTGTCCTTCAGATGAGAGGTAAAACTGAGGTTCTGACTCTCTGTGGTCATTTAAGATCCCTGGGCATCTTTTGAAAAGAGTAAGGTTTATGCCAATATCCTGGCTAAACTTCTCATCACAGCTTGGTTATTATCCACTTACTCTAATTGGATATCTCTCTCACCCATTCAACACCTAATAGCTCATGTGTGGTGAGTGTACTGGAGCAATAATGGCTTACCAGCCCAGAAGCTTCAGTTTGTATTAACAAGATTAATTCAGACTACTTGAATGTGGTACTAGACAAGGATGCTCCTTGTCACCACTGCTTTTTGCAATTGCCATTGTGCCACTGGCAGCTCACTGTCGAAATTCTTATAAGATAAAGGGGATTATCAGAGAAGGACTTGAACAGCAAATTTCTCTATATGCAGATGATATGGTACTGTATCCACAAAATACTGTGCCTTCAATCCTAACAGCACTAACAGAATTTCAAAACATTTCTGTTAATTAACATTTAAACTAATTTGAACAAAAGTGTGCTCTTTCCAGTGAATTCTCAAGCACACAATATTAGATTGGACACCTTCCAATTTGAACAAAAGTGTGCTCTTTCCAGTGAATTCTCAAGCACACAATATTAGATTGGACACCTTCCCTTTTATCATCGCAGATCAGTTTTAAGTACCTAGGGGTAAACATCACAAATAAACATAAAGTTCTTTATCAACACAATTTTGCTACCTGCATGGAAAAAAATTAAGTAAGACTTTCATAGATGCTCTACCATCCATCTCACTTTAGCTTGAAGAATTAACATTGTCAAGATGAATATCCTTCCTAAGCTTCTCTATCTATTCCAAAACATTCCAATATACATCAATGAATCATTTTTTAAGAAATTAGATTCAACCATAGCCTTGTTTATTTGGAATTTAAAACATCCATGTATTCAAAAGGTGACCCTACAAAGACCAAAGGCAGAAACCAATATACTAACAACCCAAATGTGCTTCACCCACTCAGAATATGGAACCAATGTAGGAAGTATTTTAATGTAGCGAAGCTTTTTCCACCTTCTCAAACATACACAGTTTTTAATGTCTGGAAAACATTCGGAATTAAATCACTTAGAGATCTGTACACAGACAACGTCTTCGCATCCTACGAACAATTACATTCCAGCAACACATTTCGTTTACTACCTTCAATTTAGAACCTTTGTTAAACAAAACCTTCCCAATTTCCTTCACCTCCCATATACCTCTATTCTATTAAAAAATATTGATCAGTCTTGAGGGCTCAGATAGCATTTTCGTAATATTTAAAAACATTTTAAAGTCCCTCCCTTTCAAAGATCCCAGAATACAGTGGGAAAAGGATCTCTCACTCAACATCTCAGAAAAGGAGTGGAAGGTAGCAATGCACAGAATTCACGCAAGCTCCATATGCACAAAGCATACAATTATTCAACTTAAAATTATATATTGAGCGCATCTGTCTCATTTAAAATTGTTCAAAATGATTCCAGAGTAAGATCCAACCTGTGAACATTGCAATCAAATTCCAACCTCACTGGGTCACATGTTTTGGGTGTGTGCTAAATTAACATAATTTTGGACCAAAATCTTTAAATGCCTTTCAGACAACCTGGGTGTCACAATCCCTCCTAATCCTCTAACAGCTGTGTTTGGTGTACTTCCAAATGGGCTTAAAATATTTTTTACTATTATTGAAGCTTTACTCTGCTGGCCTAGCTCTCTTTCTAATCGGTGGGGGTTGATTTGTTTTGAACCTAGTTTTGTTAAACTTGACTTGCTTGTATGGAATATTATTTGATTTTAATAATATTAATAAAATGTTGAAAAATAATAAATAAAAAAATAATGGCAGCCTTCACAACATCCAGGTGGGTGCTATACATTGGTGATGGTTGAAGTGGTTCCCCTCAGTAAAGCGCTTTGAGTAGTGAGAAATGTGTATATAAATGTAATTATTATTATTATCCACTTCCACTTCATCCCAAAGGTACCCTTATTGGATTGAGATGTGGAGGCTGTGTGGTCCATTGGAGTAAACTGAAGTCACTATTATGACACATTATCCTACTGGAAGTATACATCTGAAAAACTGAAGAGTAGCCAAGAATTGTGATGTACAGTGGATTACAATTCACAATGTCAGTAAATAGTTGTGCTGTGACATTGAGATAATGCTCAGGTAGTAATAAGAGGCCTAATGTATGCCAAGCAAACATTCCCAACAAATTTACCCCACCACCATTAGCCTGTACTGTTGACACAAGGCACAATGAATCCATGGATTGTGATTCTACAGTCTGCATGTCTCAGCAGAACTGAATTTGTCAGGCTATGATATTTTTTCCTAATCTTTAGTCATCCAGTTTTTGTGATGATATACCCACTGCAGCCTAACCTTCCTGTTTTGAGTTTACACAAATGGAAATTAGATTGTTCACTTCAAGGTTCTGTGTGTTCAGGGATGTCTTTCTTTACACTGCTGTTAAGAAAAGCTGTTATTTAATATTTGTGGCCTTTCTGTTAGCTTAAATTAGTTATGTTGATTCTCTTCTGACCTCTCTCATTACCAAGTCTTTTTCACTCAGGCAATTGCCATTCACTGGATGTTTTTCTTTTTGTTTATTCCGACATTCTTTGTAAACTTTAGAGACTGTAGTACATGAAAATCCCTGGAGGGCAGCTGTTTCTAAGATGCTGAAACCACCATGTTTGGTACCAACAATCATGCCACAGTTAAAAAGTCACTCAGATCATGTGTCTTGCTCATTATAATGTTTGGATAAACAACAACTAAACCTCTTGACTTGTAGCAGTATGCTCAGTTTATTTAATTTAAACCACATGATCAGCTGCTTTGAGGAACAGTCTATTTGCATTAATGGCCAGGTAGACTTAAAGAAAGTAGCTACTCAAAGTATTTTTTTACATTTGGAGCACCAACAGGTTTAATCAAAGAGTGAGGCAGTGGGAAGGTTAATGTTCAGTGCCTTAGCCACTACAACATGCTGTATCAATTGCACAGGGCTTTGAAAGCTTACTTTTAGCACATATAGACATTTGAAGTGGCTCCCACTTTTACTTTAGCTGGTTGTGAAACTTTCTGAATGTATATCTCCACTGAGATTTAACATCCAGAGCCTGTAAATGAACAGGTTGTGCTCACTGGTATCCCTTATAGAAATAATGCTTTTATTTCTGTTTCACCTTCAAATGTCAGTTGTCATTTTCAAGAATGACTTTTGAAACCACTTTGCAAAGGAACAGGTGCCTATTCTCTCATGCAGAATCAACATACCTGCATAAAGAGTTAAATGTCACACAAAAGTCTGTTGTAAAGGAAACACGTTAACAAAATTTTATTTGGATATGCAATTATTTATTCATCACAAATTTAAAATAAATAAATAGAGTACTACATAATGTGTTTATCTGACACAAGCCTCGCTCTTGAAAAAGGAAGTTAGTCAAGCCCGGCTTTTGATCAGGTTGTTTTACTGACCACCCCTTAACCCCTGCACTTTAAGAAGATTGTTATGACAGAGGCAGTGAGAGGGGTCAGATTGTTTAAGCAGAAACTAAGGTGAGAGGGCTTCCTCCTGATTTACACAACTTGGATGAGAGTATTAATAGTGAGTAGTCTTACTTTTGGATCTCAATAAATAGTGAACAGTAAATTAAAATTATTATTATTTTGCTCTGTTGAAATAGAATCCGTTCTTTCACAGAACACTTTATAGCCTAAATTTGTTGTACATAAGCTCAAAGATTTCTTGCTTCTTGGGTATTAGCAGTGACTGGACTTTTAAGTGCTCTAGATGAAATGTATTTAAATCTGAGGAAAGTGTAGAAAATGAAATACTTAATCCTCAACGTTTCAGCAAGAAAAAAAAACATAAAAGAACCCAATTTACAAAATCAACATGCTGTACAGTACATTACACACATCTGTTTATATTTTTTAAGACTGGAGCACCAGCAACTTGGAATTGTACAGCAAGTCTAAAAAACTGAAGTGGCAAACTTATGCTTCAAAGTCCAATCCTCTTTAGAAACAACTTTAAATATATCTTCTTTAATTTATTATGAATTACTTTTAAACATTATAGTTTATGTATTTTCTGTAAGTTAACAGTTGTGCCCTGCAATAAACATACATCTATACAGAGTCGATTCTTGCTTTACACTTACTTTCAGAACAGTTTGCTTACAGCTTTTTAATAGAAAAAATGAGTCCGAAAATGGATGGTTGTCTGGTTGGTTGATTGCTTGCTTGCTTGGTTATTCATGTTTTGTGAAGCTGTATGAGCCCTTATCAAAGTTATTTTCTGTATTCTAGTTTTATATTGCAATGTTAATAGTGCCCTGATTAGGTTTGTGTACAAAGCAAACAAGAATACAGTTTATTAACTTATACAATAATTGGAGGCGGTGAGCGTAGGAATAAATGGGATTTACACTGAAAAGGAACAAGATAGAGATTACAATCACTCATTCCTTATGACATTCCATTTATACAGTCTAACGGCTTGCATACTGTTTTCAAAGATGTGTTTCCCATGAAAACAATGTTATTTCCTGGCGATAAGTTTTGTATTGCCACAGTATTAATTACACAATAAAAAAGTGTATGCTCAAATAAATCAAAATAATTCTAAACAAACAACATCAATATCTCTGAGGACATTTCCATGCTTAGAATTCAGAGTTCATCTGTTGTGTGTCAGTTTGTGGCACACACTTAAAGTATTCATTCCCATTTTTACATATGAAAATCGTTAGTGTTAATTTAACACTTAAAATGAATTTAAAGAAACGTTCCCTTATGCACGTTTTAAGTGTTAATTTAAGAGTGGTAATTTTTTTTTTTTGGTTCAGGTTCTTGTATAATGTCACTCATTTGGATTATCCCTATTAAATACTTAAAACTGGAAATATGTGCATGGAAAGCCCATAAAGTAGTGGTGGACAGTCTTAACCCCGAAGGTTTTTTATCAGCTAATTTTACTATCAGAAGCTAGATTATACTACCAGCTGCTTGTTTTCACTGTTTTGTTTTTTTTGAATGATTTTGTTTTGGTTTCCAAACCAATATTCACACAGACTTGCCTTGTTCCAACAGTTACTTATGTTTTAGCTTCTTCATTTTAAAGTACTTTTTCTTTTTTTCAAATGAGCAGTCACAGGTGTAAATGATAACATTTTAATTCCTAACTGTCCCTCATACCCATTAACCAATAACAGAAATTACCTACTGTGACCTGTAGAGGGCTACACAACTCCAGGGTTCAACTAAAAAATTATTTTAGCAAATACCTTAACACAGAATATTTTTATTTTTCTAAGCACTCACACAAACACAATTGTTTCTTCTTTCTTCTTCTTCCTTTCTTTCCACCTGTCCAGGTGAGCTTCAACCTCCTCTTCCTGACTTGACTCTCCAAATAGAAGTGAGGTGACTTTTAAACAAATCAGGAATCAGCCATAAATGGGACATTTGTACATTGCAGGGCACTCTCATGCATGCACTCATGCTCAAGCCCCCCATGCAAATTTATAATTAATATTAAAACCTAGCAGAATGGGTCTGGAAAGCGGAAGGAAAGTAAATTAGCTTTTTGCCATTTCACTCCCAGATTGGTTCTTTTTCATCTTTTTGAAGTTATTATTATTGGATTTAGTGGCCTTATCTAGAGCCATTTTGTTCCTTGCACTCAGTTCTGCTTTGAAAGTTTCTGTCTCCACTGTGACCATGAATTGGACTAAATGGTTGTAAATATAAAATGAGATTATTGTGTATTTGTTACAAGTGTGAGTATACCCTATGAAGAATTGGCATAATATTTAAGGACAGTTCCTGCCTTGTGCCAGAAGCTGATGGAATATGCTTTGGCCCATGCTTCCAAACTGGAATTTGGCAGAATTGGTACTGGATAGATTGACTCTAGGTTGGCATGGTGACACAGTTGTAGCAGTGCTTCCTCGCAACAGATGGGTGGTCCCTGTATGGAGTTTGCAAGGTCACTCTAGATCAAGGTGTGATTCCCCTCGGTGTTTTAGTTTCCTCACGCATTGGAAGGACTTGCATGTTAGGATTTGTTGATGCTAAGTTGGCTCCTGATGTGTGTGTGTGTTTACCCTTTGATGAACTATTGTTCTCTCAAGGAATTGTTCCTTATTAGAACACAGTGCTTGCTGGTATTGGCTCCAGCTTCCCTGTGACCATGCATTGGATAATCAGGTTTGGAAAGTTGATGGCCGGATGGACTTTTACCCAAGGTGACTTGTAAAATTAACATAATACACTTTCAACATTTTTTCATCTTTTTTTGTTACTTTTCTTAGAATTACATAGATCATGCGTGCAACCATTTCGTCTTAAAAATGCATAAAAATAACATTTGGTATTTTCTAGGACCTGAATGACTGTTTACTGTATAACAACATCAATAAACAGAAAAGAAAGGCTTTCAGGCATTATGCAAGAAATAGAATTAATGAACTGAAGAAGATGGGTTACAGCAACATGAAACAACAGAAATATACGAAAACACAGTGTCTCGTTTATTCTTTATATTAAGGATCGATAACGGAAAGACTCTTCGCTAGAGACGATGTGCATAAATTAATAATTATTCTTAGCCAAATGTCGAGAGCGCTGTTTATATGCATTTCGTTGTGTCACTGTGTTTGGTTGCTTGCCTGCGCGGCTTAATAACGTTTCTCATTGTGCGGTTATAGCCAGAGGATGAGAAGCGGGGGTGGGGGTGTCGAATCGCGCTTCTGACCTGTTCATCTTCACAAACACTTCCATAAGCCGGAGCAGCCTTTAATCGCGCTAAACTTGCTCTGACACCTGCCCGGCTATGCTGCTGTTTCTAACCTTTTGATTTCCGCTGCGTTGCCAGGCAGCGGTCGATGCGCAGATTGCGCACATGCTTAGCCTTGACGCTCTGGCCCTGTGCTCTCTCTCTCTCGCTCTCGCTCTCTCTCAATTTCGGAACAGCTGACGGAAATGTGTGTCAGTCTGTCAGCGTCTTGCTCGCCGTTGACGTCCCAGCACGCAGGGGACGGCCTCGCTCGATCAAGCGGAATTTTTTTTTTTTTTTGCTCATGTATGTTAATATCGCCTGTTTTCTTGTCAATGCGCAATAAGTGGTTCATTTCGAACGACTCCTTATCATTTACCGACTGCTTTTAATGTCTTGATGTGTGATTTTGAACAATTTTGCGTTTTCCATATTTACTCCTAATTATGTTGAATGCTTAAGTGTGCTGTAGAAAAAAGGCAAACATTAAAAGGACACAAGACACAAAAGCATTAAGTCTCAGCTGCTTCATCCACCAAAACGAACTCAGCAACAGCAGTGACGCTGAACCGTAACTTAAGCGAGTACAATATCTCACTGGTCATCCTTGTTTGTTTTGTAGGCTGCTTAGTTCACTGTAGAGAATGATGGGTTTCCCGGTCACTGATGAAATATTTTGGAGATAAAAATAGATGCCATTGTTGTGCTGGTGCTTCACATGGTCTCAATAGTTTTACAGACGTGATTTTATAAACTTGCCCTCAGTTATGAAACGAACAAATTGATTATTTTAAAAATGACATGCCTTCTTTAAAAAAATAACTTAAGTACCCGTGCTACATGGATCCTGCAACTGTTGGCCACCAAAATCGAGATCTAACGTAATGCCTTCGGAAGATGAGAGTCGGTGACTAATGCCTATATGAATCAGCGGCCTGTGCTGTAGTCCAACGGCCATTACATACAGTATAATATAATGCCTACGCTCTTAAAAATAAAGGTGCCAGCGGTGGTCTGTCAGAGCGATGTCATGACATAGAGGAACCATTTTTGAAATCCCTAAAGAACCATCCGCATAAAGGTATAATAAAGATAATTTATTTAAATCAGTAACAGACTCCATTGATACCCATGAAAAGATAATAGAAGATTTGTAATGATTTGATTTGAATTTGTAATAATTTGAAAAGACTCCTGCTGCTTACAATGACACATGTAAAGTGCGAGTTTTTTTGATCAGTTAGGTAGCCACCGTTCAGATTTTTCCTCATTATTAACCTTTTCAAAACCCAACGAACCAACTTCATATGCAAAGAATCCTTCACATAATAACATGTGAAACAATGGTTATATGACGCACACCACAGCCCAGTAAATTGTCATTTTAGGACCTTTAATTTTAAAAGTGATATCATGTAGGCTTTTAAATGCTAGCATGTTGTGCGGAAGTTTAGAATGTTTAGAACTGCAGCACACGAGGATTGTGATCGGTACAGTTATCAGGACGATGCAAAATAATACAGAGGTGACATAAAACTACAGGCAGTAATGATTACGAAACGCCAAGTTTTGGATCATCTACTGAAAGGATGTATGTGTTTGAATAACCAATAATTCATGACTGTATATTGGCATCAGAGCGCAAAAGTAGAGCAACCACATTACATATACTTACTGGGCAATAACCTATTAAACATTGCGTTAAATTTCCACTGTTTATGAATACATTTTGGAATCCGTTTAAGCACTTTTGGGGCGTCTGTCATGTAGCATTAGTCGAAAGGCGATAATCAGTCATGAACACAACTAATGTTAGATCCCCGAAAGACGAGAAAGCAAGTCTGAGCGCCCGCACTAAAGGTCAGAATCATTTGCCGTCTTTTCAGAAGCCAGTAGAAGGGTCGGGTCATCAACACTTCTTGAAACGAGCGAGAACTCCGTACATTAGCAGTTATCTCTAGCTAGATGTCAGCTTCATTTTACTTTAATGAAATAGATTTCCATAGTAAATAATAGTAGGTGCAGTACGCTCATTTTGGCGCATGCAATGTTTTAAAATGATCATTAAAGAATTCTTAAGAAAAGCATTGAATTAATACGAATAAGTATTTTATATAGTGTTTGTTACATTACTTTTAGTGCAGTTGCGCATTTTACTAGATTGTTTTTCCGACAAGTTTGTGCAGTATAAAGCATGATACAGTACATTCGATATATACACGTGATTTGTTCAAGTGATGTATGTATGTTAATTAATGTACAGAACGGCGAAGTGTATTTCTGCAACAAATGCATTCTAATAACGTCATGACGTCACGAATTAACTTTTAGCCTGCCGCTTCTTTTCCGTAAAACATCTTGTCATGTTAGCATATCTCAAATAACTTAAACATAACACCAAACTAATCGATGCAAATTATTATTTATCGACCGCTTAAGACTGAACCTCAAAATAGTGATATTGACAAACAAACACGCTTGTGCATAATAAATTCTAATAATGCCACACGAATTTATAAAAAACACCGTTAAGTAGTAAAGTACTAAAAATAATGTTAACCAAACGTTAAAATCGATTACTTATGGTAAATGTAAATAATTACCCTACGCAATGCTGAAACGGCAAGCAATACTAATAATTGCATTTACAGTATACAGGTATAGCACTTTTATAACCAGCTCAAAGCTCTTTACATATAGGAACCACTCAACTCCGCTGTCAACCCCATCAATTCGCAGCATCCATCAGTGGGCTCGCCACACATTAGCTGTTAGGTGGTGAAAGGGTGAGAGAAAGAGAGCCAGTAAAGGACAGGGGATAGTTAAATGGAATTACCAGTCGATGGTGGGTAATTTAGGCAGAACGTCGAAAAACTCTCAACTCTTAAATATGCCCAGGGATCTTTTCTGACCACAGAAAGTCAGGACCCTAGTGTTACGTTTCACCCCAAGAACGACACCATTTTCAGCACAATGTCTCCGTCACCACACTGTGGTATCCACACTCAAGCTACAGTGTAAGCGTCTCTCGCTGGCCTCACCAACACTTGCAGCAGCAACCCAAGTAATCAAACTTTATTTCATATAGTGCCTCCGAACATCGCAGTAGAAATTGAGGGCAACAGGATAAATTTAGATGAAATGCGAGATCGTCCAATACATGATTACAAATACACACATAATTGAGTCACTACAGTGTATAAAAAATTAAATGTGTAATTACATTGGCTTAGTCTTTTGGTATAATGCGACAGTACAGTAAGATTAGTTTGAGCTGGTAGGGAATGCTCCTGCTGCGAGAAGAGGAAATGTTACAGGTGATCCCAGTGAACGGGTTATATTATTGACAGTGTTAACAGGCGCAAGCAAGTTTCTTATGAATCCTTCAAACTGAACGAGCACTGCTGGGGGCATGCAACGACGGAGACATTTCGCAGGCACCTGTATGCATAAAACGCAAAAGATAAAAAGTATGTGCGTATGTGTTCAGCCTCACTTGCTACTAGAATGACAGTGAGGAATGCAGTTGCATTTGAGAGATGACAGGCGAGTCTGTCCTCGAAAAGGTTGAGAATTCCTATATCGTTCTACTTGTTTTTAAAGCCCTGTTCAAGGTTGGTGGCTCGTACAAGCTCCTTTTTCTGTCGCTTGTTCGCTCTAATTTTGGAAATGGTGCATCTCTCTCTCTCTCTTTCTTTCAGAGTCTCTCTCTCTCTCTCTCTCTCTCTCTCTCTCTCTCACTCTCGCTCTCTGTACGGTTGAGCTGGCATCGTTCCTGTTTGTTTTCAGCCATTTTGGGCTGCCAGACTCTGAAACAAACTGTTAAATGGCTGCCTCTTTTTCTCGGAGCTTGTGAGTCCCAGCGCTCCCGCAACTCTTCTTCTGCTGAGCAGAGAAGACGCTCCAGTGTGCGTGCGTGCTTTACGAGCGAAGAGCAGCTTAAGTGAAGCAAGCAGTCAGTCAGTCAGTCTGCCAGCTAGTTTGCGCTGCGCTCTGCTGGGATTAAAAAAAAAAAAAAAAAACGGAACTACCTGAGATGTTGCCGCTGCAAATGAAAGGTATGTGTTTCTGTAATTCCCTCGCTGTCGCTTCTAAATAAAGTAAAGTAAAATTGAAAAAGTAAATATAAGGAGATTGCCTTTTAAATGTCGTGACAATTTTTAAAGTAAAACGTGGCGTTCTCTATGCACAGTTCTGATGCCACTTCACCCCCTTCGCCCATCAAGCAGCTACCAAATTTAAGACAACAACATCCAACTAAAAACTGCAGAGGCAGATTTCAGAACATTTAGTTGTCTAATAAGTATAATGTGGATGGAGACCGTTTAGGGTTCATTTGTTTATATTTAAAACCTAGTAGCTACCCAGTGTACATCTGCAGGAAGATTAGAGAGAATCACAGGTTAGAAAATCAACTTTTACATTAAACATTATTTGACACTTAGCAGAACATCAGGATGGTATTGAATATGTCATGGCATCATTGTTTCACCCCTCACTTTTTCTGCTTTATAGCACATGTTCCCTTCAGGGTTTTCCACCATATAATTAGATATCCCTCTCATCATCATTATTCTTCTCTTCCATGCCTCACTCTCCCACTTTTTGTTTCCATCTTCACGTCTCTCTCCAAATACACCCCATTTCGTTTTCCATTCCTGCTCTTATACTTCTTATTAGATGTCTCTTTTCATAACTTTAATCAACCATTGGTATACTTTCTTCAATTTAAACCCGGCAGACTCTCCCCTTCCTCTTTATTTTTTTCACTACTTTCTCTCATCTTTACTGGCCTGCTGTTTTTGCATTTTAGTTTTAGTTTTTATCCTTTTCGCTGCTGCTCTCATTTTACAATATTTACTCATTTCTGAAGTGTTAGTATGTGACTGCAAACTTTTGTCATATTAAGTAATTAAGAAAGATCTGCTGCAAAAACATAGTCTTCTAAGACCTGCATAGATCAAAAGTGCGCATAAAGCAGTTGCTGTGCATAAAAAAAGCCCTGATGTATTTTTATACAAAAAAAAAGTCAAAAGAAATCATTTGGTTTTTTTTTAATCTGTGAGAAATGTGTAATAATTACAGTATTTTAATAACATGTTTTTAAAAATAATTTGAAAACCACATACTCCTGAAGTTTTATGAAGACAATTATGCTCAATTTAATAATCTCTGTTCTGTAATCCATCCCCAGTTGTATCAATTAGTTCAGCTGTCAGGCCTTGTTTGTGCTTGCTCGGTCCACTTTCTGTGTAATGTCATTGTTTATTGCCTGTCCATCAACATTACTCTCCCCATCTTTAATTCTATGTCCTTGTCCAGCTGCCTGCTCCTATGATCTCTCTCATTTAGTTTGATCTGACACATTACACCCGCCACTGTCTTTAACTTCAATGTATATGCATGCACCTGTTCCATTTGTGCTTCAAGTGCAACTCTAATACTTAACATTATTAGCATAATATATGCACTTCAGGTCCCTGGACACCAATAATATGTAGTAAATAATGTTGAATAATTTACATGCTTTCATTCTGTTCATTTGCCTTTTGCATCTTTATGTGTTCTCTGTCCAGCTGTCCTTCCTTGTATTCTGGTGATCTGTTTTTAACCCCTATGTCTTCAGTTGTGTCCATCTTTTTAGCCATTCTTTTACCTTCGGATGCTTTCTGTGTTTTCTGTTGATTTGCTTTCCATTTGTCAGTCCCTTTAACTGTTGTAAGAGTGTTTTTTTATTTGGTAGTAAATGTATGAGATATACATCTGTCTTAAATATCATTATACCTGAAGTATCTTTTTGACAGAAACAATTATGCTAAATCCCAGAAATAATTTTAATAGAAAAAAACTGTTTCTTCATGCATGCATCCATTCATTATGTAAACACACTTATCTGGGTTGTGGGAAAGCTGGAGCCTTTTCTAGCAAGCACTGGGTGCAGGGCAAGAGCAATCCCTGTACCCATTGCAGCCCATTGCAATATTGTTTCTCCAACAAAATTAAAGTAAACGTCTCTCAAGAAATGTTATTGACAGTTTATATAAACACATTTATATGATATTGCAAGACCAAGTTACATTTATTTGCATACAGAGAAAAATTCCAAATGGCAGCCCATGCCCACGTGAGTTGATTTTCCTTTAATCCTGTCCTCTAATAAAAGCCCTTCAGAATTAATGGGCTAACTATCAGTTTATGGTCCTTACTTTCACATCTGGTAATGGCATTAACTACATAACAACTGTCTGTACTTTATACACGCCAGGTGTGTGTGATAATCACCCTGGTTGAATTAAAAATATGACAATGCATCTTTCCTTTCAAATTTGGCAGGGTTAAGGTGTTAAAAATTGTATGTGGAAGAAGGAATCATAGCAAACATCAATGTTATTCAAAAAGCTAAAACTTGCAGTATAATCAAAATATCCACAAGAGCAAACTGGGACTTTACAGTTTGTAATAGATGAAGATACAGTAATAGTAATCCAAAGCTAAGCCAAAATGAATATATAATGTTTTTCATCATTTCTGGCCATTAAAGGACATGGACATTGTACAGTATGTGTGTACAGTTTTTAATGTAGATTATAGTATGGCTTTGAACTATTACTTGTACAGTTGTAATACTACATAAGCAGTTAAACCCTTCATAACCAAAACTATATCAGAGTTACAGCCCTGAGGAAGAGGCATGTTAAGCTAATCTACAAATGTTTGTTCATATTTCCATAATAAGGTGGATTTGAACAGTGATTATTGAAATGGATGTGATCATTTGGAATGGATCTTGTTATACTGTCCCATGGATGATTATTGCCATACAGAAGCTTCCAAATAAGTATATTCTGTTATGCAAAGAAACTGTGACTCAATTTAGATCAATTGTTGCCTTTTATTTAATAATAATAATAATACATTTTATTTATATAGCATCTTTCCCATGCTCAAGGCACTTCACACAGTTTAAGAAAGAACGGCAGAGTATACAGTATATAGCATTGTACTAAGCCTGATGAATAATAAGAGTAAGATAGTAAATTCAGAGAAAAGCCTAACAGACAACACAATAAGGTCTAGCACACACACGCACAGGTTACATGTGCATCTTGACATAGAGGTAAACTGTAATAAGGGTAATAAAGTCAGGCAGAGCTAAAAGCCTTCCTGAACAGATGAGTTTTGAGTTGTTTTTTAAAAGAATTCATGGAGTCAGCTGATCTGATTAATTTCGATAAGTCATTCCAGAGTCTGGACGCTATACAGCTGAAGGCCCTGTCACCCATGGAGTGTAGATTAGTGTGGGGTACAACAAGATTGCCAGGATCAGAGGACCTTAGTGGGCGGACAGGCACATAGTGATGGAGAAGGTCACTGATGTAGTTTGGCGCAAGGTCGTTTAAGGCTTTGTAGGTTATTAGTAGAATTTTATATTCAATTCTGTAAGACACAGGGAGCCAGTGAAGGCGAAGTGGGATGGGTGTTATGTGCAAGGGCTCTTGCAGCCGAGTTCTGAATAAGCTGGAGCTGTGATATAAGATTAGAAGGGGCACCTGCCAGTAGGGAATTACAATAATCGATGCGGAATGTGATAAAAGCATGGACCAGTTTCTCAGCATTAGAAAAGGAGAGGAAGGAGCGAACATGGGATATGTTACGGAGGTGAAAGTAAGAAAGTTTCTTAATGTGATTTATTTGGGCGGAATAAGAAAGGACTGTACAAAAATAAATTACATTGTATTGTATATGTATGTAAAAATGCAGTCTAATATTACTCTCATTTGATATAATTTTGGTATCATCATTTATTGTAATTATTGTTATTAATTTTCTCTATTACAAAAAGAAGTCCCAACTTGCTCTTGTGGATGTCATGAAGAGGAAGAAATTCAGTTGAATTCAAATTTAAGGGTGGGATAGTGGCACAGTGGCTAGTGCTAGCTTTAGAGCCCTAAGCTCAAGTCTGGAAACTGTATATATGGAGTTATTTTTTTCTTTCCATATCTTGATTTTTCTTCCACAACAAAAGCATTGAGGTCATGCAGATTGATGGGAAAGTGTGAAGGTTGAAGTAGTTGATTTCCTACTTTGTGCAAGATGTTGCTGGGATAGGCTCCAGTAGCTCAATGTTGGACTAAGAAGGTTCAAGAAATAAGTGATTTATGCTAAAAACCAAGGTGGCATATCTAGGCATCTTCTGTAGAGAGTTTACATATTCTTTAAATATTTACTCTACTTTGGTTTCCTCTAGGGACTAATTTTTTTTCCTACAATTCAATAATATGATGTCAGACTAATGGGTGACACTAAAATGGACCAGTGTTGGTGAGTGTACAATTGAGCCCTGTAATCGATTGGCTTACCATCTGTGTTTGGTTCATGATTTGTGGCTGTCACTGCTGAGATTATGCTCTGGCAAACCAATAACTGAAGATTTTTTGAATCCCTTTCTTCAAAGTCTTTTTTGTCCACTGTTTTATAAGTAGCTACATTTCAGATAAAAAAAAAACCTCAGCTTAATATATGTCAGCATAAATCATAAGGTTGGTAGGTGTTGATGGGTAGCTCTGCTTTTAATATTTATTAGTCAGTCAGATGTGCTAGAATGTCCTCTATATATTTGCTCCTTCACCCTAATACTTACGGAATTTTAGGCACATATGGTGTAAAGGCTTGGAAATTCCTTTACTTTGTCTAGTAAATGACATTTTTGAAGTTTTAGTTATCATTTTGGAAGAGTGCAATTTTAAATGAGTACTTCTAATGAAGGGATTTTTCAAGATTTTCTGAATTTAGTGATTAACTGCTCTAGGAAGTGGCATACCTCCTGTAACATTTCAAAGTTCATCTTGAAAGTTCTCTCATTGCAGTTTCAAGCTGATATTTGGAAGTCTTCTTAGAAGACTTTCAGTTTGTGCTTGATGGTGGGGATTTTTATAATGATACTACAGGTCAATCTGGGTAATGTATTTCTTCCCAAAAGAATTTTAAGTTGTTAGGAAATTTCCAAGCGTCACATTCTGACTGTTAGACATGCCTAGTCTCTAAGCAACAGATGCATCCCACATCATTTCTGGCCTTTAATTATCAGTGATTTAATGGAAAGTGTTTGTGGAGTGGCAGATACTTAGTCTTTGATCCAATGACTAACACTGGCTTGAGAAATCTACCTAGAATAACTAACCCCTAATCTTTGCCTCATATAATTGCCCAGGGTTTGGGGAATATCTCTAAAAACAATTCCTTCCAGTGCGTTGCTGACTTCTAAGATAAAAGTCTTAAGTTCTGTCCTCCAATAATTATTATCTCACACTTTTAAGATTAACACTTCTATATTGTGTATAAAAAATCCTGGAAAGTAACCACCACCACTGACATCTAATACTAATGTGCAGAAGAAGATCCACACATCAAATCGCTCTCCATGGAGTCGTCTTTCAAAAGAAATCAAGTAGTCTGGAGTTTCAAGTAACTTAACCTGTTAAATTTTTGGGATATCCATTTTACTCAATGAAGTTTGTGTTCTTTTACCATTGCATATTGCTTTTTGTTTTGAGCTGAGATGAGTGAGTACACCTACCTCACAACTGAAATTATTGTGACTACTTACCTTCCAATATTCTGTAAATTTATTGGCATAAGAAATAACCTGTCTTGCCATTTCATCACTAACCAAAAGGCATTACTGCATAACTTAGGGGGTATTGGTGGTTGATTAACACGGACCAGGCATTGACTTAAAAGCATTGAGGAGCGCATCCATTTCTGGGGTCTGTTCTGCCAAGCTCATTTATCGAGCAAGTCTTCTCTCGCCTTAGGGATTTATCTGGTGCAATATGTGCTCAGGCTAACCTGTAATTATAGTAAGGTGGTTGGTTTCACAAAGCTCCCTCATTTAGTTTTGGCTTCACTGCTGACTCTCTATAGGAAATCTGAACTGACAGCTTTTTACACTACTTGAATGAACAGTTTAAACATACGTCATTGTCTGGTCATTGTGAATATAATACTCAGAACAAAACACAAGGACCAGCTCTAAATTTGGTGAAAGCATAGAAACTGCACCTCTTTGTAAGGTGGAGGGGTAATTCTCTGTGAGGGTGTATTGTAAAAACCCTCTGTGTAGCACTTAATTTACTGAATGGCTTTCACAGAAATAATATACTCTTCATAGTATGCCTGGACGAGAGAGTGATGGCTTATGCTTTCAAACAGGACTCGAGATATGTTCACTTCCAGATTAGGAAAAACAGCCTCTTTATTGGTGTGCGTCTGGGTTCATCAGGGGTTGTTTTTCTTCTTGATTATTTCCGTCTTGTGTTTTTCTAGTAGTTAATTTTTCAGGAGCAAGCCTGTGTTTTTCAGTGGCATTAACCATGAAAGGCAAATATCAAACAAAAATTTAAAAAGTTAATCTAAAGGGCTGAATCTCTTCAGAAAATAAAATAAAAGGAATGTTGGGATTGTGCCAACAAAGTTGGCTTGTTATTCTTTCCCTCTGTCAGACATATCTGAAATTGTTTGTAAAAGCCATATATTTGGAAGGTGCTATACAGTCAATCTGATTGATGCCTACAAAGCCTGCAAAATGACTGGACAGCTGCAAAATAATTTAAAAATTGCATTGGTCAACTGAGGAATGTTATGCAACTAACAATAAAGTCTGTGAAAGGTGGCATAGTGCAAAAGACAGGACTGCTGCCAGCCACTGCTTTAGCTTTAGTTTGGTTCCCTCCTAGGATGCCAGTTGTGAGGATTTTACAGGTTTCCCTGTACTCTTGGCGGCACATTAATTAGAGACTCTTAAATTGTATGTGCTGTGCATGTGATAGAATGAGGATGTGAATGGCAGGAGAGAATGTACATGTGAGTGAATGTATGCAAGTTTGGGTGTACTCACACTGGCAATTCGTTCTGTGCCTGAGCATGTTTGTCTCCATGTAATCCCGCAAAGTCTTGTTTGAATATTGTGATCACTCTGTGCCGGGCCAACCGTACCGTGCCCTGGCCCGCTTAGAAGAGGTGGGCCTGAGCAAGGTCCAGTATCATTCACCAAACGTGCCCAAGCACGGAAAACAGTCATGACATCAATGATGTGACAAGTCAGGTAGTGCAATTCTCATTTCATTCAATACCTTTTAAGTTATAAACTGGTTGATATTTTCACCTTACACATGATCATAAATTGTAGTTGGCAAGAAAAGCTGCTAATTCTTCCCTTAACATCATTTGTCACTGTAAAAATCTTCTCATATGTGCAGCATGATTAACAGCAAAATGCTGCACTGCACACTCAATTAATCTGTAAGACGGTAGAGCATTATCCTTCCCAACACAACTCCAAAAAACAACCACAAAATAAATAAAATCCCTTTGACATGCATGCTGTCACTCCATGTTCGGATCTCGTTTTGGCTTTACCCAAAGTCGCATGGTCATGATGAAACCCTGCCCAGGTCCAGAACATTAAGCGCAGTGTGAGTGTATGCCAGCGGGGGAGTAGGGATGGGGGAAAATAGCTCTTGGGCACAGTACGGAACAACTGCCTAGTGCCTAGTATGAGTACACCCTATGAGTTGGTGAGGTAGTGTGCAAGTTGTGCATTCAAGGATACTTATGTTTGTTAACATTTGCGCATGTGGGTGATTGAGTACAACCATGAATGGATAAAAATGTATTTTCATAAGGGAGTACAAGCATATTTGTGTGCACATGCATGAGTGATTGCGTATGAGAGTAAGTATGTACATGTCTGAGTTAGAGAGCTTTTGAGTAAGTAATTTAGACCATACATTAGTGAATATGTGATTGAATGGGTACGCAAATGCATGTTTGAATATCTTTGTTACTATTTATGTGAGCAAGTGTGAATTTTTACAAATTAGTGAGTGTGTTAAGTGTGTATACATTTGAGTGAGTGCAAGCAGAAGTTAATAAGACTGAATGTTCTTGGGTGAGGCCGGGCATTTGTGTGGGCACATGCATGAATGAGTGTGTATTTATATGAATGAGTGTGTGCATAAGTGCAGGAATTAGTGAGTAAGTAAAAAGTGCCTTGAAATGAATAGTGTCATTTTGAGTTAATTCTTGCCTATTGCTGCAGGAGTAGGCCAGCGCCTACTGTGAAGAAGTGAAGCTTCTCTGTAAATTGAATAAATTACATTAACTTGAATATCCTTTGGGTTATAAAAGGCTGAAGCATGGCTGACGAATGGACAAATACAGAAGTCAATATAGTAAGACAATGGAAAGCAGATTTAAGAGACATAATAATGTTGTAAATGTAAACTGGTGCTTATTCAATATTTCATGCATGAATTCATTTTTTGAACATGCTTCATCCCATTTAGGGTGATGGGGACTGAAACTTATTCTTATTCTGGCAAGTGTTGCTGTCCTCTGAGTGTGAGAGCAGTTATTGCAATCTGGTGCCCATTAGTTTGATTATGGTTTTACACAGTTTTCTGTTCGTTGAAAAATTAAAACGGATGCATATAGTCAAATTTTACAAATTGGTAACTGAAAGAGTAATTGTAGTAATAGTAGAGGAGTGTGTGAAAACTTGAAAAAGATGGTTGATATGAAAAAAGAAACAACAAACATATTTAAAGCCAAAAACAGTTCACAACAATGAACTTCTGAACTGTTTTTATGTTTTAATCTTGAACACTATCTGAAATGTCCTTAGGCCATACAATGAAGTCACTGACTGACGCGCAACTAAAAACAGCTGTCTGTGTTTGTGAAAAAAATTATGTTTGCAATGTAACAAAACATGCCTGATTATAACGCACAATTAGAAGATTCAGTCTTGGTAAATGAATGCTTTAGTTTGCACCATATGAACAAAACATTTTACATTTAAAAGTGTAGACATAAGTGAACGAATTAATATTTTAAATACAGGATCATCATGTTTGTTTATATGTTGGTAGGGTGGCTGCAATTTCAAACAGAAAACCAAATACTTTTGAATTTTAATTGCATCATTTGAATTTGACTATTTTGATAAGCATAACAATGTCTTCAAATGCTGGCTGAATTCTGCACCTTACATGCCTCTTTTTGATCTGATTCTGACACCCCTTTTTAGATGCCCTGGACAGACGGAGGGCCCCACTTTGGGCGCCATTGTGAACATTGCCCCGGACATAGACAGGCAGACACGCTCAAGTCACCCAACACACTTTTATTTTTCATCTCTTTACAAAAGTCAATGCTCACCAGCCCCAATACCCCTCAGTCCAGGCCAACACAATGCCTTCTCTCTCTTTGTTTCTTCAGGCCGCCTCCTGCCTTCTCCAGACCTTGTCCTATCTTCCACCTGACTCTTGTCCCCTCTGTAGGGAGGCAGCCCCTTTAAATAAGAACCCAGATGTGCTCCAGGTGTGTTTCCGGCAATCTCCCTGAGACACGCCCCAGTGTGGCGGAAGTGGTTCGGTACCACCTCCATCCGGGTATGACACTGCCCCACCACCAGCGAAGACACGTCGGTCGGAGCGACACGTCCTGCGAGGGCAACTCCTCCCCGAAGTGGGTCCTACTACGTTTCCAGGGTCCAAGCCGGCACCCTGGAACGTACCACTTCGGCACCCCCTCCGAGGTTTTCGTGCCCTTTTGGAGCGAGCTGCTCGCGCCTCCGTAGCCCCCGCCAGTAGTGGGGCTGCCCCATCACCAGCAAAGAATCCTTCAGTGAAGTGTCCCGTCCCGTGAGGGCAGGTTCCCAGCAAAGCGGGTCCTTCTGCTCATCCAGGGTCCGGTCCTGTAATAAACAGAAACAAGGGAGCAGAGCCGCTGCCTGGACACCCTTTCCTGGCATTTCTCTGTGCCACGCACTGGCAGCCCCCCCCCCCCGACCAGCACCCTGGCACTTGCCTGTTTGGCACCCCCTCCGTGGGTTCCATGCCCATCTGATTGGCTCCGACGGGTTCGCTATCACTGTCGTCTCCCCCACTGACTCCGGGACATTTTTCTGCCACCTGACTCTTGTCCCCTCTGAAGGGAGGCGGCCCCTTTAAATAAGAACCCGGATGTGCTCCAGGTGTGTTTCCGGCAATCTCCCAGAGACACGCCCCAGTGTGGCGGAAGTGCCGGTTGTCTCCCCGGAAGCACTCCGGGTGTCCCTGTTTCTCTTCCCCCCAGCACTTCCTGGTGTGGCGGAAGTGCTGAGGTCCAGGGTCTTCCTGGTATTGGGGTCCCCCTGGCAGTAACCCCGGGTCCCTACAGGGTCGAGCTTCCCAGCTCTTTACCCACGGCCCCCAGGGCGGTCGCCCCCTCGAGGTCTGGAGGAGGCACCAGCCCTCCTCCTGTCTTCTCAGGCATCCCGGCTGGGTACCACCTCCATCCGGGTATGACAATATATTTTTTTTTAACTCCAGACCTGTTTTGTATTGATTGACCATCTTAACCTGATGATCCTAAGTTTTAGAATAGATAAGGATGTTTTTACAGAAAGTACATCAAATGAAATTAAATTACATGAGTGTAAATGATGGGTCAAATTTACCCAAAGGACTTTGCAGTAGAATTTCTTTTTGCTATTTGTAAAGTCGGGGCACTTCATATTCATATTTGGGAACTTGAAAGATGAAATTTATCATTTTTTTTTGTAATGGGAATAAACAAACTACCCTAAATTCATTGAGAAATCCATTGAAGTTTATGGTTTATGTTGGGCCAAAAGTGGCCCAAAACACAGTTGAAGCTGTACGAATTATGGAATTTTCGTTTCACTGTTTATTATTGGGGAAATATGGAAGAATTCACAAAGTTTCATTATGAACTGATAAAAGTTAGAGTACTTTTGCTGATTGCATATACAAAACCAGGTCACATTTGCCCCTGAACACTTTATACAGGCCAAGCATCACACTAGTCTTTCTTTAACAATTATGTTTAGCTTTACCTATCTGGGAAGATGATTTTCCTCTTAGTGTTAAAGGTGGTTGATTCCCCCATATCTATCAGCTTTCTCTTCTCACACTTTCCACTTGAACTCTACTCTGGAGGTTGTTGATATTGACTTTTTTAACTAATACTCAAAGGAACAAAGAAGCAAAATGGCTGATGCCTATTCAAAGCTCCTAGGTTCTAGTCAAAGCCATATTCTAGTCATATTTGTATGTATGTAATTTTTTTCCTGGTTGCTTTGTTTTCCTGTCCAAATCCAAAGATGGGTGCTGAGTTAATTGGCGCACCCGTTTGTGTGTGGGTGTGTGTGTGTGTGTGTGTAAGAGTATCCTTCAGTGCAACAGCAGCTCCTCCAGGGTTATCTCCTGCCTTGTCAGGATGGTCTCTCTACTCCAAAACCCGTAATTTGATTAAGTGGGTTTCATGGTCAGTGGATGGATGGGTGAATGGACAAATAAACTTATTATTTTTCTTAAAAAACAATGAACCCTAATTTACTACTGCTAGTTAAAGCATCATTTCTTGTAGTCCTCTCCATCTCTTTGGAATTTAGAATAGCATAAACACATCAAGAATGACAAAACCAAACAGAAATTTCTAGACATGCATAATTCTATAAAAGAAGCTAGTTCTTGTGTGTCTTAGTATATCTAACTGCATTGTGGTGTAGGAAATGAAATATGGTTTTATTTACATAACTGATAGGATGGCATAGTGGCATATCTGGTTAGTTCCGATAGGATGGCATAGTGGCATAACTGGTTAGTTCTTCAGCTTCTGGAGAATTTCGTCCCAATCTTCTTTATAGAGTCTCCCTGCATTTTTACAAGTTTTTACTCATGTACTTCAGTTGTCCTCCTACATCCAAAACACACACGTGTTAGTTTAAAAGACGACTTTAAATTGACCTGATATGAGTTAGTGTGCCTTGAAATGAATTGGGGCTGCACTCAGGATGGGTTTCTGACTTGTTCCTGATGTACTAAGCGGGTTAAGAAAATGGGTAGATAGAGAGATGGATACCATACAATACCTACATAAAGCTGTAGAACTTACACCGTCCAGTATGTAGACAGCATTTCATTTCAGTGGCAAAGGTGGTCATAACATATACTGTAGATTTGTAACTTTATTCTAATAATATAAATATCTGGTGAGTCATTACATATACCTTGTGTGGTCATATGGATTGCAAAAGAAAATATGTTTGGTCATTTTATAGATCATGCACTGTTTACAATAAACATCAACAGATAATTAAGAGCAATGTGGTGGCACAGTGAGTAATGAAGCTGCCTTGCTGTTCTGGGGATCTGAGTTCTGTTGCTGGCCTTTTTATTGTCTGTGTGGAATTTGCTTGTTTTCACACTGTTTACAATGGGTTTCTCTTTGATTCTAAAGACATATATTTATCTTGACTAGCAAGGCTACCTGGACTAGTCAAAGTGTACTTAAGTATATAAGTATGCCTTGAAATAATGGAATAGCATTCCATCTAGGGTTGTTGACTGCTTCTGTGTGTGCCTAAGTTTTCTTGACATACACAGTAGTGAGTAAGTTCTTTATGACCTTAAAATGGAAAGATGAGATGAAATGATGGGTGACTATCTGGCTGAGACTTTTGTCACAACTGGCAATGGAAGTGACTCACACATGGTCACATATTGAGTCAGCTCTGAAATTTTTTTTGAGAAAATTGCTTTCCATTTCCAGCTTTATATATGTTTGCTGTTTTGCATCCATTATTTTATCCATTCATTAATCAATCAATTTATTTTTAACCTGCTTAGCCCTTCCTGATCATCAGTCAGTTTATGTAACAGTTTTACAATTTAATTGGATAATGTGATTGTGTAATCTGGTTGGTTTGTAAAACTGGTATCTTATTGCTTGCCACATAGTGTCAGTCTTGCTCGCAAATGGAAGTATTGACTAGTTGATCTTTAGTATGATGAACTCTAACTGAAATAGTGAATTTAATTTGCTGATAGAAGTCAATAATCTGTTTAGATTATGCATTTGTGGCATTTGAATGGTAGAATAATTAAATATGATTGGTTGATAGACCAACTGTTGAGGACATACAGCAATTATTTTGGCCAATACAAGCCAGCAGCTGAACAGACTGACGGAAGAATTAAATTTGACTGAACAATGAATTTGCAAAATCTTAGTTAAGTGATGACAGTGATTGGTGGGGGGAAATCCTACTTGTTTTGATTTCATATTGATAGAAGTGTACATGTAAACCAAATATCTGAAGTGACTTACAAATTCATTATTTCTATATTTCTAAAGCTGAAGATCTGTCAGGTTATGTGATTCGCACAGATTCAAGCAACAAGTAAGTGAATGAATGGTGGCACTTGGAGTAGCAGCCAGTCCAGTGTCTTAACCACTAGGACGCTATGCAATATTTACTTCCAAATAAACAGTTATTTCTTTTGGCGTTCTTGTGTGCCAATTAATATTCCAAGCAAATATATTTCTAATTGTCAAATGGTTTTTCTATATAGACTTTGTGGACCACCGGGGGGTGCACCGCTGGCTAAACCTGACACAGACAGGTGTGGGACGCAAGTTCAAGGCACACAAGTTTTTTTATTTTTATTTTTCCTCATGGGAAACATCTTCTCCCGTTTCCTACAAGTCTAGCACAGTCCCCAAGCACAGCACTACACAAGTTTGTTCTTCTTCTCTTTCTCTTTCTCCTCCTCCACTCTCACTCCTCCTCCGGACAAGCTTTGTCTACCTCCTCCCAACTCTGCTGGCTTCTTTTACGAGGTGTGGCAGAAAAGTAATGAGACTGATTTTTTATTTACCAAAGTTTTTAGTTTTTTCAAACATCAATGTTATCCCCTTCAAAGTAGTTCCCATGGTCAGCTACACACCGATGGAGACGTTGTTCCCACTGTTGGTAGCAACGCTGGAAGTCTTCAACCGGTATGGTCTTCAGCATGTCCGTTACACTCTTTTGGATGTTTTCTAAAGTCCCGAAATGACATCCTTTGAGGACATTTTTCAGTTTAGGAAAAAGGAAAAAGTCACACGGACTGAGGTCAGGTGAATAAGGGGGCTGGGGAACCACAGGAATGCCTTTTGAGGTCAAAAATTCTGTTATGGAGAGGGCAGTGTGACATGGGGCGTTGTCATGATAGAGCATCCATTTGTCTGCAATGTCTGGTCTCACGCGAATGACCCTTTTTCTTAGCCTTTCAAGGACATCTTTATAAAAAACTTGGTTGACAGTTTGTCCTGGAGGAACAAATTCTTTGTGGACGATTCCCCTTTTGTCATAAAAAAACAAATCAGCATTGATTTGATCTTCGATTTGCTCATTCGAGCTTTCTTTGGTCGAGGAGAGTTTGCAGTGTGCCACTCCTGACTTTGCCTCTTGGTCTCAGGATCGTATTCAAAAATCCATGATTCATCACCTGTGATCACACGACTAAAGAAATCTTGCTCATTAGCGATTCTGTCAAGACGATCAAGACACTTGTTTTTTCGATTTTCCTTCTGCTCAATTGTGAGGTTTTTTCGGCACCATTTTGGCACAGACCTTTCGCATGTGCAAATGTTCAGTCAAAATTTGATGAATGGTAAATCTGTTCAAATTTAATTGTTCACTCAACATTCTTAATGTTAAACGACGGTCTGATCTCACAAGAGTGTTCACACGTTTGATGTTTTCATTGGTTTTCGAAGTTGAAGGCCTCCCTGAACGGTGTTCATCTTCAACATGTTTTCTGCCTTCCAAAAATGATTTGTGCCAAAGAAAAACTTGAGCTCGGGATAAAAAATGTTCCCCATAGGCCTGTTTTAACTTTTCAAACGTCACACTTGCCAATTTTCCAAGCTTAACACAAAATTTAATGGCACAACATTGCTCCAAATTCCGCTTTTCCATTTTGCGTGATGCACAACCAAAAACACAACTTCGCTAATAGCAGTCACAAAAATCACGTAGTTAACGGAAGGAGTTGAAACTTGCACTGAGCTATGGGAGGGTACTGATACACGTGCTCTATCAAGGACAACAGCACAGCGTTGCCAGATCGCTTGCAGTGTTGCCAGTCTCATTACTTTTCTGCCACACCTCGTATAAGGCACCAGGAAGTGCTCCAGGTGCTCATTTTTTCATTCCCAGCAGCACTTCCAGGTGTGGCGGAAAAACTGCCTATAAGGGCTCCACAGCAGCTGCCGCACCCCCTGGTGGCACCCACAGATCCCAACAGGGCTGTATCAATCTCCAAAGACAAATAGATCTCAGACTGTCATGGGGAATACTCATCTAATAGGCTGTCCTTGAGCATTGGAGCAAAACCCAGCTGTGTGTGCTGCCCAATGCTGTTTTTCCCTGTTCACTTGAGATTGGGGTGCCTAATAAGCCATAAATATCTGTTACTCAAATTTAGCAAACATAATTAATTGACTTCCCCAAGATGGCCAATTAAACCTTGGAATTACACTCTCATCCCAATGGATGAGAAAGTAATGTTTAAGTCAAGAATTGCCTTAAGAAAACACTTTCCTTTGTGACAGACCCCACACACCCCAGCCATCCAGCAGCTAATATCCTGTCAGTCCTTACTGTACCACCAGACCTCCAGTTTCCATCCCCAGGCTTTTAAACTGTTAATTGCCCTACACTGTAAGCACCAACACTAGATATCAGTTTGTTGTAGTAATTCAGTATGTCTGTCTTATTGTTACTTTTTGTGTCTAATATGTATTTTATACATTTAATTATCATTGCTGCATTTGTTAGTTTGTTTCTGTGGTGCTCTTTTACCTTGTACTATATTGTTGCTGCATGTTTTTGCATCTACGGTACCAGCAATAAATGCTTTTCCTTATACTGTTATCTATAATGACAAATCTATACTAATAAAAGGCAAAGCCCTCACTCACTCACTCACTCACTCACTCACTCACTCACTCACTGACTCATCACTAATTCTCCAACTTCCCGTGTAGGTAGAAGGCTGAAATTTGGCAGGCTCATTCCTTACAGCTTACTTACAAAAGTTAAGCAGGTTTCATTTCGAAATTCTACACGTAACGGTCATAACAGTCGATAACGGTCGACAACGTCCGCCATGTTGAACTTTCTTATTTATGGCCCCATCTTCACGAAATTTGGTAGGCGGCTTCCCTGCGCTAACCGAAACCAATGTACATACTTATTTCGATGGTATGACGCCACTGTCGGCCGCCATATTGAACTTTCCAACGTCACCAATTTTCCAACTTCCCGTGTAGGTAGTAGAATGACCCCGTCTTCACGAAATTTGGTAGGTGGCTTCCCTGCG
>JANRMT010062791.1:148095140-148133547 GCA_026402145.1 Polypterus bichir lapradei | reverse complement strand
GCCATGTTGAACTTTCTTATTTATGGCCCCATCTTCACGAAATTTGGTAGGCGGCTTCCCTGCGCTAACCGAAACCAATGTACATACTTATTTCGATGGTATGACGCCACTGTCGGCCGCCATATTGAACTTTCCAACGTCACCAATTTTCCAACTTCCCGTGTAGGTACTAGAATGACCCCGTCTTCACGAAATTTGGTAGGTGGCTTCCCTGCGCTAACCAAAACCGATGTACATACTTATTTCGGTGGTATGACGCCACTGTCGGCCGCCATATTGAATTTTCCAAACGTCACAAATTCTCCAACTTCCCGTGTAGGTAGAAGGCTGAAATTTGACAGGCCCATTCCTTACAGCTTACTTACAAAAGTTAAGCAGGTTTTATTTCGAAATTCTACGCGTAATGGTCATAACGGTCAACGAAGTCCGCCATATTGAACTTTCTTATTCATGGCCCCATCTTCACGAAATTTGGTAGGCGGCTTCCCTGCGCTAACCGAAACCAATGTACATACTTATTTCGGTGGTATGACGCCACTGTCAGCCGCCATATTGAACTTTCCAATGTCACTAATTCTCCAACTTCCCGTGTAGGTAGAAGGCTGAAATTTGGTACTTATTTCGGTGGTATGATGCCACTGTCGGCCGCCATATTAAACTTTTAACGGAAACCGATGTACGTACTTATTTCATTGGTATGACACCACTGTTGGCCGCCATATTGAACTTTCCAACGTCACTAATTCTCAAACTTCCCGTGCAGGTAGAAGGCTGAAATTTGGCAGGCTCATTCCTTACAGCTTACTTACAAATGTTTAGCAGGTTTCATTTAGAAATTCTACACGTAACGGTCATAACGGTCAACAACGTCCGCCATGTTGAACTTTCTTATTTACGGCCCCGTCTTCACGAAATTTGGTAGGTGGCTTCCCTGAGCTAACCGAAACCAATGTACGTACTTATTTCGGTGGTATGACGCCACTGTCGGCCGCCATATTGAACTTTTCAACAGTCTTTGTTACTTATGGGCCCATCTTCAAGAAATTTGGTACATGGGTTCCCAACGCTAACTGAATCCTACTTACGTACATATATACGTCCATAGCCTGCAGCTCAGTCACTGTGTGAGGTGGCGTTGGGTCCCCCATCCCAACGCCTCCCACGTTGTTGGCTGCCTGCCTATATAAGACCGTCCGTCGCTCCAGTCTCTACATTCCCTTCCTTGCTTCGCCACGGGATTCACGTCTCCCTACTGATAACTACAGCCTTTTTGTTTAATCCACGGCTTCTCCGCTGTTTTATTGTTTGTTTATTACAATTATAGTTATTGTATAGGTATTTTAGACTTACTTTACATTGCTCAGGTACCCATTTCCTTTATCATTCCAACCCCCATTACCATGTCTATCGAGGTGATCACTATCGATCAAAGAACTGTCACTTACTGAGTGGTTTCCATGCCCGGAGATGGCACCTACCTTTTCCATTCTCTTTGTTACATATTGCACGACCATATCAGGCTCACTCTTGATATCCGGAGGAACAATGTGTCTTATGTATTGAATGACTGGGACAGGTTCAAGGTGTGGACTGATGATGGTACAGGAGATAATTATACTACACAGGAGCACTATAAGAGTGAAATGCTTAAGCCCTTCACCTATGGTCCTGCATGTGAGTTGATGGCTGCCGCTGAATTGTTCGGTTGTCGCTTTCAAGTGTACCGAAATGGCCAAATATTTTACACCTTTCGACAACCGCCAATGCCTCTTAAACATCTTAGATTCACAGGTGACGATTTCAGTAGTGGACTCTTTGATGTTTATGAATGTTTAAACTCTCAAAAGCTGGATGTGATTTTATCGATGAAACCGGTTGTGTGCTTACAATGCTTGACAGATGCCGAATGTCACTTCAACACAACAAATCCTGCAAATACTATCGTAATTGAAACAAACCATGAAACTCAAACCGATTATGACAGCAGCAATCCAAGCTGTGAGATTTGAGACAAGATTACTGTTCACATGGCCAACTGTAAGTTACATGCTCAAGAGTAAGCTCAGCGCACAGCTTGGTCATGTTACAACCGGAGGGCCGAACTGACAACATGGTATACAAAGAGATCCTTAACAAATAATTATTGGCATATTTTCCCTCAGTTTAAAAAGGTTAAATTTTCTTCTTAATAAAAATTTTAAGGCAGTACTTCGCCGCTGCAAAGCGCGGGTATTTTGCTAGTTAATGATAAATTGCATTGAACTCTGGACAGGGCATCCATCTACTTCACAGCACAATTATATGCACATCCACACTCACTCACTCACTCATTCACATGCGGCTTGTTCAATTCAACATTTAGCCTAACATGGACATGTGAGGGTTGTGGGAGGAACTTGACATTACTCAGAAAAAAGCATTCTGCAGACACTTGGAGAATGTGCAAATTTCATACAGATATAAATTGTGCTGGCATTTAAACAGAGCCTTTTTAAGTCTCTAAGTACTTTGTCACCATGCTGACAACCTAAAATATTGCTTGTTCAAGTTATTAAAACACATCTCCCTATTATAATAAAAAAATCCTGGGACGAGACGTGACTTTTTCAGAGAGACACTTTCACGTCCCACGAGACTTTGTGCCAAGAGATTTAACTACGCCCGGGGTCGGAAATAAAAGACAAACAGTAGATGACAAAGTAGAACATTGTGAAGAATTGAAAAACATTGGTGCGATACACATGCAGAGCAGGTTAGAGATAATGGAAGTATGAAAATTCGAAAGTCTCCAAAAATGATAGTAAAGATCACATTAGCGCAAACAAATGGAAATTATTACTCGGTGAAATAATGGAATAGAGAAAAGAGATCAAATATATTGTTCAGATTTAAACTTTAAGTCGGAGACTTGTAGATCATCTAATTTGTGTTGCTATCAGGACAAAGTAGTGTTTCTTCCCAATGAAGAAGCGTATCCGTGAGAATTAAAAGATTTGTTTTTGGGTGAAAGTGAAATTCATATATGCAAACGTCAGAGACACAAAGTAACTGGCATGTAACGCTGGGGTCAGGATTTGGTGAGCGAAGCAACTCAAACTACAGTGTTGACTCAAATTTCAAACTGACAACTATACTGTACATCTGACAGCTATACTGTACATCTACATATATGTGTAAGTTGTGTGCAGTACGTCTGACATGAGTGGATATCTAAGTAATCATCGCAGACCCCAGTGTTGATGTTTGTAGTATACCATGTAGTACATATATCTTTGTTACTAGCAAAATACCTGCGCTTCGCAGCGGAGAAGTAGTGTGTTAAAGAAGTTATGAAAAAGAAAAGGAAACTACATGATTGGCAATGGGATGGCACGGTGGTGCACTGGTAGTGCTGCTGCCTCGCAGTTAGGAGACCAGGGTTCGCTTCCCAGGTCCTCCCTGCGTAGAGTTTGCATGTTCTCCCTGTGTCTGCGTGGGTTTCCTCTGGGCACTCCGGTTTCCTCCCACTGTCCAAAGACATGCAGGTTAGGTGGATTGGTGATTCTAAATTGGGCTTGGTGTGTTTGTGTGTGTCCTGCGGTGGGTTGGCACCCTGCCTGGTATTGGATTCCTGCCCTGTGTTGGATGGGATTGGTTCCAGCAGACCCCCGTGACCCTATGTTCGGATTCAGCGGGTTGGAAAATGGATGGATGATTGTCAATGTAATTGTTTTGTCACTGTTATGAGTGTTGCTGTCATCAAGGATTTGATTATCATTATTTCTTTTAATCAGGTTCGTATTTGGAGGACGTGTTGTGTTCAAGTTACATTCTGTGTTTGTCAACTGTTGTAAAGATAACAGGTTTCATTCATGTGTTCACTACCCAAATCGCTACTTGTGAATCTAAGATGTTTAACAGGCATTCCCGGTATTAACTTGTGGCTTTGCCTGCGAATATTTAGCAGCAGCGTGTCTATGAACTTGTGGAATCGCCTGCGAATATTTAGCGACAGCGTCTCTATGAAGTTGTGGATTTACCTGCGAGTATTTAGCAGCAGCGTCTCTATTAAGTTGTGGAATTGCCTGCAAGTATTTAGCGACAGCATGTCTATTAACTTGTGGATTTTTCTGCAAGTATTTAGCGACAGCGTCTCTATGAACTTGTGGATTTGCCTGTGAGTATTTAGCGACAGCATGTCTATTGACTTGTAGATTTTTCTGTGAGTATTTGGCGGCAGCGTCACAAAGTTGTTTTTGTCTAGCTGCATCAGAAAATGTACCATGACGTCTGACACACCTCCTTTTTACTGTTTTCTCACAGCTTGGATTGCTGCTGTCATAATCGGTTTGAGTTTCATGGTTTGTTTCAATTACGACAGTATTTGCAGGACTTGTGTTGAAGTGACATTCGGCATCTGTCAAGCGTTGTAAGCATACAACCGGCTTCATCGATAACTTCGCATCCAGCTTTTGAGAGTTTAAACATTCATAAACATCAAAGTGTCCACTACTGAAATCATCACCTGTGAATCTAAGATGTTTAAAAGGCATTGGCGGTTGTCCAAAGGTGTAAAATATTTGGCCATTTCAGTACACTTGAAAGCGACAACCGAATAATTCAGCAGCAGCCATCAACTCACATGCAGAAACATAGGTGAAGGGCTTAAGCATTTCACTCTTATAGTGCTCCTGTGTAGTATAATTATCTCCTGTACCGTCGTCAGTCCACACTTTGAACCTGTCCCAGTCATTCAATACATAAGACATAATGTTCCTCCGGATATCAAGATTGAACCTGATATGGCCGTGCAATATGTAACACAGAGAATGGAAAAGGCAAGCGGCATCTCCGGGCATGGAAACCACTCAGTAAGTGACAGTTCTTTTATCGATGGTGATCACCTCGATAGACATCTCACCACCCAAATCGCTATTCGTGAATCTAAGATGTTTATCAGGCATTCCCGGTATTAACTTGTGGATTTGCTTGCGAATATTTAGCAGCAGCGTGTCTATGAACTTGTGGAATTGCCTGCGAGTATTTAGCGACAGAGTCTCTATGAACTTGTGGATTAGCGCCGAGTATTTAGCGGCAGCGTCTCTGTGAACTTGTGGATTTGCCTGTGAGTATTTAGCGACAGCGTGTCTATTAACTTGTGGATTTTTCTGCGAGTATTTGGCGGCAGCGTCACAAAGTTGTTTCCGTCTAGCTGCATCAGAAAATGTACCACGACGTCTAGCATGCCTCCTTTTTACTGTTTTCTCACAGCTTGGATTGCTGCTGACAGACGGCCTTATATGGGCAGGCAGTCAATTACGTGGGAGGCGTGGGAATGGGGGACGCAATTCCGCCTCACACGGCGACCGAGCTGCAGGCTATGGACATATATATGTACGTAAGTAGGATTCAGTTATGACAGTTACACGTAGAATTTCGAAATTAAACCTGCTTTACTTTTGTAAGTAACCTGTAAGGAAAGAACCTGCCAAATTTCAGCCTTCTACTTATACGGGAAGTTGGTGAATTAGTGATGAGTGAGTGAGTCAGTCAGTCAGTCAGTGAGGGCTTTGCCTTTTATTAGTATAGATATGCTGCTTGAGATGGGATTCATTAAAGCAGGGGTTCTCAAACTCGGTCCTGGGGGACCCCTGTGGCTGCAGGTTTTTGTTGCAACCAGCCTCTGTTTTTAATTGGACTCCTGGGCTAATTAAGTGAACTGTTGTTTCACAGATTCCCTGTTTTGGGAACAATATACAAATTAGAAAACTAAGTTTGGTAAAAAAAAAAAAAAGTATTAAAATGTACTAAGCAGTTATATGTATTTTTTTTCTTTTTAACAGTATTTTCATCTTGAATGTCATTCTACTTTTCTAGGTGTTCTAATTGTTTAATTAATCCATTATTTACTACTTTGTGGGGCTGACGCTAAAGTAGTTGCAGCCTTTCACGATTGAATGTTGTTTGCTTGGGTTTCTGCTCTGCTTGTTTTTAATTGTCATTATTAAGATTCAATGAAGGGAGCAAACTGCACAGAGAAAGGGCAAAATATAATAAAAAGAGAGTTAAGCATTTAAATCTATAGCAAAAACAGAAATATTTTTAAGTTTCTTATAAATGTAAAAATCATGCTGCTGTGCTTTTCTGAATGTAGAATAAAAGATCAATAGTACCAGCTAATTAAATGAGATCAGTGCTATCAGGTGTTGTCACTGATTAGGAATCTGGTTGGAACAAAAACCTGCAGCCACAGGGGTCCCCCAGGACTGAGTTTGAGAACCTCTGCATTAAAGTAGTGTCAATGGTAATGATATTTTGGAATGTCAAATGTAATGTATTACTAAAAATGTTTGTGATGCTCCATCTTTTGGAATGACAGAGACTACTGGATGGACACAAAGACAGGCACACAGACACTTATCCTTTTATTAAGGTTGGAATTTTAAGAAGTTTTTTTTTTTTTCTGTTGACTTGTAAGTGCTGATATAACCACACAATTATTAAAATGACTTGTCTTTAAAAACACCACCAGGAGCTTAGACTATCCATTATCCTAGGTTTAAATCTCATGTCCAATCATACTCAGTTTACAGTGAGCACATTCTCTTGGTGTGTGGGTTGTCTGAAAGATGTACAGGCTAGGTTGATTGGCGATTGTAAATCGATTCCCCTGCAGATTTTATTTTTTTCTCCAGCCGTTTTCTCCAGAGTTTTTTTTTAGTTTTTTCTGTCCTTCCTGGCCATCCAACCTTACTTTTATTCTATGTTAATTAGTTTTCCCTAATTTTAATTATTTATTTTGTCTTTTTTCTCTTTCTTCATCATGTAAAGCACTTTGAGCTACATTGTTTGTATGAAAATGTGCTATATAAATAATTGTTGTTATTGTTGTTGATTCCACATGTAGGTGGTGGGTGTGGATGAACTTGCGTGAATGGACCTTGAAGTGGAATAGAGCCTGACCCTCTGTTGGTTCCTACCATGTGCTTGATGCTGCCAGTATAGGCTCTGCACCACGATTGGATTAAGCAGACTTTAGAATGCGTCATGTCAGAGAAAATGAGTGCTAGGTTCTTACAAGAGTGCAAAATAAAACGGGAACTACTTTATTTTTAAGTTATGAGCATTAGGGTAGGGTATAAATATATGGCTAAAGAGAAATCTTTGGACTCCATTTCTTTGGCTATAAGCCCTATAGTCATATGATGTGCATCACATTCTCCCTCCTTCACTGCCCTCATGCATTAAGTAATATAGGGATTTCTACAGTGGTGTCTACTAACACGGTGTAATTTTATACCACCAGTTCTAAGAATTTTAGCTTTTGATTGCCATTTTTCACTATTGTTGTGTTTGTTTTAATTTTTTGGTCAACATCATGTTCTGGTAATGTCAATGTAGAGCTGGTGGTGATATGTTTGCTGTAGTATTGGTGAATGCGTTGTTTTCATTGAGAAATTGTTAGAACTTTGCCTAAGCTTAGGAAACACAAAACTATGAAAATTTTGGTAACAAAAGATAGTGCATGAAACAATGTATAATTAGACTAAACACTACTTTTACCAGTGAACATTAGTTTTTTGTGTTGATTAATGAAGATCTTTCACTTGTTTTGAGGAATTAGATCAGGGATCGGGTCTGAGCCCTTTCTTATTTGCAATGGTGATGGACAGGTTGACAGATGAGATTAGACAGGAGTCCCCATGGACTATGATGTTTGCTGATGACTTTGTGATCTGTAGCAAGAGTAGGAAGCAGGTTGAGGAGACCCTGGAAAGGTGGATATGCTCCAGTGAGGAGAGGACTGAAGGTCAGTAGGAACAAGACAGAATACATGTATGTCAATGAGAGGGAGGTCAGTGGAATGGTGATGATGCAGGGAGTAGAGCTGGCGAAGGTGGATGAGTTCAAATACTTGGGATCAACAATTCAGAGTAATGGGGATTGTGGAAGAGAGAGGTGAAAAAGAGAGTGCAGGCTGGGTGGAGAAAAGTGTCAGGAGTAATCTGTGATAGATGGGTATCAGCAAGAGTGAAAGGGAAGGTCTACAGGACAGTAGTGAGACCAGCTTTGTTATTTGGGTTTTAGACGGTGGCACTGACCAGAAAGCAGGAGAGAGAGCTGGAGGTGGCAGAGTTAAAGATGCTAAGATTTGCATTGGGTGTGATGAGGATGGACAGGATTAGAAATGAGTACATTAGAGGGTCAGCTAAGGTTGGGAGACAAAGTCAGAGAGACGAGATTGCGTTGGTTTGGACATGTGAAGAGGAGAGATGCTGGGTATATTGGGAAAAGGATGTTAAAGATAGAGCTGCCAGGCAAGAGGAAAAGAGGAAGGAATGTAGAAGACAGGAAGATATGGATCAAGATGATCCACTGTGGCAACCCCTAACAGAAGCAGCCAAAAGAAGAAGAAGATCTTTTAAAGGTGGAGGAGGAACAAAAAAGGAAGAATAAAACAAAAATCCTTCTATATAAAAGCGGTCGGGATTGTCCTTCCGTCCCGTGAGTGCTACGCAGGCGCGGAGTTTCACACACGCCCCGTCCATTTTGCAATGCACGATGGGATTTGTAGTTTCATTTTTCCAGGTAAAAGATGATTTTCTACTCCAGACTGTGCGAGTAGCACGGAGTTTCACACACGCCCTGTCCATTTTGCAATGCACGATGGGATTTGTAGTTTCATTTTTCCAGGTAAAAGATGATTTTCTACTCCAGACTGTGTGATATCTTCTTCTTCTTTCTTACTATATAAAAGCGGTCGGGATTGTCCTTCCGTCCCGTGAGTGGAAAGCGTAGCGGTATTCCGCTTATCACAGACTTACTACTTGCAGCTTGCGGTACGAAGCGACATGATGTGAGCAGAGTTCTGGTGCTCCCATCGTTCCCTTGCTTTTGTGCGCGATGCGCTGGAAAAATAGACAAAATTATCTCTCTGGAAATAATTAATGTTGATGGAGTACAAATGCCTCACCGCGTAGTAAATATCAGGGGGGTTCAAAAGGGCGACCTCAATATAGAAAAAAAAGTTTAAATTTCATCACAAAAATAACAGAAACTACGAGTATTAAAGTAATACCACTCAAATGCAATATAACCAAATTAATGAGTTTGTATAAAATATCAAATTGATCTACATATTGAATTGCCTTAAGAAGTGGTCAACTTAAAAGTTGGTCGCCTTAAAAGGCGGGTCAGCCTAGTGAATAAATAAAATGTGATAGGAGACAAAACTTGGTGAAAGGTTCTGTTAACTAACAGCCAGTTGTGTAATATACCTTTTTAATGCCTCATTGTGACCCTGACTGCTCTTTTCTATCTATCTATCTATCTATCTATCTATCTATCTATCTATCTAACTATCTATGTATCTATCTTATGACAATAAGTTTGTGAAGGTTTTTAAAATCAATTTTTGCTACCCATTTAAAGGAAGATAAAAATGTTTTTCAAATATATTCATATATCTCTCAGGTAGAACACAATACATGCGGTCAAATAAGCAGTATGCTGTGGTGTCCAAGGCACTGGTTGATGGTTCAGTTGCTTTTGCTAAGTGCGCATGTAACGAACAGCACCAAATACTTCCTGGTCATGCGAGATTGTGCATATTCAAAACAAACTTTTCTTCAGTGCTGTGGTATTGGTTTTGTGTATTCTGGTTTTAGAGCCCTTGCTCTGTTTCAGGACTGTAGTTTCTTTTTCACATTTGATTATAGACAAATGTTGACCTGACTTCCTAGTAATAAATTTTGGCTTGGTTTACTTCTGTCCCATGGTTGCTAAATATAATCTGACTCTGCCTCATTATGACAGCTTTACATTGATTTAACATTAGACTTTAGTAATCTAATTGGTCAGTACACATAGTGGCTAGAGTAAACAGTGGCAGCATAATTCACTGACCTTCCATGTTGTTACGATGTTGTAGCTGCCATCTTGGCTGTAATTTTTCCAATGAATTTCATTCTGTTTGTCTGCCCTTCTGTGGTTCAGTCATCAAATGCAGTGGTTTAATGAAAACATCAAATAGCAAGGAGTAATAAGAAGTTAATGAGAGATTATGACGACTCATTTTAAGCTTTCTTAACTCTCCAAAGACGTTGGAGGATTAAGTTAAATAAATGCATCCTGCACTCAAAGAAGAGGATAAAGTTTTCAGAATGTACATGACTCACCCAGTTTCGGAAACTGCATATGGCCGGCTTACATCAGGGAAGGTGACGTGCATTGTCTAAAGTATAATTTTCCCGATAACGCTGAATGGCAAGGCATTGGCACCATGGTCTGAAAACTACTTTGAACAGCCTCCTATAGCTGCTTCTCCTACAATCCCTCTGATCTACACAGGCTATAGTGTCTTGTTTGACTTAAGCACCACACATCTCAATCATCCTTTCAAGACTTTCAACATTAGCTATAGTTTTCATATGCTTCCCTCTGATGTGGAAATCTGATCTAAATGGATCATCACTATCCAGTGAGAGATCTTTACAGTTAGTCTCCGTATCCGTGTTTGTAGCCGGAATTTTAAAAATAGAGGAGTTTTGTGAGCCAGGGTCTGAGAAAGGGCAGCAACTGTTCGAGCAGAACAATCTCTCCATTTCACTTTCAAACCATGGGTTTGGGAGAGGAGAAAAACGACCAACAGAGGATAATAATTAATAATAATAATTCTTTGCATTTATATAGCGCTTTTCTCACTACTCAAAGTGCTCAGCAATTGCAGGGCCTTGCTCAAGGGCCCAACAGAGCAGAGTCCCTTTTGGCATTTACGGGATGCGAACCGGCAACCTTCCGATTACCCGTGCAGATCCCTAGCCTCAGAGCCACCACTCCACCTGACAACATGATGTAGGTTCCACCGAGATGAGGATGATAAAATCCTCGAAGACCATGACTAAACTTTGGCTCCAGATCTAGCAGTTGTTGACCTAGCGCTTGATGGAAACATGTCTCTGAGAGAGGAGATCCTCCAGCTGAGAAAACACATTGAGACCCTTACAATGAAGAAACAGTTTGGCAATCTCCGTTTGCTGGCTCAGAAAGAGACTTTCACTTTTTTACAAGGTAAGATGTCCATCAGACTCATGCTGTTATGTATTAAGCTTATATACATATTCCTCCTGTCCCTGAATAAAGTTTAATAACTAATTATTGAAAGTCTGTTTTTTTTTAAAGAAGCCTAATGTAATCACATATTTGTCCCATTTAAGTTCATAGTAGACAGAAGTTTTTAATACATCCATATCTTACCTTCGTAATTGTGAATGTAGCTTGAAACATATAGTTTGAAGCCCTTTTTCTTTTTAGCTCCTGATGTTTGGCACAATGTTTGAATAAAGAGACGCTCATCATTTACCATATGTCTGGGCACATCTTGAAGCAATAAGGTGAAAAACGCCATAGCTAGTCTGGTTTGATTTCAGCTCCATAAACGCAGCAGCTGGCTGACGCAAAATCGAGAAGAGAGTGTGCATATAGCCAATTGTAGCATGGACTCTGACCATCACATGTGGGCCTAAAGTTGCTGGCCATTCAGCCTGCAGTGCAATAGAACATTTGATACAAAATACCACAGCACAATATATACATACACTTTAGCAAATAAAAATATTTAATGGGAGTTGTGGACTTTGGTCTATGCTAAAGAGACCACACTTTTATTACCAAGTTTAGTGGATACAGAAACTATTCAGACCACTTCACTTTCTGCACTTTATTGTGTTGTAGATGTAATTTTAAGTGGATAAATTTGCCATTTTTGCCTATCAATCTACGCTCAATACATGTACATTTACATTTACTTGCTTAGCAGATGCTTTTCTCCAAAGTGACTTACCAAAGAAGTAAACAATCAAGTAACATTAGGCTGGGGCCTGTTTGTTCAGCAAGTATAATAGGAAAGGTAACAAAAGTAGATTGGCCTAAGTGAAAAGATGTAATAACTCATACGTTTACAATCAATAAAGCAATTCAACTTAAACAAATAACCAAGAATATGAAACATCACGGCACAAAGTTTTTTTTTCTTCTTTTCAATTAGGCATATATTCACAGAACAGATGGTCTTCAGTTGCTTTTTAACACTAGAATTACCAGAGCCAATGAAAAAACTTATAAATCCAGCCCACCTTAAATCCCTTCGCACCTCTCCATCAGCATCTTTTGTCTACTAAATGTGTCGATAAGCTCAAGCAGCAAGCAGCCTGCTATACCTTCCCCCACCACCTCAGAACAGGCAAGAAGTTCTCCCAGTTCCTGCCTTGATTAATTATCTGGGAGTGAGCTACCCAGAATTGTAAGGGGAAATAATTTGATGTGTGTTTTGTGTCTACAACAATCTATGTAAACACATCGTTAAAACAGAAATGTTTTTCATGTTTTAGTAATAAATGACAAAATGTAGACATGAACTGTATAATGTGTGAAGGCTAATGGCCAAATATCAAATAAACACTTTCACAAAATGTGCAAGTACGATACGACAGCTTCAGTGGTGCTGTGGTTAGAACTGCCAACTTATAATCCTGATGTTGTGAGTATGAAACCAGCTCCCCGGCAAATTTACTGTTTTGAGTAGTGAGCTACTCTTATTGTTAATATTATACAATAAAAACATACATTTGATTTGTGTCTGTAAAGGCCAGTGTAAATTTATAGCACTTGTAAAAGTTAGGGTTTTTTTTTTCACTTTTATTATCTCAGTCATGATCATGATACAACAGTCACCCCCACCCCAGATCTGATGCAGTTGCTTTTTATCTGAAACTGGGAATAACTGTAGATGTGAGTGGTGTTTTGAGACAATGGAACTGGAAATTCTCTGATCTGGAGGGATAAAAGCTGACACACAAATGCTGATGAATCTGCCTTCTTCCTATCTCATTGTCACTTGATTTTTTTTTTATTCAATTTTATTGAGTGTTCCTGCTCACGCTGAATTAGTATGCACCTTATGGTCCATGATGTCAAAGCTGCACTGACAAAAAACAGAGACATAGGCATATATGATATTTGAAATAATTTATTTTATGACCTGTATAGTACATTTCGGAAAACATTGTGGCACTGATGCAACATTATTCATATTATTCATATTCATTTGCATGCCTTCTTGCGCTTGTAATCAGTGACCACATTTTTTGTTTTCAATCTTGCCCATGCAGCCTCTACATTTTGGGGTATGGTGCTGTTTCTTTTGTACTTCAGGAAATGCAATAGTACAGGGAGGTCAGTTTTGCACTATATGCAATCATCAGATTCAAATGTTAACAGTTCACACACACCCAAGGACCGTCCTTCCTACATTTATGACGTGTACCTGTTGCAATGTACACAGTTCTCTCTATGCTTTCGTTCCTATTACACTGAAGGGGCCGGGGGAAACGGCTGTCTTGGAACAGAAGTTTGTCAATGTTGCATCCTCTTTTGCTTTATCCATCGCCTTTTCTTGTGAGAAGCGATGACGAAGTTCCTCTGCAAGGTGAGCAAAGAACACTCTTCTTTTCTCAGTGGCCCCCATGCATGCCTTGTGCAGTACATGTGCATTGATTGCCACCATAGTACCAATCAGAAAGCATTGTCGCACTAATGTAATATTATTTGAAAGCGAACAGCGTCAGATCAGCTGTAAATGTATGGTATTTCTAAAAGTTAGCTTTTTTTTCAGTTTTATTCTCTCAGTGACATATTCTAACTAACAGCGCCAGTATAAATTCACACCGATCTGACGCTGTTCGTTTTCAAATAATATTGCATTAGTGCGACAATATTTTCTGATTGGTACTATTCAGGTCATCAAATGATTTCTTCAAAATGTCACATATATTTGTCTTTCTTTTTTGCCCGGTGCTGCGCTAACATCATGCACCAGAAGGTGTGAGCTTATTCAGTGCGAGCAGAAGCATGCGGGTGGCCGGTTGCTGTGTGCTATAACATGCTTGACTTGGCGGCAATAAATGCACATGTACTGTACAAGGCATGCATGGGGGCCACTGAGGAAAGAAGAGTGTTCTTTGCTCACCTTGCAGAGGAACATCGTCGTCACTTTTTACAAGAAAAGGTGATGGATAAAGCAAAAGAGGATGCAACATCACCAAGCTTTTGTTCCAAGACAGCCGCTTCCCCCAGGAAAGCAAAATCAATCAGTCAGTGTAAGGCGTCCCTTCAATGTAATAAGAACCACAGCACAGAGAGAAGTGTGTACATTGCAACAGGTACACATGTCGTAAATGTAAGAAGGACGGTCCTTGGGTGTGTGGAACTGTTAATATTTGAATCTGATGATTGTGTATAGCGTGGAACTGACCTCTCTGTACTATTCTTTCCTCTGCATGTCCTGGAGTATAAAAGAAACAGATCCATGCCCCAAAATGTAGAGGCTGCATGGGCAAGATTAAAAAAAAAAATGCGGTCACTGATTACAAGTACAAGAAGGCATGAGAATGAATATGAATAATGTTGCATCAGTGCCACAATGTTTTCCGAAATGTACTATACAGGTCATAAAATGAGTTATTCCAAATTTCATATATACATACTGTATGTCTCTGGTTTTTTTTTTGTCAGTGCGGCTTTGACATCATGGACCATAAGGTGCATGCTAATTCAGCGTGAGCAGGAACACTCAATAAAATTGAATTAAAAAAAAAATGATTTCCCCTTACAATTCTGGGTAGCTCACTCCCAGATAATCAATCAAGGCAGGAACTTTGACAACTTCTTGCCCATGCTGAGGCGGTGGGGGGATGGTATAGCAGGCTGCTTGCTGCTTGGGCTTATCTACACATTTACAAGACAAAAGTCGCTGACGGAGAGGTGCGAAGGGATTTAAAGTGGGCTGGATTTACAAGTTTTTCCGTTGGCTCTGGTAATTCTAGTGTTAAATACAGTGAGGGAGTCAGCAGTAGGAATGGAGGTGGGCAGCCCATTCCACCAATGCAGAACCAAACACGACAAGAGTCTGCATTGGGACTTGATGCCACGTAGAAGTAGCGTCACCAGACGCTGTTCCTTGGCAGATCTGAATGGGCGAGAAGGAGCATAGAACTTCACCAGTGTCTCCAAATATGCAGGTGCTGACCTATTGACTACTCTGTAGGCAATTATCAGGGATTTTAACTTAATGTGTGATGTTACAGGATGTAATGTAGCGAACTGAAGAGAGAAGTGACATTTATGTGTCTCAGCTAGTTAAATTCAAGATGGGCCGCTACATTCTGAATCATCTGCAGTGGCTTGATAACACATGCGGGTACTCCTGCCAGACCTGAGTTGCAGTAGTCCAGATGCGACAAGACCAATGCCTAGACCAAAAGTTGTGTTGCATACTCTGTTAGAAAAGGTTCTAATCTTGCAGATGCTGTACAGCACAAGTCTGCATGAATGAGAAACAGTAGAAATGTGGTCAGAAAAAGGTAACTGCTCATCAGTTACCACCCCAAGGTTCCAAACTGGCCTGGCGGGTGTTAGCAACAGTGAGCCAAGCTGTATACAGTAGAGATGGGGAATTGAACAGACTGGCTGGCTGGGATCACAAGAAGCTCAGTTTTTGTCAAGTTGAGCTGTAGGCTCATATCAGTAAGAGCATATCAGTAAGACTTGCAGAGACTCCAGCCGATACCGTATTGTCCTGCGAGGGGAATGACAGGTTCAGCTGTGTATTATCAGCATAGCACTGACAAGAGAACCCATTAGATTGGATGATGGAGCCCAGCGGGGTGGTGTATAGAGAGAACCCATAATAACCCAGAATGACTATGTGAAAACGTGTCTCCAGAAATGTTTGCAAATTTATTAAAAATCAAAAAATGAAATCTCTCTAATTCATATAAGACCCTTAATTCAGAAGCCCCCTTTCGCAGCAATATCAGCTTTGAGTCATCCTTGTCAAGTTTCTAGAAGCTTTGCACACTTAGATTTGCGTGGTTTGTTCCATTCTTTCTGGCAGATCCTCTCAAAATCTGTTTAATTGGATGGGAGGCACCTGTAAAATGCTATCTTCAGGTCTTTCCACAGATGATCAGAGACTTGGCCCAAAGCCATTCCAGCATTGTCTTGGCTATATGCTTTTGGTCATTGTCATGTTGAAAGGTGAACTGTTGACCCAATTTGGGGTCACATGCACTCTGGACCAGGTTTTCTCCAGGGATCTCTCTGTATTTACCTGCATTCACCCTTACCTCAATTCTGACCTCTCTTCCTGTCCTGACCACTGAGAAGCACCTCCTTGGTATGATACTGCCACCACCAGGCCTCATTTTAGGGATGATATTAGGCAGGTGATGCCTGAAATTCTGGCCAGAAAATTTAACTTTGTCTCATCAGACCAAATAATCTTTTTCCTCATGTTCAGAGTGGTTTAAACGTTGTTTGGTAAACTCCAAGCTGGAGATAGCCACTCTACCATAATTGCCTAATTGATGGAGTTCTTCTGAGTTGGTTGTCCTTTTGACAAGTTCTCCATTCTCAGCAGAGAACTTCTGGAACTCTGTTAGAGTGACCATTGGGTTCTTAATCACCTTGCTAACCAAAGCCCTTCATGCCCAGTTACTCGGTATGGCTGGATGGCCCACTGTATGCAGAATCCTGGTGATTTCAGACTTCTTTCACTTCATCATAATTGAGGCCACAGTGCTCCTGTAAACACTTAAAGCTTTAGAAATGTTTTCATACTCTTGCCCTGATCTATGTCTCAACACAATGTTTTTTGTAAGTTTGCAAACTTCTCAGAAGACATGGTCACTTGGTGAGTGTAAATTGATGGGCAAAAATGGCAGATGTATCCATTTAAAACACAATAAAGTGTGCAGAAAGTGATGGGCTCTGAATACTTTTTGAATCCACTGTGATTGTAAAATATACAAGAAACTCTGTCAGCAACCAACTCTCAGCTCAAACAATAATTATTTACCAATGATTACAAAATGGCCACTTACAAATATTTAAGTCATTAAAATAATGATCGGTAACAGAACATATAAATCCCTCCAATAAACTGATGCGAATGAATTTTTGTATAATGAATAAACATCACTTACAAATACGGATATCATCAATTTGCTCTCACTGTGTCAGATGAAGGTACTTGCTGCATATGTTGTTGCTCTCCTGTGTGAGCCAAACTCACATGAAACTCTGAGCACAAGTGCAGGCAATGTCAGTCAGTCAGTCATTATCCAACCCGCTATATCCTAACACAGGGTCACGGAGGTCTGCTGGAGCCAATCCTAGCCAACACAGGGCACAAGACAGGAACAAATCCCAGGCATAGTGCCAGCCCACCGCAGGCACACAATGTTGTTATAAATAAACAGGTGTGCAGACAGTCTCTGCCCTTTCCCTTTTCTCCATTCACAAGTATATAAAATATTTGCACCAATATTTCTGACACAGATTCAACAAGGTAAATAACAACAACAACATTTATTTCTATAGCACATTTTCATACAAAACATGTAGTTCATAGTGCTTTACAAAATGTTAGATAAAAAGCTGAAAGTAAAGAGACAATAATACATTATAAATAAATGAAATGCCAAAAATAATAAATAAGAATAAATCAATACGCACTTATACAGGTAGACAAGTAATAGACAAATTAGAGTCCTCAATTATGGAGTAAATTGCTAAATTAATTTTAAATCTCCAGTGACTATTATGATAATTCTGCTGCTGTGGTCAAGTTGTCAGAGAGAAAGTTGGTGAGGTGCCTGAGAAAAAATTAGCTGAGGTTCCAAGGCCAAAAGGCCGCACCATCCCCACTAGACATTCTACCAAACAAACCTGATTAACTTGTTATTTATTATTTTTATGCTTCACCCTAGAAGGCTAGATGCAATTTGTCTGGTCAATGGTTGGAATATCCAGAAAATAGAAAATATTCATTGACTCTAGTACCAGCACCTCAACTGTTTGTGTGAGCCAGTTTACATAAATTCAAACAGACTGTTACTGTGTATTAGCAGCTGAAATGTTAGGACCCTGTGACAGCAGGAAGGAAACCTGTACTCTTAGAGGGATGCCACACCACACACTACTCCAAAATGCATTAATAAAATCAGACAATGTAAGAACATAGATTTAAAACTGAATAAAATAAGTGCTCCCACATGTATTAATTAACTGAATTAACCTGAATTGACTAGAGATGGTTTGTAAAGAGGAATGGTCCAAAATACCTTCAACCACAATCCAGACTCTCATTGGAACCTACAGGAAGCGTTTAATATTTAAATATTGATTTCATTTCTTTTTTGTGGTGCCCAAATTTATGCACCTGCCTGATTTTGTTTGAACAATTATTGCACACTTTCTGTAAATCCAATAAACTTCATTTCACTTCTCAAATATCACTGTGTGTGTCTCCTATATGATATATTTAACTGACATTTTTTATCGTAACAACCAACGATTTATACAGGAAAATAATGACTATTAACAAGGTTGCCCAAACTTTTGCATCCCACTGTAGCTACACCCTGATATCTACTTCTCCTGCACTACTTCTGCGCCACAATTCCTTCGGCCTCTATGATCTCAAGCAGTAGCACTGCCAGGTTCTACTTCCAAGGCAGGTTACTGCCCAGTTTAATTCTCTTAATGAAATATTGGAAAGACAAAAAACACTTAAGTGAGGAGATCTAGAATTAGAGATATTAGAGAATATCAATATTCTAATGTATCCCCTCTGTAGGTAAAAAAAACAGTTAAATGTCTTGAATCGGCTAAATATTAGCAAAATGATTTTGTTGTAGTATGCAGGGAGTGGGATTTAATATGTCATTATGGTCAGAGGTCTCCCCATTAGTTTTCCTCTGTGAGTTAGTGATAGGAAAGGGTTAGCTTTTCAATCATTTTCTGTAGTTCATAAAAGCCATGAACTATAATTTTTATTCTGTTTTGGTAGTGAAGTTTTCTGAGAATAGATATCAGCCTAGCTCCCTAAATATTCTTAACAAATCAGAAATTAAATGATCCCCCCGTCTGTTAGGAATTTACAAAAGTACAAAGTATTAGAAAGAGACCTCCATCAACATGCACCTATCTAAGTAACTGACATGAGCTGTCAAAAATAAAGCATTGTCTCTTTTTTCCCTGACCAGTCCCTTAAATTGATAATTAAAACACATTGGGGTAATGAAAGGTCCACATATTACGTTGTTCTTCTTCTTCTTCTTTCGGCTGCTCCCGTTAGGGGTCACCACAGCAGATCATCTTCTTCTCTATCTTTCTGTCCTCTCCATCTTGTTGCACCCATCACCTGCATGTCCTTGTGGTGTTATGGGTCCACAGCTTGCTAAGCAAAGGCCGTTTTTAAATAAATAATCACTGCACTTGCGGCGGCTTCGTGAGGGGGCGTGGTGGCCATAGCAAGCCACAGGGCGATCTGCGGTGTGGGCGTTTCTCACCTAGTGCACAGGTGAGGGACTGCCCACATCCGTGATTGTTGCACGTGGCTAATGTGCTGCAGCTGCTATGGCCCCTCGCGATATAAAAGAAGCGTGAGTTGATTGGGACAAAAAAAGATCAGAGAACAGAAAGAACGAGAGAAAAAAAAGGAAAAGAGGATGGAGGTTATAGGGAGCGAGGAAGCAAGTCGGTGCGAGAGAGACAGAGACAAGGAGCGAGCGAGCGAGCGAGTGCTTGTGGACAGCTGCGAGAAGTCTGGGTGTTAGGCCTACACCCAGGAGTTGGAGTTGGATGTCACTCCCGCTGAGCGATCAGGTAGCGGGAGTGACCAGGGGAAGGCGACTGGCTGTGGAAGGCCGGAAAGGCAGCGGAAGTCGGGAGGCTTGGTTGTGGATTACCCAACGTGAGCGTCCTGGCCGTTGGATATGGACCAAGTCTCGGGACTGGGATGAGTACCATCATCTTCTTCCATAACGTCCTGTCTTCTGCATCTTGCTCTGTCACACCCATCACCTGCATGTCCCCTCTCACCACATCCATAAACCTCTTAGGCCTTCCTCTTTTCCTCTTGCCTGGCAGCTCTATCCTTAGCATCCTTCTCCCAGTATACCCAGCATCTCTCCTCTGCACATGTCCAAACCAACGCAATCTCGCCTCTCTGACTTTGTCTCCCAAATGTCCAACTTATCAACTAATAAAAGATACCATCCATATTAATATTTATTGATTTCTAGCATTTAAATGTAAAAGATGTATGCAGGTACTGTATGCAGGTGGATGAACCTGTGGGGTCCTAGATAATGGACTATCTGTCGGGCAGACTGCAGTATGTGAGACTCAAGGGCTGTGTTTGTGATATGGATGTGAGCAACACTGGAGCACCACAAGAAACAGTCCTGTCTCCTTTTCTCTGTAAACCTCAGACTACTGTATATACAGTATATAACACCAGGTCATTTCACTTGTGGAAATTCTCAGGTGATTTTGTACTTATGGGGTGTATTGATAAAGGGAGTGAGACAGAGTGTAGGAGTCAGGTGGGGAAAAAAAGTTTGTTTCTTGGTGTAAAGAGAATATTCTGCATCTTAACATTAGCAAAGCCTAGGAACTGGTTATAGACTTTCGCTGCACCAAAATGTTTCTATGTCCGGTGACTTATGAAAGAGTGGGTGTAGAGGTGGTCCATTCATACAGGTCCTTGGGGGTCTACATTAATGACAAGTTGGAATTGTCTCAGAACACAGAAAAACTGTATAACCAATGGTGGAGTAGGCTGTTTTTCCTTAGGAGACTACGTTCCTTTAATGTAGGAAGTGACATTTTTCACATTTTCCATATCTCTGTGACAAACAGTGTGATTTTCTATGCTATGGTGTGCTGAGCTGTTAATATCACTTCAGGAGAGGCCCACTGAATCAATAAGCTAATTACAATGGCAAGCTCAGTTACAGAATGCACTCTGGACTCACAGGAGGTCGAAGCAATGGAGAGCTTTTAAATAAAACTAAGTGCCATTATGAACAATGCTGTACATCATCTCTCTGACACAATAAAACTGAATAGTTTCAGTCAACAAATTATTCAGCAGACGTGTGTCAAGAAACACAACTGGAGCTCCTTTTTACCAAAATAAATACGTCTGCATAATGCCTCACTGGGACTGTGACAGCCAAGTCAGAATTTTTCCTTCTTTTGAATTTTTTTTGCTTTGTAGTCATTCTGGTGTGTGTTCAGACCAAAGTGTGTGTGTATATATGTATTTATTTATTTACTTACCTACTTATCTACCTATTTATTTACAACCTTAAATCAGAAAATGTTGGGATGGGTTAGGGTTATGGAAAATACAAATAAAATAAAGAAACAGTGATTCTTAAATGTACTTTGTTGACTTTCATTTAATTGCAGACGGCATGAACCCAGGATATTTCATGGTTTGGTATGTTTTTCATTTCCATTTCTGCATATTAGGCCTGCAACTCATTCCAATAGAAGTTGGGACTGGGGCAAATTAGGGCCAATAATGAGGGTAAAATAATTAAATAAAGAAGTGATTTCAAACAGGTGATGTCAACAGGTGATTCTAATCATGATTTGGTACAAAAGCAGTATCCATGAAATGCTGAGTCTTTGAGGAGCAAGGATGGGCAGAAGATCATCAGTTTGTCAACAAATGTAGGAGAAAATTATGGAAGCCATAAAAGCCATGTTTCTTAAAGAAAGATTGGATGAGATTTTCATATTTCTTCCCCTACAGTGCATAATATCATTAAACAATTCAAGGAATCTGGAGGAATTTCAGTGTGTAAAGGACAAAGGGCACAAGCCTAAGCTGAACACCTACTGTATGATCTCTGATCCCTCAGACGGCACTGCATCAAGAACTGCCACTCATCAATAACTAATAGAACCACATGGGCAAGGGATTACTTTGGCAAAACTTTGTCAAACACTACAATAAAGAGTTACATTCACAAATGGCACTTAAAACTTCACTGTGCAAAAAATAAACCTTATGTTAAGCATGTCCAGAAGCAGCATCGACTTCTCCAGGCTCAGGGGCATCTGGGATGGACCCTCACACAGTGGAAAAATGTATTGTGGTCAGATGAATCGGTATTCCAGATATTTTTTTGGAAGAAATAGATGCCATTTGCTCTGGCCCAAAGATGAAAAGAACCATCCAGACTGTTATCAGCAACAAGTGCCAAAGCCAGGGTCTGTCATGATATGGATTTGTGTCAGTGCCCTTTTAGAGCAACATATGCTGCCTTCAGGACGACATCATTTCCAGGGACATCCATGCATTTTTCAGCAAGACAATGCAAAACCACATTCTGCATGAATTACAAAGTCTGTGGATAAAGAGGGTGAAGGTACTGGATGTTCCTGCCTCTGCAGTCTTGACCTGTCCCTAATAAAAAATGTGTGGAGATTTCTGAAATGAAAAATGCAACAACGACGACCCTGTATTGTTGCACACCATAAGATGTGTTTTTTGGAAGAATGGGATAAAATAACACCTGGAAATGCTTCATTGCTTGGTTTCCTCAGTGCCAAAATGTGTTGGGAGAAGGAATGCGACAATACAATGCAATATAATACCATTTATTTTTGTATAGCCCAAAATCACACAAGAAGTGCCGCAATGGACTTTAACAGGCCCTGCCTCTCGACAGCCCCCCAGCCTTGATTCTCTAAGGAGACAAGGAAAAACTCCCAAAAAAAACCCTTGTAGGGAAAAAATGGAAGAGACCTTGGGAAAGGCATTTCAAAAAGAGACCCCTTTCCAGGTAGGTTGGGCGTACAGTGGGTGTCAAAAAGAAAGAATCAATACAATACAATATACAGATCAGAACAAATCCTCAATACAGTATAAAAGTAAAAATGTTATAAGTATGGAGCAGAATTTAACAGTAGATGATATCACATAATATGATTTGGATTTGTTTAGAGTCCTGGAGACCTCAGCCATCAATCTGCCTCCCCCATTTGGCCATTCCACAGCTGAAACTTTGCTAGGCCAGCCAATCCGATGAAAAGGCCCCTCTACCCCATGATTCCTGTGATCCTCCATCAGGGATGACTTTACCTTAGGCAGGCAAAACAACTTGGCAGGTGGGCTGTGGCAAAAAGTACCACATTTGAGTACCGAGAAGAGAAGCAGAATAGGTGAGGGCTAGTATCCAATTATAACTGTCCTGTTACTTATGTTTTAGTGCTAATGACTAACAACAGAGATGCAGTATATACAGTTAATCAGCAGCTCTAGTCAGGACATTACAAAGTGGTGAATGCTTTACTGTCCCACCTTTTTTGGAACAAGTTGCAGGCCTGAAATGCAAGAATGGATGTACTGTATATTAAAAAATGAAATAAAGTTGCCCAGACAAAATATCTTGGATTCATACAGTCTTCAATGAAATAAATGTCAAGGTAAATTTAGGAATCACTGTGTTTTTTTTTTGTATTTTCAATACTATCCCAATTTGTCTTGACATGCAGTTGTATTTATTTATTTTCAGAGCTTCTGTAAAAAGCCAAATTATCTATCTATCTGTCTGTCTGTCTGTCTGTCTGTCTGTCTGTCTGTCTGTCTGTCTGACTCCATTCCTGAGAGTCTATCTACTATATAACAAAACACTAAGCAGTTAATCAGAGCAATCTGATTGGTCGGTTTGGCTTTGCTGTGATTGCTCAGTTTGGCTTTGGTGAGGAAGAGGAAGTGTGAGTTAGAGGAAAAGTATAGGTGCACAATGAGAGAGTCACCTTCAAAGACAGAAGGTATAAAACCAGACCAGAGGCGTCTTGAAAGTAATGGCAGAGTCTGAGAAGAAGGTTTTATGGGAATGTGCTTGAGAGAGTGGGCATCGGTGAAGGGAGATTCTCACACACACAAATACAGAGGAAAGGAGCTGAAGGTACACATAGGGCAAGAGATAGCAAATATTTTTAAACAATTATATTACCTGTCTTCAACAGGTACAGAGGCTAGTAAAACAATAAAGTATGTAGACGACTTGAAGAAATGAACATATGGAACTGAAGCTTGAAACCTTCAGAGCCAGATTGTAGATGACAGGTTGCAGTTCTCCGAAACCAGAGTGATGAAGTGGGGTGGTAAATGGTAAAAATAGAGTGAGGGATTGGAATTCTAGATTTGTGAGATCACAGAATTCAAGAAGAGCAGCAATCTGAAAGGGGTGCGATAATATAATGTGGTGCTGTGATGAAGTGGGGCACCAGACATTACATAGCAGTAGTTTGAAGATGAGTGCTGCCCCACCGCAGCTATGAGGAATCAAAGTAATCAATAACAGCCATATTTGTGAAACAAGAACAACAAAGAGAGACTCCAAGCCTAATGGAGCCTTAGTAAAGAAAAGGTACTTCATCCTTGAGTAAGGAGAGTGAGGAGTTAGGGTGTCAATCCTGAAGACTAGAGTGATAACCTGGAGAAACTGAAGTGAAAAATTGAAGCACCTCACAAATAAGGCCTAACAATAACAAAGGCCCATATATGACAAACTACAGTAAATTAATTGAGAGGCAGGGATATAGTCATGTTTTGGCCAGTTGGGGCAAAAATAAGCAACAAGCTTAAATAGCTACAGCTATGCTAAGGAAAGGTTAAAAATATTTAAGTTGGCTAATTATCAAGTAGCTAAAAAAGAAGAATAGCAAAGCAGCTTATTCTGTTAAAATTCATAATGTACCACTGCAGAGATTCGTTCACTCTCCTCACGATTTAAATCTTGTTTTTTACCGCTGTGTCAAAGCAGACTGTAGACATCAGCAGCTTTTTCACTACAAGTAATGTATTGCATTTGTTACATCTATTTATGACTAGATCATGCAGGCACGCTCACATTAATGCGATTTAGAAACAAACTCATGTTGGTCATCAGTGTTGAAAAAACTTGGCATGGTCATACAGTGAGAAAAATTCTCTTTCGATGGTGAACAGAAAAAAGTTGAGGTGTATTTGAGTTAATGAAAAATAATGAAGCTGAGATTTTTTCTCTCTTAAAAATGAAAAGAACCCTTTTGTGACATTTCATCAGGCAGTGCAACTTCACTGTAAGGCTCCAAGAGGGTGTGGTACAATGATCAACTCTGTGCTTTGTGTTATTAGGTCTGCTATCAGAACACATTTTTATATACCATAAAAAGTATTCACAGTTCACACTCTTGAATATTTTCACATTTTATTATTGTTCAACCTTTGATTACATGTGGATTTAATTTTTTGATCAGCAGAAAGAGTCTTTAATATCAAGGTGAAAACAGATCTCTTCAAAGTGCTCTAAATTAATTACATCTATAAAACACAGAACAATTGATCACATAAGTATTCAACCCCTTTAAGTCAGTATTTGGTAGATGTACCTTTGGCAGCCACAATAGTCTTGAGTCTATGTACATAGGTCTCTTTCAGCTTTGCACATCTGAACACTGTCATTTTTCCCCCATTCTTCTTTGAAAAACTCCTCGGGCTCTGTCAGGTGTCATGGTGATCCTGAGTGAACAGCCGTTTTCAGGTTCAGGCACAAATTTTACAATTGGATTGAGATCTAGATTCTGACTTGAATACTCCAGCACATTCACATTGTTTTTTATAAGCCATTAATAGTAATAATAATAATAATTCTTTATATTTGTATAGCACCTTTCTCACTACTCAAACGCTTCAGTGAGTAGGGAGCCACTTCCCTCCACGACTAGTGTGTAGCATCCACCAGGATGATGCGACGGCAGCCATTTTTGTGCCAGTATGCTCACCACACATTAGCTGTTAGGTGGTGAAATGGTGGGAGAGATCACCAATTAGAGACAGGACATGATTAGGGGGCCAGAATGACTAGGCCATGGTGGGCAGTATAGGCAGGACATCAGGATACACCCTGCTCTTTACGAAGGATGCCCAGGAATCTTTTATGACCACAGAGAATCAGGACCTCGGGTTTATGTCTCTTCCAAAGGACAGCATCATGTTTACAGCACAGTGTTCATGTCATTGCACTGGGGCATTGTGATCCACATTCAAACCACAGGGTTAGCGCCCCCTGCCGGCCTCACCAACACCTCTTCCAGAAGCAATCCAAGTTTTTTCCAAGATGTTCTCCCATCCAAGTACTGGCCGGGCCTGAACATCCTAAACTTCAGGTGGATGAAATCTTCTGAAGTGCAAGTGGTATGGCTGCTGTGCCATACCACAGTGTTATACCAAATAATTATTAATTTTTTATTATTATTCCCTGTGTAAGTTGGCCCACCATAATGGCTCAACACAAGTTGGACTTTTCACATACAGATGCATCTTAAATACAATCAGTTGAAATCCCAGACAGATAATCTCCAAAAATGTTGATATATATGTTAAGATATTAAAAGGGGTGAATTCTTATGCATGCAATGTTATGTTTTGTATTTTTAATTAATTTAGACCACTTTGCAAAGAGCTGTTTTCACTTTGGAACTAATGATTGTTTTTCTGTTGATCACTGTCAGAAAAGCCAAATTAAATCCACTGTGATTCAATGTTGTAATAGCAATAAAATATGAAACTTCCAAGGGGGAGAATATTTTTAGAGGCACTGTAGTTTCCAAGAAGACAGTTGTAACTTCTTAAAGTAATTTTCATTCCCCCTTTCTTTTTAAACTGACTATTGTCACACTTTATGTGTCTTTGCTTGAATTAATGTGTCACCAGAAGCAAGGTTGTCTTTTTTTTAAATGCAGCAAAGAGAAAGGAGATGGGGAAACATTTCCTGAGCTAATTGTAGATTTGTCAGTAATACGATGAGAATTATCAAAAGTGTTTTTCCATTATAAGTAACAACTCTCAGGGAGGTATTATTTTCAATTACATTCAAAGTAAGTGAGAGATACATAAGACATTTCTGTGATGCTAGTTGTTTATTTTGCTGCTTTTATGCTCTTGTTTTAGTTTTCATTTTTATTTTCTTTTTCATTTGCCACATAATGCCAGTTTATCCCAGTTTTTCCCTGATGGTCACCTGTATATTTTCTCATTACAGATAGAAGCTTCTAGTTTGCAATGATGAAGCGCTTGCACTATGTCTGAGGTGAAAATAAAAGTACAGGTTTATTCAATAAACAGAAAAATGTGACAAGGCACCTGGAGCATATAAGCTGAGAAATGTCATGGCTGGTAGCAGGAACCTTTAGAAAAAAAGACTATGAAAATGAAACAGTAACAGGGCATTACCTGGTCCATGACACAAGGTGAAAAGTTGCATTATAGAAACAAAATGGACCCACCTTTATATTTGTAGGCCCACATTAATTATGAATCCTGGCTACTTACTCCCCTGTTTATAGGAACTCTTTGTGTGAGAGGATAGCAAACAAAAGAGGCTGCATACCAACGAACCACAGTTAGAAAATAATGTTTCATTCCAAATCACCTAAGCTAAATTAAAGGGAGACCCTCATATTTGAGTCACAAGAATAAAGAAGGATTGAAACATTCATTCAATGATCTTCCACTGCTTATCTGAAACCGGGTCATGGAGTAATCAGTCTTAGCAGTGAGGCCCATAAATCCTTTTCCCCAGGTGTACCCTCCAAGTCACACTATGGGATACAGTATATAATCCTCCCAGCAATACCCAGCGTCTTTTTCAGGGTCTCCTCCAAGCTGTTTGTGCTTGTAATACCTCCACTGGGAGGTATCCAAATCAGATTTCCGAACCACCTCAACTGGCGCTGCTCCGAGCCTCTCCTGAATGTATGCGCTTCTCACCCTTATCTCTAAGGGAGAGCCCAACCAACCTGTGGAAAAAGCTCATTTTGGGCACTTGTACCCGCAATCTAATTCTTTTGGTCATTACCCAAAGCTCATGACCATTGGTGAGGGTAGGTACATAGATTGACCGGTAAATCAAGAGCTTCACCTTCTGGCTCAGTTTCTGCTACGCCGCTATGGACTGAGATAGCAACCGCATAACTGCCCTCACCGCCCTTATCTGTCTGCCGATCTCACCCTCCCTTTTCCCCTACTCATGAACAAGACCCTGAGGTACTTAAACTCCTCCACTTGAGGCACTGATTCACCTCTCACTTGGAGTGAACAATTCACCTTTTCCCTAAGGATCTTGACCTCTGATTTGGAGGTGCTGATCCTCATCCCCTTTGCTTCACACTTGGTCACATGCTGGAATTCGTAGCCTAATGAAGCCAACAGAACCATGTGTTCCGCAAAAATCGGTGACATAATTCTAAAGCTACAGAACCTGACCCCCAGCTCTCCCTGGCTTCTCCTTGATATCCTGTTCATGAACGTCACAAACAGGATAGGAGATAAAGCCCAGCCTGGGAACAGTGCTGATGTTTTTCCATGTATTTGGACACAGCTGTCACTGTGATTATTCTTCTTCTTTCAGCTGCTCCCATTTGGGGTTGCCACAGCAGATCATCTTTTTCCATATCTTCCTGTCCTCTGTTACACCCCATCACCTGCATGTCCTCTTTCACCACATCCATAAACCTTCTCTTAGGCCCTCTTCTCCTCTTGTCTGGCAGCTCTATTCTTAGCACCCTTTTTCCCAATATATACCCAGCGTCTCTCCTCTGCACATGTCCAAACCAGCGAAATTTCACCTCTCTGACTTTGTCTTGCAACCGTCCAACTTGAGCTGACCCTCTAATGTACTAATTTCTAATCCTGTCCATCCTTGTCACACCCAGTGCAAATCTTAGCATCTTTAACTCTGCCACCTCCAGCTCTTACTGTGGTGATATAGGGAACATATAGCTCTTATTAGAGTGACAATGTAATTCAGAAAGCATGATGATTCAGAGTTATGAACTGGACCTAAAAAGTGAAAGACCCATGTTATAAAGTTAGCCCCTAAGTTTACTAAATTGGATAGAGGAAAAATGATTCTACCGATAGGACCAGACCTGTCTGGTAAAGTACAGTTTTGAAATCTATATGACCAGAGTGATAAAAGGACCCAAGTGTAAGAGAACAAAGTGGGACAAATTTGTGTGAGGGTGATGAATGAGGTCTCAGCCAGTGGATCCACAAGTACTGTAACCCTCATTCTGTACGAACCGAGTGATAAAGTGGAGGGTTATATGTGAGACAACATATGGATAACATGCAATGGTACATGAGTTTCACTTGTGGGACCAGAACAATATAACGTGTCTGCAGGAGTATTAAAATGAAGATGAGCTTCAACCATGAGAGGACATAGCAATAATGATCTCGAGAAGCTGAAATGGCAAAGAAGACTTGTGGAACTAAGTGATAAGCTGAGGCTTCAAGCAGGACAGAAAATAGTAATAAAGCCGAAACTTGCAAAACTAAAGTGGTGATGAAGTGGAGCTACATTTGTAGGACATAAAAATGGGTTAAAAACCTGATTGAGTAAAGTAATGAAGATAATGGTCCACTTGGAAATCATGAGGGTGAAGCTAGGGTTCAAAACCAAAGGCTGCAGTTTCACGAGAGCTGTGTCCGTAAGAGTGACCACTCAGAAAGCGTAACTCTTAGGTGGTACAGAATAGGAAACAAGTGCTGAATTTGAAAGTATCATATAAATAATAAGAAACAAGAAAAGCACAAGAGAATGAACGACCACTAATTTTGCTTGCTTGATGAACCACTTTAACTTTCACCCTATGTTTGCCTCTTGGCATCTGTAGATTCCTTTCTCTGCCATTCGCCTAAGTTTTTATAATGAGCTAATTGGCCTGAAACACATGGCGCTGCAGTAACAAAAGGCCAACCTGCACATGATTGGCACAGCTGGCCTAATCATTGTGGGGTATCATGGTGTGAGACTTACCAGGCGGAATCTTGTTTTTCTGAAGGTGCTGTCTCTTGGATGAGCAATTGGTTCTAGTACCTACTCCTGGGGTATTTATGATAAGTTAACTAGAAGCATGGAATATGGTGTTTTTGATGCCCTACAGACTTTTTTCGAGTCTCATATGTTCGTCAGATGCTAATTATTAATAAGACACTAAAAATAATCAAGCTAGAATAATAGATTAAAAGGCTGTGTGACTACTGGCTGACATGTTCCACAGCTTTGAATATCGAGGTTTACTGTTGGGAGTTGTGTAACAACACGTTACTAACAGTGCTTACTTGTGAACAAAGAGCACTTTGAAAAAGATGACATGAAAAAGAAAACATTAAGTTTTTGATGGGCTGGCATAAACACACAGAAAAAAAATGAACATTGTTTAGGCTTTGAAAAATTTTCATCCGAAAACCAAAAGGATTCTACAATAATAAAAACTGTTTGGAAAAGCAATTAAAAAGACGTCCCTACTATGTAAAACTAGTCCAAGGCTAAGGAGGTCAGAATTGATTGTCTGCGAAGCTGCGCTGTTTTTCAGTTGTAAATGATGAATTTTTGTGATAATTATGGAGGAATTTGGCCGGGACTGAACTTGCGGGGAAATAAAAAGGTCAGAAACGGTGTCAGCCTGAGCCGGCGGTGGCCTGTTGAAAGGCGTTTTGTTCTTTTCTGGTGTGGAGGAGGGTAATGCATCTTTACTCCCGCATGGGTATGTGTGTTTGCCTTTCAATTCAGGTCTCTCTCCTTATCCCGCTCTTGAAGATCTGTGCACTGACCTAGTTTCGCCTTGTCCAGGCCAGCGGAGCGCAGCTCTGGAATTTTACAGAGGCCCGCTTGCTGTGCTCTGCAGCAAAGGGAAGCAGATTAGAAACGTGGACAGGCAGCCAAGCTAAAGGGAAGACGCAAAGGGATCAGCCACAAAGGCGGCTCTTTTATTTGTTGTGGAAAGCAGCCACCCAAGCTGAAATTCTTTCTCAGTGCTTTTTTTTTCACCCTCTTTGACTCAGCAAACCTCCTGTGGTGCAGTAGGCATCAAAACAATCTTCTCCTGGACTGATCTTTTTTTTTTTTTTTTTTTTTTTTTTTTTTGTGTCTTGTCCTCTCTCTGACAGAGCAAGAGTCTGGTTTTTGAACATTAATCAGTAGATCTGCTGCTCCTCAAAAACTGAAGTGACGTAGCAGCCATTTCTGTTCCAGAAGGGCCCTTGTGTTTTCCCAAAACTAGTATTCAATGGGTAAGGTTTAATTCATGAATAATTGTTGAGATGCTAAGAAATACACATCAATCCATTCATTATCAAATGTGTTTGAACCAGTGCAGGGTGTTGGGGCATGATCCCAGAGTGTTATGTGGTGCAGTACAAAGAAAAGTAAGAAAAAAATGAATAAAATTTCTTGAAAGGGTGAAAGTGGGGCCTTAGACTGTATAACACACCCAACATCAGTAAAATAACAGCAGATAAAAACAAATTCTGAAGAGAATGACGTCAGTTGTGCTCCAGGCACATACCACTCACATGTACTCATCTGCTACACAATTAATTATTACAGATCACCTCCACTCAAACAAATAGACATGATTGGCAATCCTAAGCCTGTGACTGGCACACAATGTATCAGCGTCTGTCTCCTATCAGTTTGCTGTTTCCATTCGCTTTAGCTGTATATTTAAAGAAGTGACATGTTTTTCTTTTCTTTTTGTAGATACTGGGGAAACAGCATGGTGTCCACAGCAGAGACAACCGACACGGGTCATCCCGATGCTCTCATCTCACACTTGAATGATCAGCGTCTAAAGGGTCTTTTTTGTGACATCACCATCATTGCAGGAGACACCAAATTCAAGGTCCATCAAAACATCTTGTGTGCCAGCAGCTTGTACTTCAAAGACCTGCTCAGCACTTCCACCAGGCGTCCCACTCACCTGTCAGAAAACATCTTGGAGCTGCCAGAAGTGAAGGCTGACATTTTTGCAGACATCCTCGATTACATTTACACTTCTAGGGTGTCTCTCAGAGGCCCTAAAAGAATCAAGGATCTGATCAAAGCAGGGAAGAAGCTAAGAATTCCATTTTTGGAAAAGCTGGAAGAGGAGCCTGGCTTTAGAAGTGGCAAAAAGAAAAAGTACGACTTACCCAGCTCACCTAGCTCACCTTGCCTTCCCTGTGCCCTGTTTCCTGGAAATAAAGACGAGAATATGTCATTGAACTCTTCACATGTCAGACCTGATGATGCTAATGACATGCAGTGGAAAGCGACAACTGCAGAAGAAAACTTCAGGGCCTTGATACAACCACTGTCTCCTATAGACCTAACGGCTTCAGCTAGGAAAGATTCTGAACTTCAGCCATCTTCTTCGCCCAGTTCTCCTTTGCAGAGTACACCTAATGAACTTCCTACTCACAGCTCTTTACAACCTTTGACTTCTTCCACCCCTTCTGTATTGGTTTCAGATCCCATGGATACTGAGTGTGCTTCAGTAAGAGACAGTCCTATTTTTAAGGCTAAAATACCAAACTTAATGACTGTTGAACCTGACCATTCCACCACAGAAACAGCTAAGATTCTGTTCAATTTGAGCACAGGAGTATTCCAAGGAAACAAAGTGAGCAAAGAAGCCAGTACCCAAAGTGGAACTGGTAGCGTCCCTTCGAAGGAGAGATCCAAGGTCCTGTGTCCAGACAATGATAATGGCACAGAGTTCACTATAAGCCCTTCACAACCAAGTTCAGATCCTATTCCTGTTGAGAGACTTTATTGTGGACTTTGCAACCGTTCATTCAGCTCAGCATCTTCTCTAAGTCTGCATATGAAGCTCCACCGATCTGGGAGGGCACTGTCCTGCAAAATCTGCAGTAAGGCTTTTATTCATAGCAAAAGGCTACAGTCACATGAAGCTTTGTGTGGAAGAACGCAACACAGTTCAAACATAGTAACTATGGCCAAAGATGAAGAATCCCAAAATACAGGTGAAAAAAAAGAGGGAGAAGATGGAGATCAAAGCATCAAGGAGCCCAGGGAAGATGAGGAGGAAGAGGAGGAGGAGGAAGAAGAAGAGGAGGGGGTGGTGGCTGAGGAGGATGTGGAGATGGAAGATAAAGAGTTAAAAACTCCAAAACCCCTATTGTTAAGTGGAAAGACTTCCAATAAGAAAGGTCGCAGTTTTTTAGTAAGACATCGAAACTTCCAAAGGATGGACATGCTTCCTGAGGAGGATCACTTTGTGAAAGTGGTTGATGGGCACATTATTTACTTCTGTACAGTCTGTGAGCGGTCCTACATGACACTTTCTAGCCTTAAACGTCATTCCAATGTCCACTCCTGGCGTAGAAAATATCCTTGCCGCTACTGTGATAAAGTCTTTGCTCTTGCTGAGTATCGCACCAAACATGAGGTCTGGCACACTGGTGAGAGACGCTACCAGTGTATCTTCTGCTGGGAGACTTTTGTGACTTACTATAATTTGAAGACACACCAAAAGTCCTTCCATGGCATTAATCCAGGACTCATCACAAGTGAGAAGACACCCAATGGTGGCTACAAGCAGAAACTCAATGCCCTTAAACTTTACCGGTTACTGCCTATGAGATCACAGAAAAGACCTTACAAAACCTACAGCCAAGTTCTTTCTGACAGTATTCTCATGCCATCTCAGAATATATCTTCCATCTCCTTGACAGCCTCTTTAGATAATGAACTTCCAGTAACCCCCATGACTGAGGACCAACAGTTGTATGGTAATGAAGAACAACCCATAAGCTTAAAGCAATCGTCTAGTGACTATATCCTCTTGAATTCTAAAGAGCATATGTCCCTTGAGGTACAGGACATAACCAATCCCAGTTCCACACATAGTCAATGTGATTCCATTCAGTCAAATAGTGATATGCATGGTAATGAACAAGTATCAAGTAAAAATTTACCAGGAAAAGAGGAGTCAGGGTCAACTGTCATTGCATATGGACATCCCAAACCCTCCGTTATAATGCACAGCACTGCAGTATCTTCTGTTATAATGCACAGTAACCAAGTGGGAAAGGCCTCCCTAAATACTAGCAGTAACTCAAACACTCATCATTCTCCCCAAGTGTCAGGGGATCCACTAACCAAAAAAGTAGCCCGTCCCATCAAGAAACAAGTTCTTAAACAATATATCCAATCTCAGAGCAGATCTTCAGTTGAGAGATTGGAAGAAGAACAAGGAATGGACCTTGGTAATGAGAAGCCTATGCAGAGGCAACTTAAGGCTGCTGCTGATGGCAACAGTGTAACCTATGTGGCCAAGCCAGCTTGCGTAGGGGCGTCAGAAACCAAAGGAGGAGCTCCATTGTGTCAGATAACTGTTCGCATTGGAGAGGAAGCAATTGTGAAGAGAAGTATTTCAGAAACAGATCTGATGCGTGATAAAGGACCTCCTGTCAGCAAAAGTAAAAAGATAGAAACTGTCCCAGAAGATGAGAACCAGCACCATCATCACCATCATCACCACCGTTTTCGCAGTACAGAATCTGATGGAGAAAGGGAGAAACCTAAAGTTAGTAAACAAAAAGAATACTACTTGCGTCTTGAAGCGCGAGAGGAAGACAGTGATCAGGATGCCGAGGACAACCTGTGGCGACCTTATTACACTTACAAGCCTAAAAGAAAGACCTTGCATCTGCAAAAAGTCAAAAAATCCAGTTGGAGAAGGAAACTACGATTTAAGCGTTCTTTGAGACTTATGAGGCGAGCAGAGCGTCTTATGGACCAAAATTTACAGAAGAGCAGCACTGATCACTCAACCACATTATCTCAATCAATCAATGAACCTGGAGACCCTGAGGAGCAAGATGACACCGTCACATGCTCCATCTGTGATGAAGATTTTCCTGACTACTCTTCGCTAAGGAAACATGAAAGGCACCACCAGTCAGGTAAATCTTTCAAATGTATTACCTGTGGCAGACAATTCTCTACATTGAAGAAATTGGACAAGCATGAGCTAAGCCATCTGATAGAGTTTGTCTGCATGCAGTGCCAAGAGTCCTTCCATTCCAGGGAGCTTTTAGAGGAACACCAGAAAGTACACCAGGTAGAGCCAGATGAGCAAGTTGTTGACAAAATGAAGGAACCTGGCTATCTGGACAAGTGCAACCTGCCTCGTGTTGGAAGGAGACCTTCTATTCGCCATGCTTGCACGTATTGCTCAAAGATTTGTAAGACTGCAGCAGCTTTGGGGAGGCACATGAAGCGACATGAGATTGATAAAGAGGGTTCAGCAGACCCAACTGCTGAAGTGTCTGGTCAAGCAACAGACGGTGACCCAGCAAATGTAAAACCTGAAGAAACTGATAGAGAGCAAGAAAAATCAAGACCAGTAATCAATTGTTCTGCTTCAAATATGGAGATATGTGAGGTAAGCAGTTTTGAATCTCCAGAGAAAGTTGCAGTGTCATCTGACCTGTTGGTTTCAAAGCAGTTAAACAAATCAAGTAATAAAGAAGTTACTCAGAATAAAGATAGTGAAAATTTGAGCCCAGCCTTCTCATCAAGTGAGACAAATCAACTGTGTGGCAGTACCAAAACTGAAGCCCCTGTGAGAACAGAGGTAATGGATAGCTCTCCTCCAACAGTTCTAGTAATGAACGGTAGAGACAGTTTAGATTCCTGCAAATGGGAAACAGTAACACCCATCAGAGTACAGGGAAATTCAACAGAACTATCTGGGGGAACACTCCAACTGCCTTCAAAGCTGTTGCACACAAAGGACAATATGTTTGAATTTTCAGGTGATAACCATATTGACCAGGTTGAGAGTTTTCCTCAGAAACTCCATAATAATGCTACAAGTACAAGACATCCAGTCAATGAGGCTGTCAATAGAATTTCAATGAAGGATGAAGACAGCATCATTGAGAATGAGCCCAAACAGGAACATATGAGGCCTGGTCCTGAATGTGATGTTGTATCTCCACACCTTAAGAAAGATAAAAAGTCTGAGCATGCTGCACCTTCTCAAGCAACTACAAATTCTCCACAGAAATCAACCCAAGTGTATGTTCAGGGGGAAAGCTTGGAGTTCAAAAAAACAGTTTTGCACATCGGTCCAGACATGTCTCAGCCCAAACCAATGCGCCATAAGGGCAATGATCTTCCTTCAGCTTCACAAGAGCTCATTGGACAACACTTAGCAAAATTAGGTCTTCCTGTACAGGAACAGAGGACCAGGTCCCATTATGGGAGGGACACGCCTACCCGGGATCCACTGTTATCTCACACAAGGAAAGAGGCACAGGAGGCACATGGGCTACTGTTGCCACATAAAGAAGAGAAGCTGTCGCCTTCTGTGGCTGACCTGGGGAAACCACAAACCACTCCAAGTGCTGCTAACGTGATTACTGCACACGAACCGACATTGGCACAGACCACTTTAAACAAGTGCACCCAAAAAACAATGAAATCTCCCAGTCTGGGCCCAAATAACCCAACACAGGAACTGCTGATGTCTTGCATGGGGGCAAAAGGGACTGGCATACAGGACATGTCTGGACTACTTCCTAGTGGCCCAGCGCCAGGCCTTATGATGTCCAATTTGGCAGGAGTTAATGAGAACATTTGCAAGACGATGCTGATGTCTCAGAAATCTGAGGACCTCCAAGCATCCACTCCACAGGACCTGCGTATGCACATGAGTTATCCAGTTCAGGACTACCCTTTGCCACTTATTGCACCAGGGGGCTGCCGTTCCAGCAAGAAGCAGGAGGAGAACCTCTTGGTTTCTTACCCAAGCACTGCCATCCAGTTTGGAGACTTTGGAAAGGTCTCAAATGGAGAGCTGGGCAAATTGCCCTTTTATCCTGACCCCTACCAGCTTATTTATGGACCGCAGCTACTAGCATATCCATATAATTTAACAGCACTTCCCATGGCTTTAAACATGGTTGTCCCAAATGAGAAAGGAGATCCTCTTCCTTTCCTCCCCACCTTCTTTAGCTATGTAAACCCCTGCTCAAGCCCCATGCAGGAGTCACCTCTTATGGCCAGAGCAAGTCGTAGCAGCAACAGCCGAGAAGGGACCCATCAGTAGATCAAATTAACAGACAGGGCAAACCCCAACCCTCCCACCCTGACCCTTTGGGATTTTGGTATCCCATAACCTTTCCTCCTTAATGAGTACTCCTGAACAGGGGTGTCTCTCCACAGTACCTCTCTGTCCTGGTCCAGTTTAGGATTTTATAAATGAAAAACAAAGAACAGCCGCCTTTTAAGGCACATTACAATAAACAGGGTGTATGTGCTCTTATTCAGTCTGCTTCTCATAGTGATTGCAAACGTTATTTTATGGCTGTTGTTTTCTCTGTCTATCAAAGAAAAGTGATAAAACTGGCAACATTTTTAGCAGGTAGCAAGTACCCTCAGACCTGCCCCCTCTGTTCAGTAACTTCACTCTTTAGGGGTTTGCTGCTCACTTTACCAGTACAAGATCCCATTTGTTCAGCTGTCTGTCACTTGAGGAATGTAGTCAGTCCCACCCAGCTTTCCCAGCCCAGCTGCCACCTCCACCATCGTATCCCAGGCTTACTAAGTAAAGGGAGCGTCCTACAAGGGCCCAGAAAAAGAAGCACTTTCATCTCAGCCAAGGCAGAGGAACCTCACAAGAGAGGAACGCTATGGAAAGACACTAATAGCGTGAAGCAGAATGAAGACAGGTAAAACTCCAGGCAGGAGTTCACAGACTTCATTGGGGAGAGGGAGGTGTGCTATCATATGGTACCCAAAAAGCTAAAATCAGAGGTACCAAATACGGCAATTTTTTTAAATTGTCGGCTGGTGTTAAGTCAGTTGTTCTTTGTCTGTTTTTTAGTTCAGTTCTCTATTGCTGTGTCTATTACTCATGCCACATCTGGCAAGATTTGTTTTTTTTTTTTTGGTCAGTTCTCACTGACATTAGTTACCTCGACTTCCTGTACTGAAAAGCCACCCATTTCTGGCCAAAACCAAACCATGACTCTTCTTTGTATAGTAGATGACCCTGGATAGCATCCCAGATTTTGGCGAGGCCTCCGGGAATTACTGTTTGCCTGCAGTTTGCTGGTCTGCCAGATCAGCAATTTGTGGAAAACGACAATGCTGTGATCTGGGTTTCTAGACAAGCATTCGTCAACAGGAAGAAGTCCATGTGGCATAAAAAGAATGCACTAACAGTGACTACAACCCTAAAAACACACTTGTCTGTTATCTTTACAGGAAGCGGGTGATCAACCTTTTCCACATTATGATAACTTAAGACAGAAAGGGTTCTGACTGCACAGCCTAAGAGAGAGAGAACTGTATGCACTGAGATCTGGTAGATATTACTTTTCCTATTTAGGAGAGCTTTATGGTTTTAACTTTATTAAGTTATATATTGTAGTTCCTGCCTAAAGCACCGATTCTCCACGGTTCTTATTAGGGACCACCAACAGTCTTGGTTTCTGTTTCTAACAATTTGTTTGTATACATTGTCATTGAAAATAGGGAAGGAGGGGGTCTTAATAAGCTCCACATTTCACATGGAGCATAACATAAGGAACTTCATTTTGCTGCCAAAGGCACTTCACTTTTGTGGTTGGGCAGGAGCCAGCTCATCCACAGAAGCTCTAAAATCTATCTATCTATCTATCTATCTATCTATCTATCTATCTATCTATCTA
>JANRMT010062791.1:148074052-148093921 GCA_026402145.1 Polypterus bichir lapradei | reverse complement strand
TCTATCTATCTATCTATCTATCTATCTATCTATCTATCTATCTATCTATCTATCTAGCAACTGTAACAGGAAAATGTGTCTGTCTATAAGTGGTTGCAAGATGGCAACAGAAAGATCTTTATCTGGAAGCTTGTTAGAGGTGTTAAAAGAAAGTAAAATGACTTCCTATCAAACTATATTAGTAATAGCCAGAAGGATCTGTCTGCTTATCTGGCTATGTATGGGGAGTTTAAAGTGTTATAGACATTTTCAAGCAAAATATTTGTTCACATATAAAGTATATCCATTGATTCATCCTTGAAATGTGATGTGCTTTTAAATACTGCGGTAGGCATTCAAGAGTATCTGGGCTGCAGTTAAAATTAAAGAAGAAAGGCATGAAATTGAAAGGTTGTATACAAACAACCCCCAAGACAGTTTGGAGAATGGTAGTCAGTTAGTTTCCTCCACTAATAGTGCCTAGAAGTTAATAGTGGCCATTTTGAACAGCTGCATTTGTTCAGCACATGCATGAAACCGCTACTCCTACACTCAGAATCATATAATTGAAGTTTTACTTTCTTCGCAGGAAGTATTGATTTCATAAATTCAATTGAAAAATATGTTTGGAGTGTTTTTGGAAAGTTGTTTGTCTGTGGTAAAAATTCTGTGGATGCTGTCACTCAAGAACGAATGGATTGATTCTTTTGAAATTCTGTGGACATTATGCACTCGTTAGCCTTGAGAGTTGATTAGGTTTTGGGTAAAGTCCAACTCTTCAGCTTTGAGTTTTTTAAAGTTCGGAGTTTTTAAAGCCGATACCAACAATAGCCAAACCACTGCTCAGAAGTTCACAAATTTTGGCATACGTCTTTTGGACTTTTTAAGAAAGACTTTTGTGAAATTTGAATTCGATCCAAAACTCGAGCTTTTAATGTTCAAAATTAGTAAATGCAGTAGCCACAGCAGCTAAGCTCTAATTACAAAGAAACATTTGATTATTTTTTATGCCTTTATTAAACTACTAGGATGTGTATTTATTTGTGGCGAGTACTCAAATTTGTTATTATCAAAAGGTTTTTCTAATTTGAACTTTGAAATTAGCACCTTCAGTTTACGAGTCGAGGTGCTAGTCCCAAAACCACCCCAGCTGTGTGACAGGTGTGTGTTTGTATATCTTTTTCCTGTCACTTTTTTACATCTGAAATTAACCAAAGCATTAAGAATCCATACACACTTCTTGTAGTTACAGGTGAACTGATCCTTTAAGTTAAATTAATCATATTAGAACATAAGAACAACACGTTTGACAAACGAGACGAGACCCTCAGTCCATCAGGCTCGTTTGTTTAGCTGATAGCTAAGCTGAACCAAAAATTTGTTACATAAAAATATCCTATTTTTTCTTTTAAATACATTTGCCTTTAAAGGCGACTAAAACATGAAAAGTGGTATTGCCTCTTGCATATATTTTGGTAAATTCACTCTGTAAATTGTACTCGTGTTGTAAATATAGAAAAAATAATGTGCTGGCCACATTAGACTTTTATTATTAATTGAATTCATTTTTGCGATCCATCTGTCTACCTATCCAATAATGTGTGCTGATAAGCTATCCCTTCCCAGCTTCTGAAATTTGCATTGCAGGAGGTTATCATAACAAGAGAAAAAACTCAAATGCTTTCATGAACGGTCCTCTTGCATAGATGAGCACTTGCAGCTCCACTTGCACTTTATTGTAAATATTTTAAGTGCCTGATGGGAAAACTCTTTAACATAAAAGTGCACCCTTATTCCTGAATTTTATTCTACAATTCATTTCGTAGACATGGTGGAGCATGCCCATCTAGTGGCATGGCTCACAACTCTGTATCCTGGCATAAAATCCTAGCCTGGTCACTCACTCTCTCTGCGATGTTTGCACCTTCTTCTCACTTCTGCATGGGCTTTTCATGGGTATTATGGTTTTCCTCCCAAATCTAAGAGATGCACTTATTAGATTAGCTGGTGCCTGTAAATTGGCGCAGTGAGAGTGTGTGAATGAATGTATCCTGCTTCAGACTAGTGCCAGTCCAGGGTTAGATCCTACTTTGAATTGAATGTTTTCAGAATAGGCTCCTTCTTTCTAAAAGTGAGTTTAGTATAAGTAAAAGTGAAGGGATACTCCTCAGTTACCTATTGCATGAACATTGTGCGAGGTGCTGTGGACATGTATTGAAAGTAATTTTGTAATGTAGGAGGCCTTTACACTGTTCCCTGTATTACTAATAAGTTAAAGAGATACTCGCATCATAAGCCAAAAATGAAGACAGGAAGCACTCCACGTCACGTGTTTTCTAGTTATTGTAGCAGAATGGCATCCCATTTAGGGGCGAGTCTGCTGTCACTGTCGCACTCCTCCATGACTTCGACTGCTATAAAGAAGGTCTAGAAAGTAGATGGTTTACAGCAGGGTGCCATCCTGCTTCTGTGTTCCCTGTCTGTTGAATCTGTCGGTCTGTTCATCTCTCTCTCTCTCTCTCTCTCTCTCTGTCTCTCTCTCCCAGCATCCCTGCTTTTCTGCCCACTGTCTATCCAATCGCTTGCAGGTGGAGCCTAATTAGTAAATGTGCCAGGGCAGCAATAATAGGGGGGAAAAAAAGTCTGCTAGGTTTCCAGATGAAGGGGAGCCAAGTGTTAAGCATTTCAGAGTTTGCCAGCCATCCAGCAGATTAAGAATCTGACATGCAGCTCTGTGCCGATACTAAAGATAAAAGGCAAACACAGGAACACTTGTGCGAACATGGAGACTATTAGGCAGAGAAGATGTTTTATCTTTGTTTTTGGTTTCTGTCTCCTTTTTCATTTACTGCATTAATGTTGTGCATATGTAGTTTGACACGAATGTATTTTTTAAACACGTAATAATAGCACAATTTTTCATCACTGATGAATTTCAGATGATTTGACTATTCTAATTTTATTATTCTCGGTTTGTTTTTGATTGATTCCAAGCATTCCCAAAGTTGAAACGGTGACATTTGCTTCTTTCGCAAGTTCCAGTCAAACAGAATCAGATGCCCTCCATCCCTCCTGAAACAAAAGCCTTGACTGTTACTCCCTGACGCCAGAAGCGTGAGTCATTATGCTAATAAGCAGCTCTGTGCTGAAAGCCGCTCTGTATTGGCTCACGGTTAACCCCCTAAACGCCCAGATTCTATTTTTTTAATCAAGACACGATCATGCACTTTTTTTAGAATGTTGTTTAGCGATTTCTTAAGGCAGAAGAGGATAATTAGAAAACAAAAAAAATCCCCATGCAAAGACATACAGGACCAAATGGCATCCATCACCCAATGCAACGTCAACCTGTTAGCTGACTCTTTGTGAAACAAAAGGAAAATTGTAACAAGGACGTGAATAACATGCAAACTTTCCTGGCAAAGCATTCCAAACAGCTTGCAAATTTAAGGTCTGGAAGGCGAGTGGGGTTTGTTCTTGGGCTGTGAAGGTGGAAAAAAAGGAGAGACTGAGGGCTTCTTTTAAGCATAGATCTCTCTTGAAATCGAAATTTAGAAGAGTAGGATGAGAGAGTTTTAGCGGAACAGAGGCAAGCGGCCATAGTAGGCATGAAGGATTGGTGGCGTTGAGGACCATCTAATAGGAGGTTGGTGGCGGGTGTGAAAATCTCCCAAATTTGTTGACACACACGGGCTCAGTGACTGAACTGCAGATCATCTCTTAACCGTTTGTTTTAGAAGAAGTAAAATTATTCTGGTCTGCTTATTGCTAAGCATGCCAGGAGAAAGACTGCCTGGAGGAGCAGCTGAAGCCTGCCATTAATCTCTTGAGTGGCAATGCAAAGCGATCCCAAGGGGGATTAAGCAAAGCAGGAAAGTAGTGAAATGCTTCCAAATGGGGAAAAATATCGTAAATGCATCAGGCATGTGGGAGACAAAAAGGAATACCAATTTCCTGTCACCCATTCAAGTGAAAAATAAACACATTATCATTCAGGAGTGTGCCTTGCTGGGCAATGAGCAGGCTCTTTATTAGGAGAGTGCTCTAAAAAAAATCTTTCCCCACTATTTGTTTGGATCACTTCTCACAAGATAGATGATGGAAATCTGCAGATTTTAGACACACGTCATTTGGCTCCGGGCAGCAGAGCCTTTCCAAACGAATGACGGCGAGCACGGCAACATGCGGCCATGTGGGGGAGGCTGCGTTCTCTGCCTAAAACCCACACTTCACCCCTTCTTTGAGCAGAAAATGATACGGCATCCTGAAGTGGGCACCGCACATATCCAAGAGACAGTCCTTGCCAAGTCAGTAATGGGGTGGGGGGTGGAGGGGACAAGTTTCTGCGGCGCAACAAAAGCTGCTGATGTAATTGCTGCTGGCAGACTGTAAGTAACAGTGTGCTGCAGGAAAGGAAGATTTGTGCCTTGTTTTTTTGTGTGTATGTTTGCTGAACCATTAGACCAGTCTTTATCTGATATAGCACCTATCATAACAAACTCATAGTACAGTGGGGAAAACTGTGAAAGCAACTCAAAAATGAAAGGGGGCTTCACACCCTGTTATGAAAAAAAGAAAATTGTCTGTGAAGGACGCTATATAAAATAAAGATTCCCCGGTGTCACCCTTAGCAGGTCACATCCTCCGACCTATTCAATTTGTAGTAATTATGACCAGGGCCACACCCTACCCATGCCCTCCTGGAAATCAGACGGTTTAGGAATAATAACCCTCCCCCCCCAGTTGAAAGCTGTAGGCCTTCGTTGAAGTTTCAGGCTGTTTGAGTAAAATATGTTATTAAAAACTGTATAAAAACTGCAACAGCACTTGATATTCAACCTTTGTTGTATTACAAACATTCTTAATATAACATTTAGTGAGTTACAATATGAATATACAGATTTCAAAAAATTAGTCTTGCAGCATTCGCCCAAGTATTTGTTGTCATTTCAGGCTTTGAATTGGTTGACATGAAAAAAGAACAAGAAAAATAATATATATACTGATACATACACACATATTATATAACAAGTATAATATACATACATGTATACAATACATGCATGTCTTATGTATGCATATACATACAGTATGTACACATATTCACTCATATATATGTATACATATATAAACACATGTGAGCAAAAGTATATGAATACACACATTATATACATATACTTTATTTAGAGGGGACTATACACAGCATACATGTACGTGTGTCTGTGTATATACTGTATGGATATATATACATATATAATAAAGGAATTGCAGAAAGGCTACATTATTGAAAATAAGTGAAACAACGTACTTGCTTTTTATTTTTTTAGTGTGCAGTTAACTGTTACCAATTATATATTATATATATTCAAAGTACAGTCAAAAAGAACGACTACTTTGCATACTATGGCACTATGATGGCAAATGTGATGGTGACAGCATCATTTAGGGGGAAGATCATCCATTTCTGTTTAACTCCAGGAAGTCCAGTCTTTGGCTCATTTTTTCAAAACTGTGCATGTTGTGCTATTTGGCGACTCTAAATTAGCCCATTTGGTGAGGGTATTTATGTTAGAATAGAGTCTGAGTCCTGCGATCTTAAACTGGATTAAGCAGGCTTCAAAATGAATAGATGAAAAATATGTGACAGTGGAGGACGAAGAAGTAAAAAAACTTAGTCAGCCTTCACTAACTCTTTTAACAAGCCTGTTGTAATGAAATCTTCTCTCTTTAACAAAACTGTTCAGTGTGACAGGAGAGGATGAGCTCCACCCAGGGAGACCTGCTACTATAAAAAATGAACAGATGGTCACTCAAGTACGGGAAGACATCAGACAAGACTGCAGGTACAGGTTTTATGAAGTTTTTTGACGATTCATGTATGTGTCTGAGCTCTGTGATCCCACAGTATGTTCTTCCAGTCTTTCCCACTTCTCTGACGTGTAGATTGTTCTCTCCATGATTAGAATGTTAGAAACATGTTGACATGAACAGGCCGTTCAGCCCAACAAAGCTGGCCAATCCAATTCATTTAATTCCTCCAAAATAAAATAAGGAGAAGCTTTGAAGATCCCTGAAGCCCTTCTCTCTATCACACTACTTGATCACCTGTGCCATATGTCTCTGGTTCTCTGTGTGAACTGCTGGCATACACACCACATCATCGTCAACTAAATGACCCTGCATGTCTCATTAGTGACAGATGTGCTGGACGTTGGTAAGCAGACTTCTGAACCAGTATACCACGACCATTCTTTTTGTCACATTTCTATATTTACATCATGGTATGCAAATTTCAGTTTAATTTTGACTTTACTTTGAATATTCATTTTAAACACTCAAAAGCACTTGTTTTTTTTTTTCCAACAGTATAAAATTGATTCTTGGATGCATTTCTCAAATTTAAAGAAATCATTGGTTGTGTCTCATTATGTATTGTAATTTTTTTATATGGCGTAGGATGGCCTCTACTTATTACCCTGTCTTTGTTTTTATTAGATTTTAAAAGCTTTAAACCATCAACTAATAGAACAAAGCGTGTTTAGTATCAATCAGAAAAGGACGTCTCGTTGGTTACAGAGTGAGACGCAGTTCCTTTTCCTGTTAATGAGTTGGTGGCTGTCACAAATAATAAAAAAAAAATAAATAAAAAATGGAAATAGCAAAAGTGTATATTTTACCTTTTTATGCGCACTCTATCTTTTGTTGAACCAACATTATAAGGCTTTGAAATAAACACAATAAAAATACTGTTCTGGGGATTCAGGCATTGCTGCTTGTCTTTCTGTTGTATTGTCTTTTTAATTCTAATGTATGCCTGCCTTAGACGGGTATGTAGGTTACACTGTGATCCTGAACTTGCCTGTGACAGTGACATATGTGGCATTTTGAACACCCAATGTTGCTTGATTCCTTATTACTCTCTTTTTCCAAGCCAATCCCTGGTATTGTGCCACACTGGTGTTCATTGTGATGTTATTTCAGCCTTTCTCTTACGTTGTTAAACTGTTCACTGAGAAGTGCTGCCAAACTGCCTCTCTCATGGATAATCCAGTACATCAAAAATTTATTTAGTGATCGTTTTTTTGCCTGCTTTCACTCTCTAGTGAAGCCCAATGCATGACATCATTAAAAAGTGCTATTATCTAAGCCCCCCAAGTAAAGCAGTGACGTGCTGTTTGCTTTAACTCCACACTGTCTTATTCTTATTTATGTTCACCAGAGGATGCCATTACTGACACGATGGCTGCCTGTAGGGTACATAGTGGTTAAGACTTTGGACGTCAAACCTTGAAGTTCTGGGTTCAAATTCTGCAACGGACACTGTGTGACCATGAGCCAGTCACTTCACCTGCCTGTGCTCCAATGGGAATAAATAAATGTAGTCAGATGTATCTCAAATATTGTATGTTGCCTTGGATAAAAGCGTCAGACAAATAAGTGAATAATAATAAATCACTGAAAGGAGGCCTCAGCCTTTCAAAGTATTGTTTTGTTTACAACCTAAAGAAAAAAAAACAAAATTAAAATATCTTTACGAACTGCAAATTAAACACTTCCAAGAACCAAGGGGTCACCTCTAGGGAGGCTCTCAGCAGTCCTCTTGTGGCTGCAAAGTGACCTCTAGGTGGTGCTGGTGAGATACCAGACTAAAGCTAATGTCAGAGGGGATATCTGCGGAAGCTAAAAGAGGACATGCAATATCGTTATTTTTTTAAATTGTTTTTTCGAGATAACGGAATAATTTTATCGAGATATCGAGAAAACGAACTTTGTTTTCTCGAGATATAGGAATAATTTTATCGAGATCTCGAGAAAGCAAAAGATCTTGTTTTCTCAAAATTATGAAATACTTGTATCTAAAGTTTAATGTTTAGCTTGTTGAAGCCACATCCTGTTTGAAATGGCAGAAGTGCAGAACTGTATTGATCAGCGTGTCACATTTTTGTTCAATCAAGGGTTCACGCAGACTGAAATATGTTTAGAAAATAATAACGTTAGTGTCCGTCATTTAAGGAAACAGTTAGCAAGGCTTCAGCTGTATAGGCGTCGCAATCTAAGCGAGCCTGATGCCAGGAGCAAAGTTTAAGTTTCGTTTTGTCGAGATTGCGATAAAATTATTACGTTACCTCAAGGAAACGAATTTTTGTTTTCTCAAGATCTCGATAAAATTAGTCTGTTATCTCGGGGAGACAATTTAAAAAAAATAAGGATATTGCACGTCCTCTCTCGGCTTTCGTAGATATCAGAGTTGTTGACTGCATTTGCTGATTTCATCAGCTGAGTTTGTTAGTTTACACGACTAGAAATCTTAGGGTGTTTCTAATTACTTGACTCTATGAACATTTTCATATTTCCAGAGTATCGCACACTCACCACCTTTTCAGACAGCCAATAATGTGCAACCTGATGGAGCAAAGACTTTACAAATGCATCAACTTCAGCCGCAATCTCTGCCATTTTCTTTCCTTTTTTCCATTCTGCTGTGGTAAGTAAAAAATGCAACATTAAACAGATGAACGTCTCTTCTACTTGTCAGGCCCAAAACACCCACACTCCTTATTCCTCATAGTTTTGTTATATGCATCAAATGTCTGGATGAGCATTCATTGGTTGTCAGCTCTCATGCACATAAGCCCACCCCTGCAATATTTGATTTTGCCGGATCTAGTTACAGACTAGTTGGACTGAGTCGTTGGCATGACAAACTAAATGACTGCCTCCGACTCACTAATACTATATAAATGAAGTCTGCAGATGAACATTGCGGGGAAAAGTCGTGTCATGTGTGTGAGGGTACATTGTGACAAATGGCACTTCATCAAGGGCTTGTGCCACCTCCTCTGATCCTTATCTGGTTTAATAAATGAATGAGTTGATGAACTTTTAGGCTGTGTATTTTTCAGGGGTGTATTTTTATATCACTCTTATGCAGCAAATCACAACTAATACTGGGATCTACTCTCAGGATAAATTTGAGCAAGAATTTTCAGTCTTGTTTTGTTGTGGTAGGGTCCTAAGGTGTCCCTGTTTTCCCTTTTAGACTCATGATTACATAGACCCTAACAGAATGCCCTAAATCTGATACTCTTATCACATTGTCAGGATTGCCTGCTATTGTAGTTCAACACTCCCCCTTTCTTTTACATCTCTAACTCCAGCAGAGTACGAGAACAGAGGGGAGGGAAAGCTGCAAAACTATTCATAGATTAACTTAACATTTCCAATTGTACCCAAAAATAAGCAAAGTAAAACAGTGTGACAAAAATACTATTGTAACCGAAGTAGTACTTCATCTTATGTCCATATGCTTACTACCAGGTGGCTGTCTGTCTTATGTATTCTAGTCCGACTTAATCTTTGCTCCCTCATGGCCTTTGACTGGAGTGGCAGAGAAAGGCAGCATCATCTGTCCTCCTCTTCTCAGAATGGAAAAGGGCAGAGACACACAGTCTATGTTACCCCTGTCTCCATGTTGGTCCAGCTTCCTAGATTTTTTTTTTTTATTGGAGTTGTTAATCCCCAAGTGGAAATTACCTTTTCACATGACCTTTGAAGTTCAGCCATTGTACAGAACCCCTAATGTACCTTGTGGATATCGTATTACAAGCTGACTCTCTTGCTATATTAAAGCATGATTCCGCTCAGGTCGATTCAGCCCCCATTCCAACCTCTTGGTATCATCAATTTTACCTTTCAAGAAGCATTTCCACAAAAATGCTCTGTCACAATATGAAGTTCTGAAGAGCACAAAAGGCATAAAGGAGTTGCCAGTAAGGCAATCCAAAGGAAACAATTTCTCATTATAGTCATCCAAAATTAAGCCAAAAAATAGAGCATGGGTTCAGAAATAAACAAAAAACACAAGAATTCACCCACTCTTTAGCACGTTTGAAATGAACTGGAAGAAACTCTCTAGATTTATAGGGCAGAGAGCAGTTCCTGGAGGTGATATTGCAGGTGGTCCCACCTCTTGGGGAACTACCCATATAGCACAGTACACGGAACATAGCATAGGCAGCTTGTATACGTAGACAAATGCAAAAATAAACAAAGATGAACAGCAAAAGAATCAAAAATGAACAATCGAGACATCACCCAAGTCATGGGAGGAACCCTGTCTGAGACTTGAAAACACATTTCGGTATGCAAAAGTAGATGGTTGCGCTCCTTGATCGTGTCTTCACAGAGCTGCTGAAACTCTGGTGATCCACCATTCAAACCATGTAATACGGTGTGATGTTAAGATGGGTGGCATGTGTTGGTCCAGCTTCCTAGATTTTTTTTTTTATTGGAGTTGTTAATCCCCAAGTGGAAATTACCTTTTCACATGACCTTTTAAGTTCCCCTAATGTACCTCATGGATATCATATTACAAGCTGACTCTCCTGCTATATTAAAGCATGATTCCGCTCAGGTCGATTCAGCCTCCATTCCAACCTCTTGGTATCATCAATTTTACCTTTCTCATTCGTTTCAGGCTGTACCGGCCTGTTAATGGCCTTCCATCTCAACTCACCTGTATTCCCCCAGGCTAGCCATCTAGTTAGTTTCTGACATTTAATCATTACTAGTTTTAACCTGTAGTAAGTACAACAATTGGTTTCTAAAGTATTTGTCTTTTGGATTAAATACATATTTTTATTATAATATTATCCCCACAAATGGGGACAACTGGAGTGACTAGTGTAAAGATCAAGAAGCTTGGAGAGCCCTTGTCAGCACTCTACTGCATGCCTTGCAAAGGACAGCATGTGTTAAGTAAGTCTGGTTTTTAAAGACATTCCCAAACTGTACTCTGTATAAATTGATATTTATTTTACAAAAAAGTAGAAAAAATAATGAAGAAAATTAAAATAACAAATTAGGATATGCCTGTAAAAGCAATCTGAGGCAAGCAAGTCACATTAAGAAAAAGCCAAAGACAGCAAAAATAATCAGAAAAGCCAGCAAATCCACAAAAAAAAAACAATCCTCCCTATAAATCCCCTCACACTTCAATGCGCCGCTGCTGACTGCTTTCCTCTGGGCTACTTATCAAGAGGGAGGACCCAACAGCAGTGATGTCAGGGTGGCTCCGCCTCCTGTGGATCCACCCACAAAGAGCAAGAAACCGAGTTACACAGTTACAGCCATTACAGAAAATACATAAAACTCTTACCACACCCTCCACAAGATGAACCACCTCAGGATCCCAAATTAGGACTCAAGCGCAGCCATGCAAGGGGTGCCATCCCATCACCACACTATTTCGAATGGAGTGGAACAGTGTGAGGATTTTTACAGTGGTTGGAGTGGTAACCCTGCTACCAACCCCTGGGTTTTCCAGCAAGTTGGAGGACCTGCTTGCAGGACTGGATGAAGGTAAACGTTGTGCCTAGAGAGAGAGAGAGAGAGGATGGATGAATATAAGGCAGGAAGAAAATTCTAACTGTAATACAACACACTCATTTTCTCCATAATTCTAACGTGGCCTTAAATGAAAACATCTTCTCTGCCAGGTTGACAGTTATCATTTTCCCTTGCAATTCAAGGCTGAGCTCGTTCAGTGAACTAAATATATCACACCAGTATGCTGGTATTGTGAGCCATGTCTGGACGTGAACTGCCAGAGGAGGTTAATTTTTGGAAGAGAATCTCAGCGGTAGATCAAGCAGTTTGTTAGCCATCCAAGGACTAGGAATCCCAAAGCACATTAATTTAAAAATAATTAAAAACCTTCCCAAAAATGTCCGCTAAAGGGTTTGGGGGCTATACTGCCCAAAAGAGCATCACAGAATCTTTATAAGAATAAAAATATTTACTTCCACAAAAATGCTCTGTCACAATATGAAGTTCTGAAGAGCACAAAAGGCATAAAGGAGATGCCAGTAAGGCAATCCAAGGGAAACAATTTCTCATTATAGTCATCCAAAATGAAGCCAAAAAATAGAGCATGGGTTCAGAAATAAACAAATAACACAAGAATTCACCCACTCTTTAGCACGTTTGAAATGAACTGGAAGAAACTCTCTAGATTTATAGGGCAGAGAGCAGTTCCTGGAGGTGATTGGCAGGTGGTCCCACCTCTTGGGGAACTACCCATATAGCACAGTACATGGAACATAGCATAGGCAGCTTGTATACGTAGACAAAAGCAAAAATAAACAACGATGAACAGCAAAAGAATCAAAAATGAACAATCGAGACATCACCCAAGTCAGGGGAGAAACCCTGTCTGAAACGTGAAAACACATTTCGGTATGCAAAAGCAGATGGTTGCGCTCCTCAATCGTGTCTTCACAGAGCTGCTGAAACTCTGGTGATCCACCATTCAAACCATGTAGTACGGTGTGATGTTAAGACGGGTGGCATGTGACACAACTCACATTCAGGCAGCCAGCTGGCTCACTCTCCAGAACTGTGACCCTGTCTTTTGACTCTCTAATGCGGTGAACTTTATGCACCAGTGTTAAAATGGATATTTATATGCACGCTGTGAGGTTGTAATATAAAATATTGTAATCATTTTAAATTGTACGTGGTTTTAACGTAATTTAATGCCATATTACAGAATAGTTTGACAAAGTCTAGGACTATCTGATGTCATACACAATAAATCGACTCCAAGTCGCTACAAAGGTTTGGGGAATAGCCCCGTATAATGTCCAGTGGACAGGTCAAAAGAATTTGAAACATAGGGTTCGAAATAAGCATTCGACAAAATAAATAGGTAAGACAGGGTATTTATACCAAACAAGACGGCCACAGGAAACGATATGGGCGGAAGTGATGTCATCAACAGAAGCGGAAGTTGTGGAACGGCCATTTTGGGTTCTGGAATGGGGTAAGTGGAGTTATTTTTCTTCTTTGTTTCTGAAGAGAGAGAGAGAGAGGCCTTAGTACCCTTCAGTAACCCATCGTCTCGCAATGTTTTACTCACCTTGGGGTTTGCTGACTGCATCCTAATCGCGCGTCCGTGACACTGAATATAAACCTGATCCACTTCTCCAGCGCTCATTCATCACCGGTCACACTTTCATCCACTGGCAGGATTTGCACGTGTATCACATTTCACTGAAGTTGTGAACATCTCATCGTTGCCGTACATACGTAAGTACCTGCACGGCCCACCAAATCCACCATATGGAAGTTGCGACTGTGCATCCACTCATAAAATTGGCTGGGACACACTGGAGGGGAACCATTGCGACCCTGTACTTGTAGTGAATCAAGATGAGGATAGATGGCGGATGCTGCCAGCAGGTTCAAGTAGAAGGACATTGGACAAAAATAACTGAGATTTGTGTACAAAATACACCAGCGCCAGTAGTTAAGGGTTAATGGACTGATAGTTTTCAGGTTCTTTCAACATTACTCAGTGTGAAATTGCTTTGTTTTACTGTGTGCTTAAACTAATCCATACTTTTCTGTACGTTGTAATTATGTAAATCCTGATCTGTAATTGTATTTTGCACATGAACATGTCACAGAGCTCCGAGTGTGCACAAAATGAACTGAACTGAATTAAACGTGAGAGGTGAAACCAGACAGCTTCCCCATCACCATCACAGACAACTCCAACACAGTGTGACCAGCCCAGTCAAACGTTGAATGCTTTCAAGCTTTCAAGACGTTGGCCCCTATTGTGTTACGGTAGTCGGCAGTGACAGCACACGCAACACATCTTCAGGCAGATTATCTTGAAAGGCATATCTCACATACCCCAGCAAAATTGCCTTGTCATCCACATCTATTGATTTGTCAACCTGAATGCTGTCCAGGAGTGAATTATTAATTCTCTCCAGCGACTGAGCATCAAGGTCCTCGGCTGCGTCGTCAATTCTTCGAGCTACAGCGTTGTCAAAAAGAGTTGACGTTGCTTACTTTTCGAGCTGTCTCTTCTTCCCAGTATTTTCAAAGCAAATGTTTTTGCAGCGGGTAACATTAATTCATTCCCAAATGTGAACACTTTTTTTTAGGTTTAGCTGTGTAGTTTGCAAGGTTTGACGATGCTTTTAGCCCACCAACATTTATCGGAGTTTTTGCTTGTGCCTCTTTCTCCCCATAAGGTGGAGTACTTTCACTCCAAATGTCGTAGAAGTTTGAAAGGTTTAACTGCCTCTTTAAGACATTTTTTTTTTGCCAAGCACAATGCACAGGGGATTTAATGCTTGTGAGTTCCCAGCCACAGTAAATCCATATTTTAGATAAGAACTGACTTTTCTTTACACCTTAATCGACATCGTCTTCACTGGTTTACCCTAAGGCCTCAGCTTTGTAAACCTTTCTAATGTTAACGTTTCTCATTTTGGTTGTACAAAGTGAACTGAAAATTAGTCAACATTCCAGTGATTGGCTGACATTGCACTGTATAAAGTTTGAAAAAGAACCAATCATAATGTCTGTACTTACATTTACATTTATTCACTTAGCAGAGAACTTTTATCCAAAGTGACTTACAGCAGATGTCGAACATAATCGGGTAAACATCAGCCTGGCGGACAAGTATTACAGGACAAGGTTATAAAGCTGACAATCACAAGTGAGGAGCTGTTAAACCGAACAGGATGACACAAGAATAGTTCATCTCATCTTAGCTACTAAAGGCTGATTTAGACTTCTGTGTCAAGCTTATGTTGTGGCAACACCATAGCCCACATAGTCTAAAAATGTGACACGTCGATGCGGACCCTTCACAGACCCCCTAGAACTCTTATTGGCCAGTTTGATAACTAGGTATTTCCTGAATTGCATTTCCATTCATCTTCCGCTCTTCTTAAGTAAAAACATTGAGCAGACTGTAGAAGTTAGTGTGATGGACGGCCCAGGGGACTGTGTCCTGTCAGGAAGCCTGGGAGAACAGGGGACCAATAAAAGGGCAAGCCATTCCCCGGGACAGGAAAGGACAGCCACCCTGGGTTACACTGGGGCCATGAGCATGGGGCTATAATGCTCAAATCTGTTGGGTTATGTGGCCACCACCAGGAGCTGTGGTCTGCAACCGGGAGTGCTGCGGGGACTTACATTAATTGAGGAACACCTGGAGCACTTCCAGGTGTGGTATAAAAGGGGCCACCTCACTTCACTCGGGGGGCCGGAGTCGGGTGGAAGTGGTTGGAGCTTGCAGGAAAGAAAAGAAAGATAAAAGATAAGCACTGAGTTATTGAGAGTAATTGTGGTTGTGTTGTGTGTTGCAGGAGAAGTAAAATAAACGGTGTGTATTTGGGGACATTCTGAGTCCGTCTGTCTGTGTCTGGGGCTCAAACTCCACATTAGAAAATACACACAAGTGAGACCTCATCACAATGCTACAAAGACAATCGGCATAAAATATTTATTGGCATTTCTTGCGTGCTACAAAAAAACACCAACTGGTGTTCGGGCATAAGTATAAGCTGCTTGTGTGGGTTCAATGCAGAGGTATAAATCAGAATAGAGAACCGAGGACCAAAGTCGTTATCAATTAGACCTCCATCCATTATCCAACCCGCTATACCCTAACTACAGGGTCACAGGGGTCTGCTGGAGCCAATCCCAGCCAACACAGGGCGCAAGGCAGGAAACAAACCCCGGGCAGGGCGCCAGCCCACCGCAGTATCAATTAGACAGACATTCGCAAATCAAGAGAGCCTTCAAATGCTTCTTAAACTCCCAAAGGGAGTGAGCAGCTTCGGATGGAGGTGGGTGGGCAGCTTGTTCCACCAGCTAGGAGCTGTGCATGCAGAGAGTCCAGATTGAGATTCGATGCCATGCAGAGGTGGGGTCACCAGATGCCATTCACTACTAGACCTGAGGTCCACAGGATTTGATAACTGCCTTCCTATGGGTGCTGAGCACTCAGACCACTCTGTAGGCCAGCATCCTGCTTTTGAACTTAATGTGTGCTGCAACAGGGAACCAGTGGAGTGACCTGAAAATCTGGAGTGCCATGTGCCTGTTTTGGCTGGTTCAATACAAAACGTCCAGTTGCATTTTTGAATCATCCACCTCATTTTGGTAGAACATACAGGTACCTTTGCCGGCAAAGAGTTGCAGTAGTCCAGATGTAACAAGACTAATTCTTGGACCAATGGTCACTCTGTCAGATATGGTCTGATCTGGTGGATGTTCTACAGAGTGAATCTGCATGAATGAGAGAGAAAAATGTGGTCAGTGAAGGGTAAGTGGTCATCGTTCCTAGGTTGCTTACTGACTTGGTGTCATGATTGAGGTTTTATAGCCTTTTCCTGTTAAGGAAGCCATTTTGTGTACCGTTGCCAGGGTCACATCCCACGTTTCTAGGGGTGTGGTCTCCGAGGTCGTGCTCTTGAGTTAATCAGCAGACAGGATAAAACGTCAGCCTTTTGCTCTGAGCCTTCTGCTATCTGCAGATAAAAACATTTTTGACTTTTCATGCGATTACTTTTCACATTTTCCCTGGTTTTCGACTTACTGCCTAACTGTGTATTTTGGCTCTCGTTTGGGTTTCAGTGGATTCTGCGTATTTTTATTTTCATTTGTTTTGCCTTTTGCTTGCATCTCCCGGTTTACTCTACAAACTAGTTATGTTTTTTTTCCTCTGAGCCAGGACACTTGGCAAGTGTTAGTGATAATAAGTTGAGCAGAAAAGAGATGTGGCATTGAACAGATACACTGGCTGGCATAATGAGGAGGTACGTCTTTGTCGGGTTGAGCTGAAGATGTTCTTTCATCCAGAGATTCTTACGGAGACCGTGTGGTCCTCTGGAGGGAGTGACAGGTACAGCTGCCTATCATCGGCATAGCACTGATATGAGAAACCGTGGGAATGGTGTGACAATGCAGGTTCTCCTTCACACTCCCATTTCCCTTTTGGGAGCCTCTTGAAGCTGACACCGTCAGTAATGAGCTGGACAATGAGGACACCAAACGAAGCAAGGGAGAAGGTGCAAAGTGCACAAGTGCTTTTATTATAAACAAAACCAAATAAACAATCCATTAAAAATAAGTGGAAATGTAGAGGTTAAAATATCCATCATCCATTATCCAACCCGCTATATCCTAACTACAGGGTCACGGGGGTCTGCTGGAGCCAATCCCAGCCAACACAGGGTGCAAGGCAGGAAACAAACCCCGGGCAAAGCGCCAGCCCACCGCAGGTCCCACACACACACACTAGGGACAATTTAGGATCACCAATACACCAAACCTGCATGTCTTTGGACTGGGGGAGGAAACCCACACAGACACGGGGAGAAAATGCAAACTCCACGCAGAGAACCCGGGTCTCCTAACTGCGAGGCAGCAGCGCTACCTACTGCGCCACCATGCCGCCCAGGTTAAAATATTCCATTGACAAACAAGGTTAAAAACAACAATGGCTGGAAGCTCCAGCTCTTAATATTATCTTGCCTGTAGAAGGGGCCCGAGTTTCCTCGAAAGCTTACATATTGTAATCTTTTCAGTTAGCCAATAAAAAGTGTCATTGTATTTGACTTGTCACTACATTCATAATGGCTAACACGGTACAACACCCTGGTACTACAAGCCCTTTAATATGAGCACTTTGCAGAGATCTGTTTTCACGTTGACTCTTTTTCTGCTGTTCAAAACACCCAAATTCAATTCACTGTGACACACAATGTTGTATAACAAGACAATGTAAAATCCTCAAAGAGGTGAAGGCTTTTTATTGTTTGAGTTGCAAACACTGCATAACATTCTTGAGCATTTCATAAAATTCACGTTTCAGGAAAGTCAAAGCACATCCTGGCAGCACCGGGTGCAAGACATTAACCAAAACTGGGTGACCTACCAGTCCATTAACGTTAGTTAGCGAGTCCACTTCAGTATGGCGGGAGCTGAAAATGAATTGGACAGGCCGTGTGCGATAGCAGCTAGCAGCTCTGAGACCTCCTGACCACAGGCTTGAATCATAATGCTGACTCACGGGGTGACTTTGAGCAAGGTAACGATTACCGTGTGTGACTGCTGACATTTCAGAAAGGACTGTATAAAAATAAAAATGAAGAGTGTATTGATTGGGGTTAGCATACATAATCAGCACCACCATTAGGCCCGATCTGAACTCTAGGGGTCCTCGCAATTTCTGGCCTTATTATGATGGCAGCTACACAGTTCAATAATAACTGAAGTATTATCATGTATTACTAAAACACAAAATAGCTGACCTCATAAGTATTCACCCCCTTTAGTCTGACGCAACTAAATCTTCACAGGTGCGGCCATTAAAATGTGAAAATGTCTGAGTGATGAGTACAAGCCCTAACTATCTATTATATAGTGCCTTCTATCTATCTATCTATCTATCTATCTATCTATCTATCTATCTATCTATCTATCTATCTATCTGTCATATAGTGCCTTCTATCTATCTATCTATCTATCTATCTATCTATCTATCTATCTATCTATCTATCATATAGTGCCTTCTATCTATCTATCTATCTATCTATCTATCTATCTATCTATCTATCATATAGTGCCTTCTATCTGTCGTTGTCACATGTTTACTTGCACTATTTCATTCTATCGGACGCAACAGTGCAGGTTTAAAGTGTCCCATAAATCCAATTTGCACCTCTGGACTTAACCTTGGTGGCACGGCGGGACAGCGGTAGTTGCTGCCTCCTCATAGTTCAGTTCTCAGCCTGGTGACTGTCTGTGCTGAGCTCTTCCATTCTGCAGAGGGCCAGTGTGCCCGGTAATGGACTCTCATCCCATTACTGGTGGTTCTCGCCTTGGGCCTGACACTGCCTGTGAACTGCTAATGGGAGGCCACGGCGAGTTCTGGGTCATGAAGCTCGATGCATGACCTTCTGTTTTTGCTTCATGTGAAGCTGGGAGCTGGTTTGGGTGATTCATGCCAGCCTGAAAACTCAGCTGTCTTCTCTGAGGTGCAGGGCGCAGTTGGCAGCCTGCCTGGCCCTGTTGTTTACGGTGCCATTCCTTCCTGTCCACGTGAGGGAGACCGCAGAGCAAGATGATTTGAGGGGGGTTTAGTGGTAAACCAAAGTCATGGCATTCAGCTGCGCACCCTGCTGTCCTGAAAGGAGCACAGCCACACAAATCAACAACATAAGGAATCTGACAATGGCGAGGGGGCCATTCAGTCTGTTAAGCAATTCTGCTGCTCTGAAGTGTGTCTTAGCTGTGCTTCATCGTGTAATTTGAAGTATGCCGCAGTTCACATTCATTCTTGCCACGTCAGCTTCTTGTAATCCCATTAGCTACCTCACCCAGTTCTGAAATTCTACAGGCACACAGTTTAAAAGCAAACCACAATCAGTTGTGTTGTTCGTTTACAATTACTAATACACAAGTGAGGAAGTGAAATTACGTCTACCGCCATTAACCACTGATCCTGCTGCAGAGGCCACCTTCTAAAAGAGAAAATGGGTCGACATTTTGGAGATCTAGCCAGAATCAGACATGTGATTACTTATACCTTATCTCCGTTTGAACAGAGAGCATTTGCAAACTACAAACTACTACAATATGCGTAGCTGCATATCCTGGAGGGGATGCCGGTTCAAGGACAGAGGCATCTTAAACACACACATGACAGCAGAGGACAGCATGGCAGCTGAGTGGCTGCAGTACAACTCCAGGAACAACTCCTAGTCACTGTCTTGGTGGAGTTTTCTCTCATTTCCTTACACATCCCATGTTAGGTGAATTGGCCTTGCAGTCTGCCAACCTAACCAGCATCATGCCTCCTCTGTGCCTGCTGATGGAATAAGCTTCAGCATTACACACCAGTAATGCAATAAGTGGATTCAGAATATTGATTAAAGGGAAAAGTAACAGTGCCACATTCAGGTCTTGATGGACGTCTTTAACTATATAATAGATAGATAGATAGATATGAAAGGCACTATATAAAAGATAGATAGATAGATGTGAGAGGCACCATGATAGATAGATAGATAG